>OU342736.1:11205817-11279878 GCA_910589765.1 Avena atlantica
GTCCTCCGCCTTGTAGTTCTATAGTCTGGATACTTAGAATTTATTGAACTCATGCGATCCTTGTCGGAATTTTGAGCGCCCATGGGTTTAACCCGCTCTCCTCCTTCGGACAAGGAATGCATGGTTCTTGTTGGCAAATTCATCAATACTGCCATCGGCCAAGCCAAAGAGATTGCCAAGCCCCTCCGGATTTATATCAAGGCTTCGGACTCCATGACGAAGTACTCGGAGATTCTGCGGCCGGCCCCCAAGCGTGTCGCGGCTGGAAAGCTTCATGCGCACGGGCTGGCGCAAGGATGGCGCTGTCTATGGTGAAGGCACACTATGAAGATGCCGACATCGACACAGTGACATCTGGTATCCCTGACGTGGATGATGACGGCAAGGAGATTGATCATGAAGCCATCCTGTCATCACTCGCGAGTTATGACACCAGGGTTGCCGAGTTGGTGGACGTTGACGTCTTCGTGCCCAGGAACTTCATCGACAACGTCACCCAGGATTCCTCCGAGTCTCATCACAGCGCCGACGTTGAGGGTTATTCTCCGGCTGTGATGATGCGGACTCCAAGTCTCCTGCGCCCAAAGAATGAAAAAACACACTTGTAATTTCTGTTTTCACCTCTGGAGTGTGCGCGGAAAAAAACTTGTTGATGTAATCTTAAGGCGGGAAAAACAATGGTTGTCGTATCCTGCTACTTAAGAATTAAGTTTCAGCATGTATATATTTTTTAAGCAAGTGTTGGCTTATCCATTACTCTCGTTCTTATGCTTGACTTTTCGTGAGTCGGAAGACTCATTGTCGGAACCATGCACTTAGGTGATGATGCCCAATGGAACCGTCAATAACCTGAGCACAAAATCGTCGACAATAAGTGCCGAAAGTCACTGCTCCAGAATCCACATAAAAACGACAAAGAATGTGTAGACCAGAAAACTTGAGCTAACGCCCATAGGCGGAGTTTTAACAAGTTCAATCGCAATACTTGTGCATAAAGGTTTTATATGATCCAAAAATGAACACTAAAGGAGGTAAAAGACTCAGCAATATGAGTGAACCAAAGAGCTTTATTTCATTGATCATATAAGAGGTACACGATTAGGTAAAAAATGCTAAGTGTATAAAGGACGTAGATGTGCTATGTTCCATGGCCGATCAAGATCCGGGTAGTCATCATCCGGGTCACGTCGCTTACGCTTATGATCCTCGTTGGGTCTATCCTTGAGTTCACGATTTTCGACAAGGTAGTAAGACCCATTGAGAAACGCCTTGCTTATGATGAACGTTCCTTCCCATGGCGGGGATAATTTGTGTGACTTCTTCTTCTTAAGTCGGAGCACCAAATCCCCCTCTTTAAACGAGCAATGCCGAACGCGGCAACTATGGTAGCTGCGTAGCTTCTGCTGGTAGATGGCGGATCTTTGGCATGCAAAAATGCGCTCCTCCTCGAGAAGGTCCACATCTAGGTGTCTGGATTCTTCAGAATCATCTTCGTCGTAGGCGGCAACTCTTGGTGCGTCGTGGAGGATGTCGGAAGGTAGGATGGCTTCTGCTCCATAACCATGAACTAAGGGGTGTAGTCGGTGGATCTGTTGGGTGTGGTTTGTAAACTCCACAGCACAGATGGCAATTCTTCCGCCCAGGCTCCAGCTGCTCTATGTAGCGGTGCCTCAAGACGTTGTTTGATTCCCTGCAGAATGAATCCATTGGCTCGCTCAACCTGACCATTGGATTTGTGTGTGCCCACAAATGCAAGGTCAAGTCGGATGACTTTGTCCTAGCAGTAGGCCTCCACTTCTCCGAGTGACAAGTTGCTTCCTTTGTCGGTGATGATGCTATGTGGGAGACCAAATCTCACCACTAGATCCCAGACAAAACCTGAGGGCAGTTGCCCCATCAAGATTTCTAATGGGTTTAGCTTCTATCCATTTGGTGAATTTGTCAACTGCTACCAGCAGATGCGTAAATCCACACGGTTTGTCTGTAATGGTCCCACCATGTCTAGCCCCTAGACTGCAAACGGCCAAGTTATTGGTATTGTTCGGAATTCTTCAGCAGGAACATGTAGTTGTCGGGCATAATACTGGCATCCCGTGCATGTCTCAACCAGCTTGTCGGCGTCCGCCTTCGCGGTTAGCCAGTAGAATCCTTGCCGGAAGGCTTTCGCGACCAATGATCGAGGAGCAGCGTGATGCCCGCAATCTCCGAGATGGATCTCACGCAGGATTTCCATACCTTCTAGCTGGGAAACGCACTTTAGGTATACACCAGTAGTGCTCCTTTTATAGAGTTGCCCATTGATTATGGTATAACCCTTTGCCCGCCGTACTATTTGCCGTCTTTCGACCTCGTCATCGGGCAAAGTTCCGTGATCGAGTTACTCCATGAACGGTTTTTTCCAAGCCAGAGGGATCTTTGTCACCATGTTGACGGAAGAGTCAGCTCTATCCGGGTTGTCGATGTCGACGCCCTTCACGGATGGTGTGTGTAGATTCTCTAGGAAAACTCCTGGCGGAATCCGCTTGAGCCCTGATCCAAGCTGAGACAGTAGATCAGCCGCCTCGTTTTGCTCCCTAGGCACATACTTGACTTCGTAGCCCAACAAGCTCTTGGCTATCTCGTCAACTTCGTCGCGATATGCCGCCATCATAGGGTTTCCGCGCATTCCAGGTGCCAGCCACCTGCTGGGCAACCAAGTCGGAATCTCCACAGCAAACTATGCGCTTGATGCCAATATCTTTGGCTACACGTAGTCCGTGAATGAGTGCTTCATACTCCGCCATGTTGTTTGTAGCCTCGAAGTGGATCTGCAGAACGTAGTGCAACTTATCTCCTTTTGGTGACTATAGCAGTACACCAGCCCCGAGCCGTTGAACAACTTTGATCCGTCAAAGTGCATCACCCAGTACTCTGGTTCTGGCAAAGGAGTAGCATCTGGCATCTCCGTCCAATCTGCAATAAAATCCGCCAAAGCTTGTGACTTGATAGCGTCGCGTATCATGTAGGTGATCTCGAAGGCGGCAAGTTCAATGCCCCACTTCGCGACCCTTCCTGTAGCATCGCTGTTATTGATAATGTCGGACAGTGGAGTCTTGCTCACTACTGTGATTGGGTGCTCCTGAAAGTAATTCCTCAGCTTCCGAGAAGCGAGGAATACTCCATAAGCTATATTTTGGTAGTGCGGGTAACGCTGCTTGGACTCCGTCAAGACCTCACTTACATAGTAAACTGGTCGTTGAACTCCGTGCTCGCAGCCTGGTTCCTTCCGCTCTACCACAAAGACGATGCTAATAAGCCGGTTGGTTGCCGCCATGTAAATTAACAGGGGCTCACCAGGCTCGGGTGCTGCAAGGATGGGCGCTGAGGAAAGAATCTCCTTGAGCTGCTTCAATGTTGCATCTGCGTCGTCTGTCCATATGAAATTGTCCGCCTTCTTCAAAAACTTATAGAGCGGCAAAGCCTTCTCTCCAAGTCGGCTGACGAACCGACTAACTACTACGACGCAACCTGTTAGTCGTTGAATGTCCTTTAGGCATGTCGGACGATTTATGCTTAAGATGGCCTTGATTTTCTCCGGGTTGACCTCGATTCCGCGCTGGGAAACGATGAAGCCCAACAATTTGCCGGCTAGAACCCCGAAGACGCACTTCTTAGGGTTGAGCATCATGTTGTATTTACGGAGATTATCAAAGGTTTCTTTTAAGTCAGAGATTAAGTCGTTTGACTTTTTAGACATCACCCCGCGATATCCTCCACATAGGCGGCGTGAACATTCCGACCAATTTGGTCGTGAAGGCAATGTTGTATTGTCCGCTGGTAGGTAGCACCTGCGTTTTTCAGCCCAAAGGGCATCGTGACATAGCAAAACGTGCCGTATGGGGTAGTGAACGAAGTGGCCAATTGGTCTAACTTCCTCATGTTGATATGGTGGTATCCTGAGTATGCATCGAGAAAACACAAAAGTTCCGAGCCGGCCGTCGAGTCAATGACTTGGTCAATGCGAGGCAAAGCAAACGGATCTTTGGGACAAGCTTTTGTTCAAGCCGGTGTAATCAACGCACATTCTTAATTCATTGTTTCCTTTTTGGGACAAGTACAGGATTGGCCACCCATCGGGTGTGAAGGACTTCTCGGATAAACCCAGCCTTAAGTAACCTAGCTATCTCTTTGCCAATGGCGCGTATCTTCTCATCTCCGAAGCGTCGTAGAGGTTGTTTCACTGGTTTACATTTTGGATCTATGTTTAAGATGTGCTCGGAAAGTTCCCTAGGTACACCTTTCATGTCGGCAGGTTGCCAGGCAAAGATGTCCCTATTCTCACGGAGGAACTCGACGAGTGCGCTTTCCTATTTGGGATCCAGGTTCGTCCCAATGGCGACGGTCTTGGAGGCATCGCCTACCACAAGTTCCACCGGCTTGGTCTCGATGGCGGCCTTGAACGCAGGAGCGGATTCGGAGATCTGCTTCTTCGACGCGGGCATCACTACTAGGAAAATGGTCGTTTGTGGCGCACCTGAAAGGCCCATCCGTGGCGCACCAGTAGTGCGCCACGGGCCTTGCGCTACGGCTATCTCTCAGCCGTGGCGCACTGCCTAGTGCGCCACGGTTGTGTAGAGATAGGCGTAGCGCACCAGCTAGTGCGCCACAGAAGTTTGGCATGGTGCGCTACCCCTTTTATCTTCTGTGGCGCACTACCCAGTGCGCCACTAAACATCCATGGTGCGCTTTAGGGGTAGTGCGCCACAGAAGGTAAAACATGTGCGCGACAGATGTATTTTTTGTTTTTTTTTTAATTTCCAAGCCAGATTATATGCAATACAGATTATATACAATATTACAGCAGATATACACACACAGATACAAGATATACAATTATATATATAAATACTCGATATGAAAAACAAGATTGAAACAAATACATATAGATAAGTCTCATACATGAATACATAGTCCAAGTTACATTGTTTTGATCATGTTACAAAGTAGTAGTTGGTGACATGCGAATACATCTGTCGATCGAACAAGTTAGAGCTCGCAAGCTCGCCTAGACATCTAAACTAGCTAGCTAGACACAAACGCGGGATAAATAACCAAAGAAGATAAGCATGATCACCGCCGCGACGAAGGTGTAGGTCTTCATCCGGTTCCTTGTCCTAACTCCCGCTAGATAGCGCGTGTATCTATCTTCCGCCTCCGCCATAGTGTTGTACCCTTTGTAGCTATTGCCGCTGAAATGGTGCACCTGTCTCCGGCAGTCTTCCCAATCATCGTAGACTCCGGGAACCCGTCCCTTGTACACGACGTACCACGTCATCTACAAGTTGACAATAATAACTAACCAGTGATTGAAAAAACATGTATAATTAAAGTCGCATATGAAGATACACTTATAGAAAGTACTCTTAAATCAAAAAGAGCAAACTCAAAAAGCATGCCTCATATATAACTAGCTAGGTCGTTGGACACAGGAATTGCTTATGACGGGACTGTTAGCCAAGTAGGATGCACAATTCCTGGACTTGTGCATATCACAAGGCTAACAATCCCGTCATAGCACATTCACATATATATTGTGCCACGACATTTCAATCATCGACATATTCTCGAAAAAGACAAAAATAACTCGAAAAGCATGCCTCATATAAACTAGCTAGGTCGTTGGACACAGGAATTGCTTATGACGGGACTGTTAGCCAAGTAGGATGCACAATTCCTGGACTTGTGCATATCACAAGGCTAACAATCCCGTCATAGCACATTCACATATATATTGTGCCACGACATTTCAATCATCGGCATATTCTCGAAAAAGACAAAAATAACTCGAAAAGCATGCCTCATATATAACTAGCTAGGTCGTTGGACACAGGAATTGCTTATGACGGGACTGCTAGCCAAGTAGGATGCACAATTCCTTGACTTGTGCATATCACAAGGCTAACAATCCCGTCATAGCACATTCACATATATATTGTGCCACGACATTTCAATCATCGGCATATTCTCGAAAAAGACAAAAATAATCGAAAAGCATGCCTCATATATAACTAGCTAGGTCGTTGGACACAGGAATTTCTTATGACGGGACTGTCAGCCAAGTAGGATGCACAATTCCTGGACTTGTGCATATCACAAGGCTGACAATCCCGTCATAGCACATTCACATATATATTGTGCCACGACATATCAATCATCGGCATATTATCGAAAAAGACAAAATAACTCGAAAAGCATGCCTCATATATAACTAGCTAGGTCGTTGGACACAGGAATTGCTTATGACGGGACTGTGAGCCAAGTAGGATGCACAATTCCTGAACTTGTGCATATCACAAGGCTCACAATCCCGTCATAGCACATTCACATATATATTGTGCCACGACATTTCAATCATCGGCATATTCTCGAAAAAGACAAAATAACTCGAAAAGCATGCCTCATATATAACTAGCTAGGTCGTTGGACACAGGAATTGCTTATGACGGGACTGTCAGCCAAGTAGGATGCACAATTCCTGGACTTGTGCATATCACAAGGCTGACAATCCCGTCATAGCACATTCACATATATATTGTGCCACGACATTTCAATCATCGGCATATTCTCGAAAAAGACAAAAATAACTCACACTTGTCGTCCGAGAACCAAAGAGTAAGCAAAAAAACCAAAGAGTAAGCAAAAAACCAAAGAGTAAGCAAAAAAACCAAGCATTGATTGATATATAATAATAATAAGCAAAATAAGTAAGCGGTGATTCATAAACCTAATAAGATAAGTACACTTGTCGTCCACACACACACAAAGGTCATCTATAGTTTGCAACTACAACTAGGCCAACATCAAGCCTTCTGGCTCGGCTTAGGGAACGGGAGGACGCCCTGCCTCGTCATGAACTTCCTATAGTCACCCTGCATCTCTAGGGGATCTTCTATGTCACGGTTATTCGGGATATTTCCTCCGTAGAAGATCCCCCCGAAGTCATGACATCACGAAAGATGATTGCCCCAAACTGCTGCTGGATGCGATACATCTCTTGTCTAATATCCGAATCATTGATCTTGGCCTTTGCTTCGGCCCACTGTTTGAGATGATCTGGCAGCGTAGAATTCTGCTGGTCAAGTAGGAACGCCCTCATGTGATGGAGTGCGTAGTAGGCTTCCTTCTTACTGTTTTCCGGCTGCTTCACGCAGGGGAACTCTGTTACGTGGTTGAAGACGTGCCTGCCGAACTTGACCTTCTTACGCACGAAGCTGGTGCCTTCCGTCGAGGCAAAGCCAGTGAGAGCATCATCCAGAACTTCCTTGATCTTGTCGTAGTTTTTCTTCTTTTCTAGACTCCCCGAGTCGAAATACGTGGCGTGGGAATGCTTCGGCGATAAGGAGATGAGCGTGCAGTGTTCATCTCTGCGCAAAAAATTCAAATGGAATGTGTTGAAAAAGAATGATGATGATCTAATAAAGCCAATCGACGGTGGCGACTGAATAACGACTTACTCGGGAAAGTAAGGCACGAGAATGTATTCCTTTGTCTTGTTCGCCACGAGGATTCTTTTTAGGTACGAGGCCACGATACGTCGTTCGGCGGGGGAACCCAAGCAGCCGTCACGCATGTAGTAGGGGTCCACTATAGCGATGCCCGGTGTGTTCTCTCTAATGATCTGCGTGGCTAGGCTGAGAGAAAAGAGACGGACCATGGTATAGTGCAGCGGGTATAGGTGGAACATATTGAAGATTTCCTCGAACCGCAGGAAGAACAGATCCGTGGGGGCAGTGTCGACGAAGCCCAAGCCTGGTGGCACCTTAACCACGAATACCGGGTGCGAGGGATCTTTCTCCGATAGAAGGCGTCTCTCTATCGTCAGCACGCCGTCATGCACACTCTGCAGTTCCGAACTGGCGAGCTTCCGCAAATTCTTAGGTAGCATGGGCTCACCCGCCACATGAATCCTCCACATAATACCCTCGGGTCTTGGTGGCCCGTCCCGAAACCTGATCGGATTCGCAGTTGTTGACGCCACCGGCTGGCTCGAGCTGCTAGATTTTCTTTTCCTGCCCTTTTTTCCTTTTGGAGAGCGGGCAGGCACCGCAATCTGAGCACCGGCCGCCCTATGTAGTGTGTCAGGGCTTAGAATAAAGGGCCGGTTGGTTGTATCAGCTGGCTCTGTAAAGGCGCAAGCTGGAGGCGTCTCCTGAGAACCAAACAGACGCTTGGTGATAGTGGCTTTCTCTGTGGGGCCACCAGCTAGGTCTTCTTCGTTGCCAAACTGAGTGCTGAAGAAGTGATCATTCCAGTCTTCGAAGTCCTCGGCCGCCGGATCCTGCGCCATGTGCATATCATCAACATGATCATCCGACCCACCGCGTGGAGGTGACGGCGAGGGCGGTAAGGGGGCCTTGCCACCGCTTGTCGCTGGCACGACAGGCGGTGCTGTTGTCTGTGGCGTGATGGCCCCCGCCGTCCCCAAACGGATCATGCTCTTTGGCCATAGCATGAACAAGCCGAAGCAACTTTTGAGGACAGACGACTCTTCTTCATCCGCTCCTGGGGGTTGAATGGGAGGTTCCAGGTCGTCGCAGCCCCTTAGCACCCGACTAATTTTAACCCTGTGCACGCTATCTGGCATCGGCTTTGAGTGGAACGTGCGCTGCAAGGGTTGAACGATGGTACCCTTGGCAACATCCCTCAGCTCGTTGTTCACGTAGCATAAGAGAGTGCAAGGAACATCCGTCTGCGGAAAACATGTACGGCGTCGTCAGAGCGAGACGCCACAAGAGTAATATATAGATGGCATGAAAGGCGGTAATTAAACAATTTGTTTACCGTGATGTCGTCGAGATCGGCTAATGTCGACGCACCGCATACGGCGACGGGCGTGCAAGAGACGGAAGGGCTGCTTGATGGCGCGGTGCTGGCCGCCGGTGTATTCTCCCTACCGACGGGTGCTTGGAGCTCCGGTGCCGCCGCGACGATGGCAGGGGGGGCACCAACATGTACTCCGGCGCCGCGGTGATGGCAGGGGGAGTCACCAACACTTGCGGCGCCGCGGTGCTAGCGGGCGGAGTCACGAACACGTAGTTCGCCTGATTCGTCGGCGCCGCGTTGTTTGAGTGGCTGCTGACCATGCTTGGAATCGGGCACGGCCCTACTCGACCACCCGCACTCCAGTTCGCTATTGACTCCACCAAGGTAGGCAGGAAGGACGTAAGGGTGATTGCCAGGTTGTCTTGGACGATCTACGGGATCCGCGCCACTTGTGCCTTAAGTTCTTGAACCTCTCTGTTTTCCTCCTCGCTCCTTCCCGACGGTGCCACATGCGTCCTCGGCGGTGGACCAAAATGATCCACCCAATTCTTACCCCCGAGGCCGGCCAGACGGCCAGCCGACGACGGCTTCTTCGTAACCGGCTCTATTTTCTTGGCCCGGTTCATCGCCCTGTTAAAAGGGTTATCCCACCGGGTGGCCGCCGTCGACCCCTGGGATGAGGAACCCTGGGATCCATGACTAGCAACAATTTCCTCCTCCTGCAGAAGAAGTAACAGTGAATCATTTAGATCATCGATTAGATTGCAATCGTGTTGATCACCGGTAATTAGATTATACTTACCACAATTTCCTCGAATTCCTTCACCGCAGGATCCGCGGTGAGTTGTTTGGTTTTTGGGTCCACATGGTAACGGGCCCTGATGAAGTTTCGAACCTGCCCGGGTTCGAATTTAGCAAAGGGGTTTTCTATCCCCTTGGATCTATACTCTTCGTCCTCCTTATTCCATTTGGCCTCCGCGGTTCTGTATCCACCAGATCCGAGATGGTGATGACCTATATTCATCGCCTGCAGCACCTTTCCCCGATTACTATTGGCCAGGGCTCTTTCGGATTCACACCTCTCCTTGAACTCCCGGAACTGATCTTCGGTGATCTGCGGGTCAATCTTCTGGATCTCCTCGAGACTTTTGCCTTCTTTATAGATCTTCTTCTTTATCCGGGCTCTCCAGCTGGCCAGGGCGGTGCTCATCTTTGTGAGGGCTGATTTGTTTACTTCGTTCCCATGATAATTTGTGTTCTGATACTTAGCGGGGAACTTGTATCTGGCGTGCAGCTTCTCGAAGAGGAGTGTGCGCAAGTGGCCATTATCTTTATGCCGGAGATTCTCGGTGTTGATCGAGATGGTTGTCCGGGTGATCGCCGCCACTTGCCCACCGTACCCTTTGACGACAAGGGCGGGCTCCAAAGGAACCCCTGATGGGCTCACTTCGGTAATTTCCTCCCTGACCGTGCCGACCGTGTTCGGGCGCCGGTCCTTCGGCTTCTTCTTCTTAGGAGGGTTGCTACCACTCCCTGTGCCCTCACCGCCATCAGTGGTTTCATCGTCCGCCGTTCCTTCGGCTTCTTCCTCCGCGTCTTCCATCTCATCATCCTCGCTCTCCGAAGGATGGTATTCTTCATCGTCTTCTAGACGCTGGGCCGCCTCCCAGAATGTCAATTGTTTATTCGGAGGTCTGAGTTCTCCTTCAGCGCTGATGCGCTTAGAACATCCAGCCTCGTCGTTATCACACATCTTTGCACTAATAAAAAACAAATAATTGGTTAAATGCACGGAAAAATCCGGCATGACCTTTGCTAAGTTTCTTAAACTAGGAGTGCCCGATTTCTGCCAAAACGGAAGTTAATCAACATTCCGGCAAAAATCGGGACTCATTTCATACAAGAACCTGCATATATATGGCCAGCATAGCTAGCACACAATAAATGGCCATCATAGCCAGCACAACCAACATAAATGGCCCAGTATAGCCAGCATAACTGCACAACCAACACACAATAAATCTGTTTCAGGAAAAAATGGAGCAACTAGAATAAATGGCCAACACACAAACAGTACATCAAGCATAAATGGCCAGGTTTCAGGTTTGGACTTAGAAGTTTCAGGTTTTAGGTTTGGACTTAGCAGTTTCAGGTTTGGACTTAGCAGTTTCAGGTTTCAGCAAGCATAAACAGTGTAAAAATGCAAAGACAAAAACTGTTCCCACCCAGAGAGAGGAGTTTCTGGAGCATGGTCCAGGTGATCCTTAGCTTCAGCCACTCAGATGTAACCCCAAGAAGCATATATATGCATGGACAGCAGCTTTGCACAATAGTATATAGCAATAAAAAAAGGGAACTGTTGTTCAGTAGAAAAAAAATTAGTTAACTTGACCTTCTTGTCAGCCTTGTCCTTGTTATGCTCTAGAACTAACCTGATTAAAATCACACAATATACTGCACTAACTGCAGTAACTGATTAAATGAATATTGACAGTAGCATTCCTTATATACTTCTCCATTTGAGTGGAAATTGAACAATAAAATTGAATTATTTTAATCAGAGTAGTAAAGAAAATCCTCAAATAAGAAAGCCCTTGAATTATTCTAGAAAAAGTAAATCATCAAACAAGAAAGCTTATCTACCATGAACATTCAGTGAACATTACTCATGTCAGTAGCAGTGAACGCTGATGGAGTAATTGCTTAGAGTAATTAGTGAATATTGTTGAGTGAACAATATTCAGTACTAAGAACAATAAGAAAAACAACACTCTTGTTAGATGTGCTTTCAGACATCTTCTTAGTAGGCAACCTGTCACTGTATTCACAGACCTGGAAACTATTCAAAGAGAAACTAGAGTGATCAAGGTACAGCAGTACACTTGTGTAACCTGAAGGTTACACACGCTTGCTCCTACACCTCTTTTAGTACTTGTCCACTAAAGTAAATCTTGACATTAAGGCATTTCAACTTTAGTAAACTTCATACTTAGCAAGAACTTCATGAAACTTCAGATTGTTTAGAATGACATTCAATATGACAATGTCAAACTGTACTTTTAATTGATGATTGTGTGTTATTTCAGTTTCTTCCATATCATAATATCCCTCCCAAAATAACTATGACTTCACGAATTAACACATAGTATTAAACAGGGAATCAACTCCAATGCAAGCCACCATGTTCTGTGTGTCAAAAATGATTGCAATAGGCTTAGTTTAAACCAACAAGACAAAATTTTTCAGAAAATCTGAACATTTCCTACTCTGAATCCTAAGAACCCTAACTTTGAACCCTTACTCTGAATCCTACTCTGAATCCCCTAAGTGAATGGATGCAACGAGAGGGGAGAGAGGGGGAGAGGGGAGAGGGTGATTCTCACCTCCGGACTGCGGACGATGAGGGCCTTCTCCTTCACGGACTGCGCGGCGACTGCGACCTCCTCCTCCACGAAACGAGCGCGACCCCCTCCTCTTGGCGTGGCGACTGCGACCTCCTCCTCCTGGACTGCGACCTCCTCCTGGGCACGGGCCTGCTCCTCCACGGCAGCGCGGCGACTGCGACCTCCTCCTCCACGAAACGAGCGCGACCCCCTCCTCTTGCAGTGGCGACTGCGACCTCCTCCTCCTGGACTGCGACCTCCTCCTGGGCACGAGCCTGCTCCTCCACGGCAGCGCGGCGGTGGCGGCGGTGGCGGTGGTGGTGTCTGTGAGATGCAGCCGTGCGTGCAGTGTGGTGTCTGTGAGATGCAGATCGAGCGGCGCAGTTGACTAGTCCAACCCACACACGCGTAGCGCACCCTGGTCAAGTGCGCTACGGATAACCGTAGCGCACTTGGCCAGGGTGCGCTACGCGTGTGTGGGTTGGACTACCAGATAAGAGGGCGGCCATCCCTTCTGTTAGCACTAGTACTGTCATAGCCCACTGGTTCTGCCCCTTATTCTAAACTATGAGCACCCAGGTTCGAATCCTGGTGCTCCACTTTTTTATTTTTATTTTAAAAATACTTTTAAATGTACCAAAAAATGTCCAAAAGTGGTGATTTATGCCATACAAGTTTTGTTTTGTTTTTAAAATACTTTTAAATATTCCAAAAATGCAAAAAGTAGTGATATATGTCATAAAAGTGTTACAAATATGATTCAAAGTATAACTAAATTTCATAATAATTTGTCCATGAATATTACAATCTTTTTCGACCACGCGTTTACAATATTTTTTGAGCTAGCGTTTTACAATCTTTTTTCCCTTCTTTGTCGCGGTTGAATAATTTAGCCCCGGCACTTTAATGTTTCTTCTTTCGAACGGGCTACCTTTTTTGGGTAGGGTTGTCCTTTTTCTTCTTGTGATGTATGTTGCTGCATCGTAGTCGTCGTCATCTTCAATCTTTGGATCGCCGTACTGGTCGAAGTCTTGCTCATTGGCGACTCCATCCATTCCGATGATGTTCCTTTTTCCTCTCCTCACGACAACACGGCTAGGCTTTGTCGGGTCGGTAATGAAAAAACATTGGTCCACTTTGATAGCCAGTACCCACGGTTCATTTTTCGCGGCCACGTTTGCACCGGCGGCCTTGGATTTGGCTGCTTCGGGTATAACCATGGTTGTGAAATACCGGTCTTCTCTTTCGACGTTCTTTGCCCATCTGACACGGAACATCGGCACCTTTTCTCCACAGTAGTCGAGCTCCCAGATCTCCTCGATTCTTCCGTAGAATCTTTCCTTCACGTTGTCATCGGTGTAGAATTCCGACGTTACGCCTGAGTTCTGATAATCACACTTGTTGTCCTTTTCCTCCGTGTAGAATGTGTAGCCGTTGATATCATACGCCTGATAGGTCACCAGGTTTTGCATCGGTCCCTGCGACAAGGTGAATATGATCTTTTCCGTGTCAGAAGAATGCGAGCGCGGGGGATTATCAAGGAGCGTCTGCCTAAACCAACGCGTGAAATCTGAGTTGTGCTCTTTGATTATTTCTCCCTGCGTCCTCTGTATGCCCCGGTCACTGTACTTCTTCTCGATTAACCTTTTGTGCTTCTGTACCCAAGGATCGACCAGTTCTAAATGCTGTAGCGCGACGAGGTTTGCTCGATCAAAGTCTGCGCGTCGAAAATCGAAGTCTGCATGCAGTATGCGACGACCCTCTCAGTGACCAGATCCGTCGAGCTTGCCAAGGTGTCTGTTGACGGGAAGACCGACAGGGTTCTCGATGTCTAGATAATTCGTGCAGAAAGAGATGCACTCTTCGGCCAGAAAGCCCTTGGCTATGCTTCCATCTGGACGGGACCTGTTGCGAACGTATCCTTTGATGTGTCCGTTCATCCTTTCGAACGCCATCATGCTGCGGAGAAACATCGGCCCGAGTTGTACGATGTCCTCCACGACATGGACCAGCAGATGCACCATAATGTCGAAGAATGCGGGTGGGAAGTAGACCTCAAGCTCACATAGTATCACCACGATCTCCTCCTGTAGCCTTCCGAGCTGATTCAAGCCAATCGACTTCCTAGAGATGACGTCGAAAAACTTGCATAGGCCAAATAACGTTTCACGGACGTGCTCGTCCATTATCCCTCTTAGTGCGACCGGAAGTACCTGCGTCATTAGCACGGCACAGTCGTGAGACTTCATGCCACTGAACCTCTGCTTCGCCTCGTCTAGGTATCTGCTTATCTTGCCCGCGTAGCCGTAAGGAAATTTGACTCCTAGAAGGCACTTGAAAAACTGTTTGATCTCATCCTGGCTTAGAGTGAAGCAAGAAGGAGGGCAGTAATATTCGTTCTTCTTGAACTTTTTACCCTTCCGACGACCTTGTGTCGTCTCCGACTCATGATCATCGTCATCTTCCTGATCATCAGGAGTAGTGCGTCCTCCGTGAAGCTCCTTCCGGATACCCAAGCATATCAGGTCGTGCCTTGCTTTCGGACCATCTTTCGTCCTATCTGGCATGTTGATTATGGTGGCGACCAGACTCTCGCACACGTTTTTCGTGATATGCATGATGTCGAGGATATGAGGCGTGCGGAGAAACTTCCAGTATGGCAACTCCCAGAAAACAGACCTTGTTTTCCATACCTTCATCAGCGGCTTGTCTTGTTGCTGCCTCTTTCGCTTCTTTCCAGGCTTAGGACAATCTTTCCAGTTTTTCAGCAACTCTTCCACTTCTTCGCTGCTCCTACGCTCTGGGATTCCTCGGGTCTCTGACTTGCCATCGAACAGGTCTCCACGTTTTCTCCATGGATCATTCTTGCCGAGCCACCTCCGGTGCGCCATGAACACGGTTTTCGATGACCCTGGATCTTTCTCTAGTTGGAGATAGCTTGTGTTATCCATGCACCTAACGCATGCGTGGAATCCTTGGATAACCTGCCCCGAGATATACCCGCAACCTGGATAGTCTTGCACCGTAGTGACCAACGCGGCTCTCATAGTGAAATAATCTTGTGCGACGGCGTCGTAAGTATTGGCTCCAGATTCCCATAACGTGGCTAGCTCCTCTTTCAACAGCCCGAGATACAGATTGATGTCGGTACCAGGTTGTTTCGGCCCTTGAATTAGCATACTCATTTGTATGTACTTCTTCTTCATGCACAACCATGGAGGGAGGTTGTACATCCATACAAACACAGGCCAAGTGCTGTGCGTGCTGCTCTGGCTACCGAACGGATTGAGTCCATCGGTGCTCGCACCAAGCCTGATGTTCCTCGAATCTCCACCGAATTCTGGGAATTCGAGGTCCAATGCTTTCCACTGGCTAGCATCTGAAGGGTGCGTCAGCAGCTCATCCTTTTCGGGGTCATCATCATCTCCTGGCTTCTTCCTTTCCGCATGCCATCGCATGAGCTTCGCTTCCTTAGGGTCCGCGAAATAGCGCTGCAGACGAGGGGTGATAGGAAAGTACCATACCACTTTTCGAGGTGCTTTCTTCCCTTTCTTGTATCGACTCACGCCGCACACCGGACATGTGGTTTTCTCCGCGTCCTCGCCCCGATAAATGATGCAATCGTTGATGCATACGTGATATCTAACGTGCGGTAGATCGAGAGGACAGACGATTTTCTTGGCATCCTCGATACTAGTTGGACATGTGTTCCCCTCCGGGAGACGATCGTGCCAGAATGCCATCATATCGTCGAAGCTTGCGTCGCTCAATTTGTGCTTTGCCTTCATCTCCATAGCCTTGAGCGTTACATTCAACCGGGTATCATCGGGCCTGCATCCTTCATACAATGGAGTAACCGCGTCTTTCTCAAGTTGCGCAAGCTTGGCTTTCTCTCTAGCGGCAGCCCTGGCGTTACTCGTCTGCTTGAGAAGCAGCTCTTGCACATAAGGGTCCCGCACCCAGCCTGACGTTGTTCCATCGTCGTCTGCTCCTCCGCCATCTAGATCATCATCATCCCGGTCTGCTTCCGTACCTTCACCATCTCCAGGAGCCTCTTCATCATCTCGCCCGTTCTCGCCGTGATGATGATCACCGTCTCCATCATCTACGCCATCGCTTATCCAACGAGTGTATCCATCCATGAAACCATGGCGGAGCAGGTGCGCCTGCAGATTCCCGGAATCTGGGTCGATCACCCAGTTGAGTTTGCATCTTCTGCACGGACATCTTATATCTGTCTTGTTATTTCGTATCATGTCGGCCGTCGCACATTTCAAAAATCTAGCCACAATGCCTTCGCTCATTATGCGGACCATTTTTGCCTGCACGATGTACACGGTACAATTTTGAAGTCTATTAGAACCACATAATGAATGCATGCATGCAATGGTCGATAGAAAATTTCGGCATGACCTATCCTAAAATTAGGACCTTAGCGAAATGCCAAAGTCTTGCCAAAATGGAAATGAATCAACATTTTGGCAAAACAATGGCAACTTGTTCACATACAAACACAAGAGAGAGAGAGACCGATCCATACACACATGAACATATCATTATCCTCTCCATACACACATGCATGAGCATCATCGATACTCTCCATATACACACACATATGACCATCGATCCTAGCTCTCCACACATACACACATCATGACATGAGCATCGATCATCTACATACATATGAGCACATGCATCATCCATATACACATGAACACATCCTTACATGGACAACTTACCGAGATGAGAGACCGATCGCGAGAAAGATGGAAAGGAGAGGTGCGCGCGTCGACCGGGAGACGGATAGATGAGAGACCGGAGACCTCCTCTATTACTTATGTAACATCCAAAGCAAGTTTTACATGCTAAAAATGGTGAATGTGTGGAGAAATTGAGGTGGGAAGGAGAAGATCCCGACTAGATCTAAGGAGGAAGAAGAAGGGCAAAGTGAAGTGTGGGGTGGTGTGGATGTGGTCACACATGTGCACATAAAGTGCTGTCTTAAAAAAATCGACACATCCGTGGCGCACACGGCAAGAGTGCGCCACAGGGAGTACAAACTTCTGTGGCGCACTAGGCAGAGTGCGCCACAGATGCTCCTAGTCCCTGTGGCGCACTAGGCGGAGTGCGCCACAGAAGTTAGTGGACGTCTCAGAGCAGAGGTGGGCATGCGCTCAGTCGTAGCGCACCATGCACACGTGCGCCACAGATGACCCTAACAACCGTGGCGCACGTGTGCATGGTGCGCTACAGAAGTTTGGCGTGTGGCCAACAGGGCCCTGGCCCACACATATCTGTGGCGCACTAGGGTCATGTGCGCCACGGATGTTCTAGTTATTAGTAGGGCACTGCCCACAGGTGAGCCACGCCTGTTTTAGCCGTGGGGCACTTCAACCATGTGAGCCACGGATGTGCTGATTACCTATAGCCGTTTTCCTAGTAGTGCATCTCTGAGTCATTGACCTTGCTCTGGATATCCTTGAATTCTTAGCTGTAGAGGACAGCTTCTGCAATGGCTGCTTCATTGAGCTCGCAGTCCCTTGCCTTGTTAAAGCTTCCGGATACGGTGATGACACCGTTTGGTCCGGGTATCTTGAGTTTGTTGTAGATGAAGCATGGCTTGGCCATGAACTTGTGGAATATGTCGCGGCTGATTATGACGTGGTACACGCTCTTGAAGGGGACCACCTCAAAGGTCATGCGCTCTTGGAGGTAATTATTAACGTCTCCAAAGGATACCTGAAGCGTAATGCACCCAAGGGACCGAGCCTCCCGACCAGGAACTACACCATGGAACACGGTGTTGGTCCGCCTTAGGTTTGCCTCCGTCAAGTTCATCTTCTGCAGTGTATCCAGGTACATGATGTTGATGCTGCTTCCACTGTCCACTATGCACTTGGTGAACTCCACGCCATCAATCAATGGGTTGATGACCATGGCGTACTGGTTCTCCGTGGGCACTAGGTCTGGGTGGTCCGTCCTGTCCCAAGTGATTGGAACCTCCGACCAGCGCAGGTATTGGGGAATTGGGGTGAGAGTGGCCATCAGGATCCTCAGAGAGGTCTTCTGTTGTCGGACGGTGGGGGTGCCAAGGAAAGTGTGGTAGACTGGTGCCTTCTTTGCGAAGGGGTTCTTGCCCTTGTCGTCGCTCTTGGAGGCGTGCTTGGGGTCAACGTCCTCGTCCATGTCACTTGAATCCTTGGACTCCTCCTCCTGCTTCTTCCCCTTGCCCTTGCCTCGCAGTCTGTTCTTCCGACTTCGCTTGTAGCCGGACTCCGGGTCTTCCTTGAGGTCGTTGATGAATTGAAGTGTCGATTGGTATGGGTTGCCTTGTCATTGACATCGAGGTGTACGAGGCACGACATATCGCGGTACTCCTCGTACGTTTGGGGAACGCGGAGAGGCGCCGAGTTGGTTTCACTTCCTCGTTGCTGCCTGCGGCCTGCTTCCCTTCCTCGGCCACGTTGTCCGCCTTCTCCTCGGACTGCAAAAGTCATGGAGACTAGGTCGGTAGATTGCTTTTATTCTGGAGCGGTTTTTCTCTTTGTACTGTTGTTCCTCCGAGCTTGGGTTGGAACGGCCGTTGCCGGCAAAGAGCCACGAGCATCGTCATCGACAGCTGCAAACTCACTAGCTAACTGAATCATCTGATTCAAGTAAAGCTGATGATTGTCCTGTAAGCGCTTTAGCTTATGTCGGAGTAACGTGCCCCTTTCCAACCCATCAATGAAGGCGGCCATAGCGGTCTGAGCATGCACTCCTGCGCAGGAATTCTTCATGTCCAGCCAGCGGGAGAGGTAGGCGCGAGATGTCTCGTCTTTCTCTTGCACGCATTGATGTAGATCGCCCACAGTGCAGGGATGCTTGTATGTACCCTCAAAGTTCTTGGTGAATGCTTCTTGCATATCCAGCCAGTTGTAGATAGATTTCTCCGGCAAGTCGTCGATCCGTTGACGGGCCGTACCCGCCAACATTAACGGGAGGTACTTAACGGCGATGTTGGGGTTGCCTCCGGCAATCTCCACCGCGTTGCCATAGTCCTGCAAACATGTGGCGGGCTTGGCGGTGCCGCCATAGGGCTTGATGGTCTTGTCTATCCGGAAACCTTTGGGGTAAGTTGCAGACCGTATTGCAGGTCCAAAGCAACGTGGTCCCAGGTATGGTCCTTCCCGGGCCTCGTGGATCTTATCGATCCGCGAACGTGCATCGTATGGCTCCAGGTTCTTCTTCTTGTTGTCAACAGGGGATGGGCTGCGTGAACGACGCGGGCCCGTTCCGCCATGGTGACTGCTTGGCGGTGACGGAGGAGGAGGTGGCGGTGGGTTAGCTTTCTTGCTGTTACCCTCCTGCGACGCCTCACGTCTGTCACGGTTGCTTGTCGGACGCGGATGGTCGTGGTGTGACATGCTCTTGTGTCCTTGGTGGCGCTCTTCATCATGATGAGTCTGTGTCGCGTTGTCGCGGATGACGATGCCACACTGCTTTGGAGGGGGCATATCCGTACGATGGTGAGCCTTGTAATCTTCCTGACGTCGGGGGGATCGGGGCGGTGGCCATGGGCGACGAGGTCGGTCTTTTTCTCCATGGTTGGAGGATATGGGGATAACATCCTTCCTATTGCGTGCATCCCTCCGTCTTCGTTCTGATGAACCCGCCTGTGATCCGAAATCTTGAGGAGATCTGTCCCTTGGCGGTTTGTACTGGCTAGATCGGCAGAGCGCTGGGTCAGACTCAAGCCTCTGAGAGGTGGCCTTTTCCTGCTGCTTTACCGCCTTGGCCACTAGGTCATAGACCTGTTCTACTGCCTCAGGCGATCTATCCTTCTCCAGAAGGGTCTTGGCGACGGAGAGGTTAAGGAGTTGGGGGGGCATCACCTGCTTGCCTTCACTATCAATGTATGGCTTAGCCTGTGCCGGTTTTGAGGGAGCCCATCCTAGGTTGTGCCGTACACCAGGATCGTTGATGATGCGAGTCGGAGCTTTCTTAGCCTTCTGCTGCTGTTGCTGCTGCAGAATCTTGTACTCGGCCTCCATTGCTCTAGCTTTCTCTATGGACTTCTGTGCATTGACCAGATCTCGATCTAGTTTAGCGCCTTGCTCCGCGATGGCTTGCGCCTCCTCCAGCAGCTGCTGGCACTTCTCGTCAAGCTGAGTAACATTCCGGATATGATCAATGGTTAGTGGCTCGACGAGGAGATTGCCGTACATCACTCTATCAGCTGGAGTAACTTGGGATGCTGCCGACGTGGATGCTGGAGGCGGCAAGTTTGTGGTGTTGTTGTTGCTCGGACCGGTTCCGAGTTCCTGTAGCTGCTGCACTGGTTTAGGCGGAGGAGGCATGACCTTTGCGCGATCATCGTCAGCAGCAATTAGTGGCCCCTTCCCCTTTTCTAGCGTCGTAGGCGGAGCTTTCCCGGGTTGATCTTCATCCATCGCTTTCCCAATGGTGACGAACACCCCTCGAAACATGACGGTGTTATTAGCTTGCTCGTCGCGTGAGTACTCCTCCTCCATATCTTGCATAGCGGAGTCTAGCTCTTCTGGGCTGAAGTCTATTTCCTCTGAATCTGCACTGAAATCATCATAAAGCGCGTCAATGACAGAGTCGGAGGGTGCCAGGACTTCCTCGATGACGGGCGGTGGAGGTGCAAAAGCTTCGACGATGACTGGAGGTGTTGGTGCTGCTACGACGATGGCGGCCGGAGGCGGTGGTGGTGGTGGCTGAATCAGAGGGGCTCCGTCAATGAGCGCAAGTGCTGTTTGAGCTGCCACTTCAGCCTCCACGTAGTTGTTGACGGTGTTCACCATGCCTTCGAAGGTAAGGCGTCCTGACGCCTGTTGCCGTCTTAGAGAATGTCAGAGAAGCGTGGCATGGTCCAGTCCTTCCACAAAGTGATAGATAACATCATCATTGGGGTAGTGGGCCAGATCGGCTCGTATACGGAGCCACCTGGCCAGGTAATCGCGGGGGTTTTCTCCCTCTCTCTTAACGCAGCGCGCCCGATCGAAGATGGTAACCACGCCGACGAACTTCGATCTCTGCTGTCCAGACGCCCGGATGAAGCCGGTGGATTTGCAGCGATCTTCCACCTTTATATCCTGCACAAGGGTGGTTTGGCTGGGTCTTGAATTTTCCCGATCTTTGCCGGCAAACTCCAAGGAGAGATCCGACATCGATCCTTCCGCGAACGTGTCCTGCCCGTAGGTGGTCCGTGCAGGTCTTGATGCTTTCCGATCTTTGCCGGCAAAACTCCGAAGAGAGATCGGACATTGATCCTTCCGAAAACGTATCCTGCCCCTAGGCAGTCCGTGCGGGCCTTTATGCTTCTTCGACTCCCAGGGAACTAGTGCCCGAGTCGGTTTCGCCGATGAAGAGGTGCATGTCTCCGATAGGAACGATCAAACACCGCGTAGGGTTTGTCTTCGCCGGGATCCAGAACTTGTCAGGGGGGGGGTGATCGGAACGTTGCCGGAGAAGAGAACACGACCGATGGCTACGGTTTTGCCGATTCCCGCGAAGATCTTGGTCCTCGCCCGCTGAAGATCCTGAAGCGCCTCTTGCCCCATTGTGGGCGCCAACTGTCGTGGTATTGCCGACAAGTATGCGATGGAGTGTTCCTCACAGTGCGTATTTAGAGACGTGGGGTAAGGCGGACGGTTGACGGGTACGAGGTAACATAGCTTACCCAGGTTCAGATCCCAAAACGGTGGCGGAATCCTACTCCTGCTATAAATCACTATAAGGGAAATACGCCGAGTTACAGAGATAGGTTCGCTGTGCGAGGTGTGTGTAAAACGATGCCCTAAAGGCTCCCATAGGCCCGACTTATATAGTCGCCAGGTCCTAGGGTTACAGGGAAAATTCCTAGCCGGACAGGTTACAGAGTCCTACACCGTCTATCACTAGTCTTGTGTATCTTGTACTCCAAGGCTCCGGGTACGCTGGTGACTCCACCGTAGCCTTCCTTTATTTGGCATGGGCCTCCCTTCTGGATCCACCTAACTGGGCCGCCCAGCAGGCCACAGGCCATGCTACCGACTATGGGCCACCCGGCTTAGTCGGATAAGAGACATGCTATGAGGATACCCATGTAGCATATCCCCAACATCCCCCGCTCAAACTCTTCAAACCATCTCACTCCCCTCTCCTCACTGATCGTTCCACCCTGTTCCCGGAGCAAGGCGAGCAGCGCATCGCCGAAATTTGGCCGGAGCCTGCCGCTGCTGGAGAAGAAGGGAGCCAGCGATTGGAGCCGCCCCAGGAGAAGCTGCCGGTACCAGGAGGTTCATCGTCATCGACTTCGTCGTTCGGCCGCCTTGCTGACCTTCGTCTGAGCCCCGGTGAGCCTCCCACGACCCCCACCTGCCACGTTAGGGTACTTCCTCGCCGGCACTGCCTGGCGTGGACGATGAACCAGAGCCGTTAGATTAGAACTAGATCCAAAGCACCATGTTGCCCCGTACCGCTTCGCTCCCCCCGTATCACTGACGCGTGGGGACAGCAACTTAACCAGCCCGCGTAAGCGTTGTGCGTAGCAGGCCGGCCCAATAGCAGTTCCCGCGTAGCCCAGTGTCACATCCCAAGATTTTCCAAATCTTGTAATGTGAAAAATAATTAAACAAAATAAATAATTATTGAATTTTAGGGTGAGAAGAAACTATTAATTCCAATTGTAAACATCAAAACCTATATTGATCAAATAAAATCCTAAAGAGATTTAAAAGGATAAACAAATAATAAATAAAGTTATAATAGTTGGAATCACTATTTTTGGATCTTTTAATAAAAAGTTATGGTTTTCAAAAGCAAAGGTAGAAATATAAATAAGGACTATTTTAAAGAGCCAAATTAAATCTTGTCCAAGCAAATGAAATAAAAGATTTCTATTTGATAAAAAGAGTAAAGGATTTCTGAAGAACAGCGTGGATGAAGATAGGGGATGAGCACCTTAGAACTTGCATTGGATCTCTGAACAAACAACATATTCTGAGTCTAAAAATGATTTTTTTCAAAAAATCACGGGTGTTAGATCATGTATCTGTAGTTCAAACCGAACCCACTTCCTACCGATTCGGCAGACATTTGTATTTTTCACCCGGGAAGGACAGAAAGGTTTGGGATAAACTGGTTGGGAGATAGTTCCTGAAGGTAGTCTAGTATTTTATAAAAATGCGATGGTAGCATTCTGTAACTGCATTTTGGTGGCTGCTTCACAAAACAACCCGTCTATTTGCACTCAAAAAATGGAAAATGGCTTTTATGTGCGACGAAAAGGAAAACTTTCTCGTGCAACGTCCTTCGCCATCCCAATATCCACATGCATGCACAATATGAGCATAGTATCACAAACTATGCCACGATTCAGCACATAACATTGGTCTCTTAGACCGAAAGCCATGGAACCTGAAACATGATAGGTCATTTTTTGAAGGTTTTTTCGATACATAATTAATATACCAAGTTTGATATTTTTCCTTGCAAATATGTCACATAATATCACACCACGCAAAGGATTTACATTGTTCAGAGTTTTTTTGTATTTTTTATGCCTGTTTCGAACTAAGGTCAAAATGGCGTTCGTGAAGATAGGGGATGAGCCCGTTAGAACTTGCATTGGATCTCTAAAGAAACAACATATTGTGAGTATAAAAATGATTTTTTCAAAAAATCACGGGCGTTAGATCATGTACCTGTAGTTCAAACCAGACCCACTTCCTACCGATTCGGCAGAGATTTGTCTTTTTCACCCGGGAAGGATAGAAAGGTTTGAGATCCCTCGGTTGGGAGATACATGTAAGGTAGTGTATTATTTTATAAAAATAGGATGGTAGCATTATGTAACTGCATTTTGGTGGCTGCTTCACAAATCGACCCGTCTTTTTGCGCTCAAAAAATAGAAAATGGTTTTTCAATGCGACGAAAAGGAAAACTTCCTCGTGCAACATTGTTCGCCATACCAATATCCACATGCATGCACAATATGGGCACAGTATCACAACCTATGCCGCGATTCAGCACATAACATCGGTCTCTTGGACCGAAAGCCATGAAACCTCGAACATGATAGGTCATTTTGTGAAGGTTTTTTTGGGACATAATCAATATAACAAGTTTGGTATTTTTCCTTGCAACTATGTCACACAATATCACACCACGCAAAGGATTTACATTGTTCGGAGGTTTTTTGTATTTTTATGCCTGTTTCGAACTAAGGTCAAAACGGCGTTCGTGAAGATAGGGGATGAGCCCGTTAGAACTTGCATTGGATCTCTAAAGAAACAACATATTGTGAGTATAAAAATGATTTTTTCAACAAATCATGGGCGTTAGATCATGTACATGTAGTTCAAACCGGACCCACTTCCTATCGATTCGGCAAAGATTTTTTTTTTCACCCGGGAGGATAGAAAGGTTTGAGATCCCCCGGTTGGGATATACATGTAAGGTATTCTAGTATTTTATAAAAATAGGATGCTAGCATTATGTAACTGCATTTTGGTGGCTGCTTCACAAATCGACCCGTCTTTTTGCGCTCAAAAAATGGAAAATGGTTTTTCACTGCGACGAAAAGGAAAACTTCCTCGGGCAACATTGTTTGCCATACCAATATCCACATGCATACACAATATGCGCACAATATCACAAACTATGCCGCGATTCAGCATATAACATCAGTCTCTTGGACCGAAAGCCATGAAACCTCGAACATGATAGGTCATTTTGTGAAGGTTTTTTCGATACCTAATCAATATACCAAGTTTGATATTTTTCCTTGCAACTATGTCACATAATATCACACCACGCAAAGGATTTACATTGTTCGGACCTTTTTCGAATTTTTTATGCCCGTTTCGAACTAAGGTCAAAACGGTGTGCGTGAAGATAGGGTATGAGCCCGTTAGAACTTGCATTGGATCTCAAAAGAAACAATATATTGTGAGTCTAAAAATGATTTTTTCAACAAATCATGGGCGTTAGATCATGTACCTGTAGTTCAAACTGGACCCACTTCCTACCGATTCGGCAGACATTTTTCTTTTTCACCCGGGAAGGACAGAAAAGTTTGAGATCTCCCGGTTGGGAGATAGTTCAGGTAAGGTGTTCTAGGATTTTAGTAAAATGGGATGGTAGCATTCTGTAACTGCATTTTGCTTGCTGCTTCACAAAACGACCCGTCTCTTTGCGCTCGGAAAATGGATAATGGCTTTTCCGTGCGACGAAAAGGAAAACTTCCTCCTGCAATATTGTTCGCCATCCCAATATCCACATGCAGGAAACATTTACCTCTGAACGGAGCGTTTAGTCCCGATTGTAGCCACTAACCGGGACTAAAGATATTTCCCTCCATTTCCCACCGCTTCCCGCCATGTTTTCCCGCCCTTTCCCTCTGAACGGAGCTTTTAGTCCCGGTTGTAGCCACTAACCCGGGCACAAGATATTTCCCGTCATTTCCCACTGCTTCCTGCCGTGTTTTCCCGCCCTTTCCATCTGTATATAGGCTGACCACACCATGGATATCCATACATCCGCACCTTCCTCTCTCACAACAATGGACCGCGCCAACTGGGCCATTCTGACCCTCGAGGAGACCGAGGCGTTGTGCCCCTCCAGCTACCGTTGCTCTCCAGGCTACCGGTCGCCCGCAGACTGGATGTTGAGCGATGGAGGGGTTCATGTCCTCCTGTGCCTCAAGGCTCCACCCGACAGGCAGGCATCACGAATCACTTCTAATTTGAGCTCACGACGGAGCAGCTGATGGATCCCTAGTGGGATCCGGACAATTAAGACACGTGGAATGCCTTATTTGCTAGCCGGCAGGAAAGGGAGCCCGCTAGGTCTGAGGGTGATGGCCCGCCCTCAGTGAACCACAACGAAGCCGGCCGCCGTCTATGGTGGGTGAACCGTAATATCATCAGCGTGATGTGCTACATCGCCGTGGGAGACCATCCTCGCCTTCTATTCCCACAAGTCCACCCGCCACAGAGCCATGAGAAGGCCTCTCTCCCGCCCGGCGGTAGCGGCATCTTCTTCCAGGAGACTCCTCCCCCAACCTCCATGAATCCGAGGCCGGAGTGGCAGGTGCCCCCGGTATATGCCATGGCTTGGCTGAGGATCAAGCCTCATGCGCCTAGCCACGACAACGATGACGATGAAGAAGAAGACCCTGAAGCTGTGTACTATAGAACTAGGCATGATTATGACTAAAACGGCCGGCTTTAGTCCTGAGTATTAGCTAGTCCCGGTTTGTCCCGGTTTTTAATATTAATGACCATATTGTGTAGAAATACAGGAGCAAGAATTGTAATCTCTTCGACTAGGTGAACTAGAAGGTGCATCATTATATTGCAGAAGGATGGTGGGAACACCAACTTAAAGCTGACTAGACACTGGACCACATCTTTTTGTAATCCTAGTAGACTTTCTGGATTGGTTACCTTCTGAGAAATTTCATTGAGGAATGATCATAGATTCACAATGGGTACTCTAACATTTTTCGGCAGAAGCCCCCTCAAAGCAACCGGAAGCAACAGAGTCACAAGCACGTGGCAGTCATGAGACTTTTTCAAGTTTTGTAATTTTTCTCTGCCATATTTATTATTCCCTTTATATTGGACGAGAAGCCAGAGGCGACCTTGATACTACTCATGCATTCAAAAAATATTTCCTTCTCTTCTTTGGTAAGAGCGTAGATGGCAGTACCTTGAAACATCTCTGGATGCCTGCCGTCTTGGTCTTTCATGCGTTGTTGGTCCTGCCGTGCTTCTGGTGTATATTTATTCTTTCCATACATGCCTAAGAAGCCTAGCATTATCATGCAAACATTCTTCGCCAGGTGCATCATGTCGATTGAAGAGCGGACCTCTAAGACTTTCCAATTTCTTCTTGCACATGGGTGCATGTCCGCCAATGTGCTTCAGAACAGACTGTCCGCCAGGACCCTTTCCAAAGATTACTTTTAAATCATTCACCATATCAAATACATCATCACCTGTACGACGGACAGGCTTACTCCGGTGATCTGCTTCACCATTAAAATGTTAGTCTTTCCTTCTTAGGGAATGCATAGGAGGAAGAAAACGACGATTCCCTAGGTACACATTCTTCTTACACTTATCAAAATAAATACTTTCAGTGTCACCTAAACAGTGTGTTCATGCATTGTATCCCTTATTTGTCTATCCTGAAATGTTACTAAGAGCAGGTAATCATTGATGGTTACGAACAACAATGCTCGTAGGTTAAATTCCTCACGTATGTGCTCCTCCCACACACGTACACCTTGTCCGTGCCATAGTTGTAAAAGTTCTTCAACTAATGGCCTCAGGTACACATCAATGTAGTTGCCGGTTGCTTCAGGCCTTGGATGAGCACTGACATCATAATGAACTTCCGCTTCATGCACAACCAAGGAGGAAGGTTATAGATACACAAAGTCATAGGCCATGTGCTATGACTGCAGCTCTGCTCCCCAAAAGGATTCATGCCATCTTTACTTAGACCAAACCATAAGTTCCTCACGTCACCTGCAAAGTCCGGGTAGTTTCTCTCAATTTTTCTTGATTGCGACCCATCAACGGGGTGTCTCAACATCTCATCTTTCTTACGGTATTCTTTGTTCCATCAGAACAACTTGGCATGCTCTTTGTTTTTGAACAAACGTTTTAGCCGTGGTATTATAGGAGCATACCACATCACCTTGGCGGGAACCCTCTTCCTGGGGCGCTCCCCCTCAACATCACCAGGGTCATCTCGTCGGATCTTATACCGCAATGCAGTGCATACCGGGCATGCATCCAAATACTCGTACTGCTCTCCGCGGTAGAGGATGCAGTCATTAATGCATGCATGTATCTTCTGTACCTCTAATCCTAGAGGGCAGACAACCTTCTTTGCTTTGTAAGTACTAGCTGGCAGTTTGTTATCCTACAACTTTTCAAATCCCTTGTCAGGCATACCGACCTCTTCCTTCCATTGCAGCAATTCCAGTGTGCTACCTAGCTTTTTGTGGCCATCTTCGCAATTCAGGTACAACAATTTGTTATGATCCTCTATCATCTGATCAAATTTCAACCTCTCCCTTTCGCTATCACATTCTCCCTTTGCATCAGCAATGGCCCGACCAAGATCATCATCTGGCTCATATGATGCACGTTCTTCTGCTTTTCTTCATCATTGTCTTCCATTGTAGTACCACCGTATTCAGGGGACATAGGATAGCTGTCATCATTCTCTTCATCTTCATTGTCTTACATCATAACCCCTCTTTCTCCATGCTTGGTCCAACAATTATAGCAAGACATGAAACCGGACCGAAACAGATGGCCGTGAAGGACTCTTGAGGAAGAGTATTCCTTCTGATTCCGACACTCACCACATGGACAACACATAAAACCATTCCGCTTGTTTGCCTCTGCCACAAGGGGAAAAGAACACACGCCTTTAATGACTCGTCAGAGATTCGTTTAGCGTACATCCATTGCCTTCTCATCTACATTATATAAGTTCATCAAACAAAATCACGATGCTAAGAGTAGAGCTAGTCTAAAAATAAAAGAACACATCGTATACATCAAACAAGTATGCACTGATTTAAAAACTTTCTACTACATCTTTAGTCCCGATTGGACACACCAACCGGGACTGAAGGGGTTGCGTGTGGCATCCCGCAAAACCACTACTAGAAAATCGCGTTGAATTTGTGCATTACATCGTCATCATCATGCATTGTTTGCATAAAACTATTTCGCAAAGCCCGTTTTGTTTTCTAAAACGCCCCACCTCTATTCAAATATCAAAACCGGGTCGCCGGAATATTTTACTTTGTCTGCTAATAGTTTGCAAAAGACTTGTTGGAATTAAATAATACATTTAATTGTTTTAGCGGGGGCAGTCGAACGGGCCGATTGACCCGAACGACCACCCCCATATTTCAGATCGGCCCACCCCTTATTCCTATAGCTACCCAGAAAACCTACCCACCCCTACCTCCACCTCACTCCCTCCAATCAACTCTCGCCACCTCAGCACACCCCAAACCCCTACCAACCACACTCTGCCAACTCACCCCTCCTCTCTCACCCCTCACACCCCTGCCCCCCCCTCTCTCTCCCCCACTCGCAGCACACAGAGCACGCACGCACACAGAGCACATACCCGCCCCTGCCGCTGCCCCTGGGCCCCACTGACCCACGTCCTCCCCTGGTCCCACCCGCTAGCCTGTCCCCCACGCGCGGCTCCTCCCTACCCGAGCCGTCCCTCACCCCGCGCCCAACCTCGCCTCCTCCATGGCCCCGCTCAGCTCCGCCGCCCGCCTCCTCCCTAGCGCCGCCGCGGCCCCCAGACCTCCTCACCGGCTCGCCCCAGGACCGCCTCACCCCTCTCTCTTCGCCGCCCGGAGCCGGTGCGCGCCGCCCCTTCCCTCCGCCGCCGCTTAGAGGCCCCGCCCGGCGCCGGCCCTGCCTTCCGCCCCGCCTGCCGGCTCCGCGCCACCACGCCACCTCGCTGCTTCCGCGGCGTCGCCCGCGTCCGCGTCCTCGACCTACCCGCCTCAAGCCACGCCCGTCCCCGCCGCCAAGTCCGGCCGGCCCGCCACCGTCGCATCCGCCTGCGCCAGCGCCTCCGGCCTCACCTGCCGTCGCCCTCGACCCTCCCCGTCGCGAGCCCTCTCCGGCCGCGCGCCGCCGCGCCGGGCGCGACCGCGTCCCCCCTGCCTCGCGTCCGGCCCCACACGCCTCCACGGCCGAGCCCGCGCCTCCCGGTCCTCCGCGGCGAGCTCCTTGCCGGCCCGCCTCGATCAGTACCCGCCGCCGGCCGCGTCCGTCGTTTCCCCTTCGCCCCGCTGCGGCCTCCTCCCGGCAGCGGCCGTTGACGTCGACGCCTCGCCGACCTCCTCTGTCCCCGAGCGGACCAGCGGAGCTCGTCGTGGGACCGCCCGCGGCAGCCACCTGCCAGAGGACCCGGAGCTCGCCCTGTCCTGTCACGTACCGCACGAGCCGGCCCAAGTTTGGCGTCGATGGTCGCTGCACCACATCAACCCCTGCTAGCTGCGAGACGTTTCTCAGATGGAGAGCCAACCGATCCCATGCTCGTCGATAAACGTTGAGTTCCACCTCTCCAAGATCTTCGGAATCGCCAAGGCCACATCACGGATCCGAAGGCCCCGATTTTATCGGAAACCAAGATCTTCGAGAAGATGTACCTGTCAGGTTCCAACTCCCTGAGTACCTCGAGCAAGCGCACCGACAAGACCGTCACGAGACGAAACCCGGGGAGATAGGCAAGACCACGGCACCGGAACCGGAAACCGAACCTCGACCCGCCAAGTTCTTCATCCCGGACGTCAAGACCGATGCGATGGCGCAGGCCCGACAAGACCCCCGCAACGGCAAGACCGACCCCGTGGGACCCGACAAGAGCTTCACCACGACAAGAGCGACAGCAACCAGGGCGAGTCCGAAGCCCCGACGCCAGACCAAGTACTTCCTCGCGGAACCACAAGAGCTTCTCCTAGATAACCGCCAGGGTCGTCATCGGAACCACAAGGCCGTTGCAGTGAACTCGACAAGATCTACCCCAGTAACCGAGAACGCTCCCGCTGGGACCGAACCGTCGAACCCTGGACCCTGAGACCGACCCCGAACCCCGGAACACCAAGTTCGTCGAGACCCCTCAATGTGCGAACCCCTTCCCGAAAACCCTATCTTACAATATAACACAACTTTTCGCATTTGTCATACTTGCATGCATACATTCATGTGGTTTGGGGCCTTATGACGATTCACCTCTTAATTAAATATGGGGCCCATATGCGGGCAAATCTAGTCTCATATTGGCCTCATTTAAATCTTGTGTAGCGAACCGGTGCTATCTTTTGCCATGTTAAAACAACATTTAAATTGCGGGGGTTCTAAACAACTTGAACCACTTGAATAATTGTCGGGACCCCGGTTCCGCTTAATATGACCTAATCGCATCGCACCTTTGCCATGCCATGCATCATACATGCATCATGCCCGATCTTTTGCCGTAGTATTAAATATTGCATCCGGTGTTTCTTCTAGTGTTTTGTTCGTCGCGGATAAGGCCGTTGAGTTGATGTGAGCTTCGCCCCGATCTTCGGTTGAACCCTTCGACAATGTTTTTCAGGCGAGCATCTCCCCCTTTCTACCTATCTTACTTTTCTAGTATTTATTCCCTCCTGTTGATCTTTGCTATCTGTGTTGCGATGCTCTAGTTTTCGTACCCGTGATAACCCTTGCAGCCATATATAGCCTTGGACACATCCTATTACCTGTTGTTTGGTGGATAGTTGGACCCGCGTGCTCAAGTGCTGTTGCGTGTCGTCAAGTGCCACAGTTGTTGATGTATTGCCGCATGTTGATGTTGGAGATGATGATAGTTTTACTTATTGTTCACTTTAATTCCTGTTTAACAACTAAAATTGAAGTAAGCAGAGGCATCGGTGGGTGATAGATAATATTTGGTTTCCGAACGCCCACTTGTGTCCCGTAGGACCCCGAGTACTTGATACCTGTTCCTTGATTTATCGCGCTATCCACATATGGGGAGTATGGGCCCCCCTTAGCCAGAGCTTGATTCCGTCTTATTTCTTGGGGCCACAACTAGTTTGGGGTTTTATTTACTATCCTGTACCTATGCCATGCTTTACTGCTTTATTTACGATTGTGTGAGGAGCACGCTGTACTGTTTTGGAGGCGGAATGTTTTCGCGGTATCGACAGTCCCCGATTGGGGATCTGCTGTCGTTTACAGCCATTGTCGCAAACCTTGAGTCCGTCTCGGAGCTTGCTTACTTCGTTGCGGGTGTACTCCAAGGGGTGGCCCCCTGAAATATTTCTGAATCTTGTGATTGCTCTGTCGTGAAGACCTCGTTGGGTTTTGATTTGGTTTTTCCGAGGTTGATCGTGTGTGTGTTGCTATTTGTGCACCCCGGCCGGGTTAAAACTTTCTGAAAGCCGTGTCCGCGGTTATGGACGACTTGGAGCACAGTATCTCGACCATAGACAAGCATAACTAAAGTTTATTGCTATAAATTTGACTTTATAATGACTAGTAATCAGCTTCACTATAATGGAATGGCTAAATAATACTGCCCACAATTGCTTGTTTGGAGTGTCGCTTGCGACCATTGTACCTGACTAGTAAGTATGGCAACTACAACGGAATGGCTGAATAAAAGTACCAACAACTGCTGGGTTTTTGGGTTATCTCATGCTGATTGTATTTGCCTAGTAAGTGTCGCAACTATAACGGAATGGTTAACTAAAAAGTGCCCATTGCTTATTTTTATCAGGATGATTATTTATACCTGACTAGTAATCACTGCAACGATAACTGAATAAATAAAACTGCCAACTGTGTGAGTTCCTCGGTTGACTTCCTCGATCGGTATCGAGGGGGGGAAACGCCAGGATGGGTTTGTTTGGTGTTAGTTTCAGGTTGGATCCGAATAGGTCTTTCTCACCCCTCTCTGATAGCCGCCAGTTGTATCGAGTCTCTATAGGTTGTTTAGTGCATACTGCCGCTGCCGCTTCAGTCCACCATACCTATGTAGGCGAGGACCGCCGAATTCTAGCCTCGCCGTGTACTGGCGTCAGTACTGACGCTCCTCTTTTTCCTTTGCCCTTTGCCGGCACCCCTTTTGTTTAAGCAGGTTTTGAGATCGACCTCGTTAGCAGGGTTACCCTTCCGGCTTGGCCTGGGCAGGGTTATGGACGCCATTGGTTATTCTTCAGGGCTCTTAGCCCCATTTGCATCTTGTCCGTAGACGGACGCTCTATCATTTTCAAGGTGATTTGGATCTTTGTATATTATATCTGTATTCTTGGCTCATTGATTCGCTGTTGTATATATCTGTTCTATGGGTCCCATCGAGGACTGTTGTGTAATGTTATTGCTTCGTTTTCCACCCGCACGAAAGTGCTTGGTGGGCACCTTTGAATCGTTTCTATGCGGGTTTGGCGGGAATCGCTAAAACTTGCATAGGGTCGATTCAGAGGGTGTTACAGAGTGGTATCAGAGCTCAGCAGTTGCGATACCCCACAAGTCCAGCCCGTAGGATAACCTAGCTAACGGCCGAAGTAGAGTGTCAAAACTATTTTGAAAAATCGGTTGGATAGTTCTGATTAGGTCTGATTTTACTTCTTACCCCTCTGCTGTTCTCCTCTTACCTCTACGTGTTTGGAATCCGCTCTCGTCTCTTTCTTCGAGTCCAGGAATTCTCGTGGTTGGGCTTTCGTCGTACCTTCAGGGTTTCGCTTCCTCTTCTGATAACGGTGTTCTATCATCCGGTGTTCAAGCTGCCTGAGGAATCCGTCTACCGTGGTACCATCCTTTTGTTCCTTCTTGTGCCTTCCGGTGTTTCCGACGCGACGACATCATCTACGCCAGATCTGATGCAGAGTCTGCATCACCCCTTTGTTCCGAACCTCGCTTGTCGAGATCTTCGGTCTGTTTCCGAGAATGGTTGTACTCTTTTCTACTGATTGTGCAGAGTAATAGTTTGGGTGCGTGATGGATTGGCCCCCATGCCGACTACCCCTTCTATTCTCTTTTGTACATTGAAGTGGATGAGAATGCATCGGTTCCCTCTTTCCATCGAAGTTAGAGGTGGCTCTATTTGTTGATACCTCTACCTTCGACCTTTTGTTTCCGGAGTGTTCCCTCGACGATCACGGACAACGACCTCTTGTTAGTGGTGTCGCGAAGATCTACACGAAGCGAGAAGACGCAGATCGCCGACCTTCCTTCCGGTACCATGAGGCGGATCTCGAGGGCGAGATCCATTGTTAGTGGTGTCGAATTGTGGCATCCCGCAAAACCACTACTAGAAAATCGCGTTGAATTTGTGCATTGCATCGTCATCATCATGCATTGTTTGCATAAAACTATTTCGCAAAGCGCGTTTTGTTTTCTAAAACGCCCCACCTCTATTCAAATATCAAAACCGGGTCGCCGGAATATTTTACTTTGTTTGCTAATAGTTTGCAAAAGACTTGTTGGAATTAAATAATACATTTAATTGTTTTAGCGGGGGCAGTCGAACGGGCCGATTGACCCGAACGACCACCCCCATATTTCAGATCGGCCCACCCCTTATTCCTACAGCTACCCAGAAAACCTACCCACCCCTACCTCCACCTCACTCCCTCCAATCAACTCTCGCCACCTCAGCACACCCCAAACCCCCACCAACCACACTCTGCCAACTCACCCCTCCTCTCTCACCCCTCACACCCCTGCCCCCCTCTCTCCCCCACTCGCAGCACACAGAGCACGCACGCACACAGAGCACATACCCGCCCCTGCCGCTGCCCCTGGGCCCCACTGACCCACGTCCTCCCCTGGTCCCACCCGCTGGCCTGTCCCCCATGCGCGGCTCCTCCCTACCCGAGCCGTCCCTCACCCCGCGCCCAACCTCGCCTCCTCCACGGCCCCGCTCAGCTCCGCCGCCCGCCTCCTCCCTAGCGCCGCCGCGGCCCCCAGACCTCCTCACCGGCTCGCCCCAGGACCGCCTCACCCCTCTCTCTTCGCCGCCCGGAGCCGGTGCGCGCCGCCCCTTCCCTCCGCCGCCGCTCAGAGGCCCCGCCCGGCGCCGGCCCTGCCTTCCGCCCCGCCTGCCGGCTCCGCGCCACCACGCCACCTCGCTGCTTCCGCGGCGTCGCCCGCGTCCGCGTCCTCGACCTCCCCGCCTCAAGCCACGCCCGTCCCCGCCGCCAAGTCCGGCCGGCCCGCCGCCGTCGCATCCGCCGCGCCAGCGCCTCCGGCCTCACCTGCCGTCGCCCTCGACCCTCCCCGTCGCGAGCCCTCTCCGGCCGCGCGCCACCGCGCCGGGCGCGACCGCGTCCGCCCTGCCTCGCGTCCGGCCCCGCACGCCCCCACGGCCGAGCCCGCGCCTCCCGGTCCTCCGCGGCGAGCTCCTTGCCGGCCCGCCTCGATCAGTACCCGCCGCCGGCCGCGTCCGTCGTTTCCCCTTCGCCCCGCTGCGGCCTCCTCCCGGCAGCGGCCGTTGACGTCGATGCCTCGCCGACCTCCTCTATCCCCGAGCGGACCAGCGGAGCTCGTCGTGGGACCGCCCGCGGCAGCCACCTGCCAGAGGACCCAGAGCTCGAACTGTCCTGTCACGTACCGCACGAGCCGGCCCAAGTTTGGCGTCGATGGTCGCTGCACCACATCAACCCCTGCTAGCTGCGAGACGTTTCTCAGATGGAGAGCCAATCGATCCCATGCTCGTCGATAAACGTTGAGTTCCACCTCTCCAAGATCTTCGGAATCGCCAAGGCCACATCACGGATCCGAAGGCCCCGATTTTATCGGAAACCAAGATCTTCGAGAAGATGTACCTGTCAGGTTCCAACTTCCTGAGTACCTCGAGCAAGCGCACCGACAAGACCGTCACGAGACGAAACCCGGGGAGATAGGCAAGACCACGGCACCGGAACCGGAAACCGAACCTCGACCCGCCAAGTTCTTCATCCCGGACGTCAAGACCGATGCGATGGCGCGGGCCCGACAAGACCCCCGCAACGGCAAGACCGACCCCGTGGGACCCGACAAGAGCTTCACCACGACAAGAGCGACAGCAACGAGGGCGAGTCCGAAGCCCCGACGCCAGACCAAGTACTTCCTCGCGGAACCACAAGAGCTTCTCCTAGATAACCGCCAGGGTCGTCATCGGAACCACAAGGCCGTTGCAGTGAACTCGACAAGATCTACCCCAGTAACCGAGAACGCTCCCGCTGGGACCGAACCGTCGAACCCTGGACCCTGAGACCGACCCCGAACCCCGGAACACCAAGTTCGTCGAGACCCCTCAATGTGCGAACCCCTTCCCGAAAACCCTATCTTACAATATAACACAACTTTTCGCATTTGTCATACTTGCATGCATACATTCATGTGGTTTGGGGCCTTATGCCGATTCACCTCTTAATTAAATATGGGGCCCATATGCGGGCAAATCTAGTCTCATATTGGCCTCATTTAAATCTTGTGTAGCGAACCGGTGCTATCTTTTGCCATGTTAAAACAACATTTAAATTGCGGGGGTTCTAAACAACTTGAACCACTTGAATAATTGTCGGGACCCCGGTTCCGCTTAATATGACCTAATCGCATCGCACCTTTGCCATGCCATGCATCATACATGCATCATGCCCGATCTTTTGCCGTAGTATTAAATATTGCATCCGGTGTTTCTTCTAGTGTTTTGTTCGTCGCGGATAAGGCCGTTGAGTTGATGTGAGCTTCGCCCCGATCTTCGGTTGAACCCTTCGACAATGTTTTTCAGGCGAGCATCTCCCCCTTTCTACCTATCTTACTTTTCTAGTATTTATTCCCTCCTGTTGATCTTTGCTATCTGTGTTGCGATGCTCTAGTTTTCGTACCCGTGATAACCCTTGCAGCCATATATAGCCTTGGACACATCCTATTACCTGTTGTTTGGTGGATAGTTGGACCCGCGTGTCGTAGTCGCGTGCTCAAGTGTTGTTGCGTGTCGTCAAGTGCCACAGTTGTTGATGTATTGCCGCATGTTGATGTTGGAGATGATGATAGTTTTACTTATTGTTCACGTTAATTCCTGTTTAACAACTAAAATTGAATTAAGCAGAGGCATCGGTGGGTGATAGATAATATTTGGTTTCCGAACGCCCACTTGTGTCCCGTAGGACCCCGAGTACTTGATACCTGTTCCTTGATTTATCGCGCTATCCACATATGGGGAGTATGGGCCCCCCTTAGCCAGAGCTTGATTCCGTCTTATTTCTTGGGGCCACAACTAGTTTGGGGTTTTATTTACTATCCTGTACCTATGCCATGCTTTACTGCTTTATTTACGATTGTGTGAGGAGCACGCTGTACTGTTTTGGAGGCGGAATGTTTTCGCGGTATCGACAGTCCCCGATTGGGGATCTGCTGTCGTTTACAGCCATTGTCGCAAACCTTGAGTCCATCTCGGAGCTTGCTTACTTCGTTGCGGGTGTACTCCAACGGGTGGCCCCCTGAAATATTTCTGAATCTTGTGATTGCTCTGTCGTGAAGACCTCGTTGGGTTTTGATTTGGTTTTTCCGAGGTTGATCGTGTGTGTGTTGCTATTTGTGCACCCCAGCCGGGTTAAAACTTTCTGAAAGCCGTGTCCGCGGTTATGGACGACTTGGAGCACAGTATCTCCACCATAGACAAGCATAACTAAAGTTTATTGCTATAAATTTGACTTTATAATGACTAGTAATCAGCTTCACTATAATGGAATGGCTAAATAATACTGCCCACAATTGCTTGTTTGGAGTGTCGCTTGCGACCATTGTTCCTGACTAGTAAGTATGGCACCTACAACGGAATGGCTGAATAAAAGTACCAACAACTGCTGGGTTTTTGGGTTATCTCATGCTAATTGTATTTGCCTAGTAAGTGCCGCAACTATAACGGAATGGTTAACTAAAAAGTGCCCATTGCTTATTTTTATCAGGATGATTATTTATACCTGACTAGTAATCACTTCAACGATAACTGAATAAATAAAACTGCCAACTGTGTGAGTTCCTCGGTTGACTTCCTCGATCGGTATCGAGGGGGGGAAACGCCAGGATGGGTTTGTTTGGTGTTAGTTTCAGGTTGGATCCGAATAGGTCTTTCTCACCCCTCTCTGATAGCCGCCAGTTGTATCGAGTCTCTATAGGTTTTTTAGTGCATACTGCCGCTGCCGCTTCAGTCCACCATACCTATGTAGGCGAGGACCGCCGAATTCTAGCCTCGCCGTGTACTGGCCTCAGTACTGATGCTCCTCTTTTTCCTTTGCCCTTTGCTGGCACCCCTTTTGTTTAAGCAGGTTTTGAGATCGACGTCGTTAGCAGGGTTACCCTTCCGGCTTGGCCTGGGCAGGGTTATGGACGCCATTGGTTATTCTTCAGGGCTCTTAGCCCCATTTGCATCTTGTCCGTAGACGGACGCTCTATCATTTTCAAGGTGATTTGGATCTTTGTATATTATATCTATTCTTGGCTCATTGATTCGCTGTTGTATATATCTGTTCTGTGGGTCCCATCGAGGACTGTTGTGTAATGTTATTGCTTCGTTTTCCACCCGCACAAAAGTGCTTGGTGGGCACCTTTGAATCGTTTCTATGCGGGTTTGGCGGGAATCGCTAAAACTTGCATAGGGTCGATTCAGAGGGTGTTACAGAGTGGTATCAGAGCTCAGCAGTTGCGATACCCCACAAGTCCAGCCCGTAGGATAACCTAGCTAACGGCTGAAGTAGAGTGTCAAAACTATTTTGAAAAATCGGTTGGATAGTTCTGATTAGGTCTGATTTTACTTCTTACCCCTCTGCTATTCTCCTCTTACCTCTACGTGTTTGGAATCCGCTCTCGTCTCTTTCTTCGAGTCCAGGAATTCTCGTGGTTGGGCTTCCGTCGTACCTTCAGGGTTTCGCTTCCTCTTCTGATAACGGTGTTCTATCATCCGGTGTTCAAGCTGCCTGAGGAATCCGTCTACCGTGGTACCATCCTTTTGTTCCTTCTTGTGCCTTCCGGTGTTTCCGACGCGACGACATCATCTACGCCAGATCTGATGCAGAGTCTGCATCACCCCTTTGTTCCGAACCTCGCTTGTCGAGATCTTCGGTCTGTATCCGAGAATGGTTGTACTCTTTTCTACTGATTGTGCAGAGTAATAGTTTGGGTGCGTGATGGATTGGCCCCCATGCCGACTACCCCTTCTATTCGCTTTTGTACATTGAAGTGGATGAGAATGCATCGGTTCCCTCTTTCCATCGAAGTTAGAGGTGGCTCTATTTGTTGATACCTCTACCTTCGACCTTTTGTTTCCGGAGTGTTCCCTCGACGATCATGGAAAACGACCTCTTGTTAGTGGTGTCGCGAAGATCTACACGAAGCGAGAAGACGCAGATCGCCGACCTTCCTTCCGGTACCATGAGGCGGATCTCGAGGGCGAGATCCATTGTTAGTGGTGTCGAATTGTGGCATCCCGCAAAACCACTACTAGAAAATCGCGTTGAATTTGTGCATTGCATCGTCATCATCATGCATTGTTTGCATAAAACTATTTCGCAAAGCCCGTTTTGTTTTCTAAAACGCCCCACCTCTATTCAAATATCAAAACCGGGTCGCCGGAATATTTTACTTTGTTTGCTAATAGTTTGCAAAAGACTTGTTGGAATTAAATAATACATTTAATTGTTTTAGCGGGGGCAGTCGAACGGGCCGATTGACCCGAACGACCACCCCCATATTTCAGATCGGCCCACCCCTTATTCCTACAGCTACCCAGAAAACCTACCCACCCCTACCTCCACCTCACTCCCACCAATCAACTCTCGCCACCTCAGCACACCCCAAACCCCCACCAACCACACTCTGCCAACTCACCCCTCCTCTCTCACCCCTCACACCCCTGCCCCCTCTCTCCCCCACTCGCAGCACACAGAGCACGCACGCACACAGAGCACATACCCGCCCCTGCCGCTGCCCCTGGGCCCCACTGACCCACGTCCACCCCTGGTCCCACCCGCTGGCCTGTCCCCCACGCGCAGCTCCTCCCTACCCGAGCCGTCCCTCACCCCGCGCCCAACCTCGCCTCCTCCACGGCCCCGCTCAGCTCCGCCGCCCGCCTCCTCCCTAGCGCCGCCGCGGCCCCCAGACCTCCTCACCGGCTCGCCCCAGGACCGCCTCACCCCTCTCTCTTCGCCGCCCGGAGCCGGTGCGCGCCGCCCCTTCCCTCCGCCGCCGCTCAGAGGCCCCGCCCGGCGCCGGCCCTGCCTTCCGCCCTGCCTGCCGGCTCCGCGCCACCACGCCACCTCGCTGCTTCCGCGGCGTCGCCCGCGTCCGCGTCCTCGACCTCCCCGCCTCAAGCCACGCCCGTCCCCGCCGCCAAGTCCGGCCGGCCCGCCGCCGTCGCATCCGCCTGCGCCAGCGCCTCCGGCCTCACCTGCCGTCGCCCTCGACCCTCCCCGTCGCGAGCCCTCTCCGGCCGCGCGCCGCCGCGCCGGGCGCGACCGCGTCCGCCCTGCCTCGCGTCCGGCCCCGCACGCCCCCACGGCCGAGCCCGCGCCTCCCGGTCCTCCGCGGCGAGCTCCTTGCCGGCCCGCCTCGATCAGTACCCGCCGCCGGCCGAGTCCGTCGTTTCCCCTTCGCCCCGCTGCGGCCTCCTCCCGGCAGCGGCCGTTGACGTCGACGCCTCACCGACCTCCTCTGTCCCCGAGCGGACCAGCGGAGCTCGTCGTGGGACCGCCCGCGGCAGCCACCTGCCAGAGGACCCGGAGCTCGCCCTGTCCTGTCACGTACCGCACGAGCCGGCCCAAGTTTGGCGTCGATGGTCGCTGCACCACATCAACCCCTGCTAGCTGCGAGACGTTTCTCAGATGGAGAGCCAACCGATCCCATGCTCGTCGATAAACGTTGAGTTCCACCTCTCCAAGATCTTCGGAATCGCCAAGGCCACATCACGGAGCCGAAGGCCCCGATTTTATCGGAAACTAAGATCATCGAGAAGATGTACCTGTCAGGTTCCAACTTCCTGAGTACCTCAAGCAAGCGCACCGACAAGACCGTCACGAGACGAAACCCGGGGAGATAGGCAAGACCACGGCACCGGAACCGGAAACCGAACCTCGACCCGCCAAGTTCTTCATCCCGGACGTCAAGACCGATGCGATGGCGCGGGCCCGACAAGACCCCCGCAACGGCAAGACCGACCCCATGGGACCCGACAAGAGCTTCACCACGACAAGAGCGACATCAACCAGGGCGAGTCCGAAGCCCCGACGCCAGACCAAGTACTTCCTCGCGGAACCACAAGAGCTTCTCCTAGATAACCGCCAGGGTCGTCATCGGAACCACAAGGCCGTTGCAGTGAACTCGACAAGATCTACCCCAGTAACCGAGAACGCTCCCGCTGGGACCGAACCGTCGAACCCTGGACCCTGAGACCGACCCCGAACCCCGGAACACCAAGTTCGTCGAGACCCCTCAATGTGCGAACCCCTTCCCGAAAACCCTAACTTACAATATAACACAACTTTTCGCATTTGTCATACTTGCATGCATACATTCATGTGGTTTGGGGCCTTATGCCGATTCACCTCTTAATTAAATATGGGGCCCATATGCGGGCAAATCTAGTCTCATATTGGCCTCATTTAAATCTTGTGTAGCGAACCGGTGCTATCTTTTGCCATGTTAAAACAACATTTAAATTGCGGGGGTTCTAAACAACTTGAACCACTTGAATAATTGTCGGGACCCCGGTTCCGCTTAATATGACCTAATCGCATCGCACCTTTGCCATGCCATGCATCATACATGCATCATGCCCGATCTTTTGCCGTAGTATTAAATATTGCATCCGGTGTTTCTTCTAGTGTTTTGTTCGTCGCGGATAAGGCCGTTGAGTTGATGTGAGCTTCGCCCCGATCTTCGGTTGAACCCTTCGACAATGTTTTTCAGGCGAGCATCTCCCCCTTTCTACCTATCTTACTTTTCTAGTATTTATTCCCTCCTGTTGATCTTTGCTATCTGTGTTGCGATGCTCTAGTTTTCGTACCCGTGATAACCCTTGCAGCCATATATAGCCTTGGACACATCCTATTACCTGTTGTTTGGTGGATAGTTGGACCCGCGTGTCGTAGTCGTGTGCTCAAGTGCTGTTGCGTGTCGTCAAGTGCCACAGTTGTTGATGTATTGCCGCATGTTGATGTTGGAGATGATGATAGTTTTACTTATTGTTCACTTTAATTCCTGTTTAACAACTAAAATTTAAGTAAGCAGAGGCATCGGTGGGTGATAGATAATATTTGGTTTCCGAACGCCCACTTGTGTCCCGTAGGACCCCGAGTACTTGATACATGTTCCTTGATTTATCGCGCTATCCACATATGGGGAGTATGGGCCCCCCTTAGCCAGAGCTTGATTCCGTCTTATTTCTTGGGGCCACAACTAGTTTGGGGTTTTATTTACTATCCTGTACCTATGCCATGCTTTACTGCTTTATTTACGATTGTGTGAGGAGCACGCTGTACTGTTTTGGAGGCGGAATGTTTTCGCGGTATCGACAGTCCCCGATTGGGGATCTGCTGTCGTTTACAGCCATTGTCGCAAACCTTGAGTCCGTCTCGGAGCTTGCTTACTTCGTTGTGGGTGTACTCCAAGGGGTGGCCCCCTGAAATATTTCTGAATCTTGTGATTGCTCTGTCGTGAAGACCTCGTTGGGTTTTGATTTGGTTTTTCCGAGGTTGATCGTGTGTGTGTTGCTATTTGTGCACCCCGGCCGGGTTAAAACTTTCTGAAAGCTGTGTCCGCGGTTATGGACGACTTGGAGCACAGTATCTCGATCATAGACAAGCATAACTAAAGTTTATTGCTATAAATTTGACTTTATAATGACTAGTAATCAGTTTCACTATAATGGAATGGCTAAATAATACTGCCCACAATTGCTTGTTTGGAGTGTCGCTTGCGACCATTGTACCTGACTAGTAAGTATGGAAACTACAACGGAATGGCTGAATAAAAGTACCAACAACTGCTGGGTTTTTGGGTTATCTCATGCTAATTGTATTTGCCTAGTAAGTGCCGCAACTATAACGGAATGGTTAACTAAAAAGTGCCTATTGCTTATTTTTATCAGGATGATTATTTATACCTGACTAGTAATCACTGCAACGATAACTGAATAAATAAAACTGCCAACTGTGTGAGTTCCTCGGTTGACTTCCTCGATCGGTATCGAGGGGGGGAAACGCCAGGATGGGTTTGTTTGGTGTTAGTTTCAGGTTGGATCCGAATAGGTCTTTCTCACCCCTCTCTGATAGCCGCCAGTTGTATCGAGTCTCTATAGGTTGTTTAGTGCATACTGCCGCTGCCGCTTCAGTCCACCATACCTATGTAGGCGAGGACCGCCGAATTCTAGCCTCGCCGTGTACTGGCCTCAGTACTGACGCTCCTCTTTTTCCTTTGCCCTTTGCCGGCACCCCTTTTGTTTAAGCAGGTTTTGAGATCGACGTCGTTAGCAGGGTTACCCTTCCGGCTTGGCCTGGGCAGGGTTATGGACGCCATTGGTTATTCTTCAGGGCTCTTAGCCCCATTTGCATCTTGTCCGTAGACGGACGCTCTATCATTTTCAAGGTGATTTGGATCTTTGTATATTATATCTGTATTCTTGGCTCATTGAGTCGCTGTTGTATATATCTGTTCTGTGGGTCCCATCGAGGACTGTTGTGTAATGTTATTGCTTCGTTTTCCACCCGCACGAAAGTGCTTGGTGGGCACCTTTGAATCGTTTCTATGCGGGTTTGGCGGGAATCGCTAAAACTTGCATAGGGTCGATTCAGAGGGTGTTACATTGCGGCAGGCTGGGGCCGACGTGAGCCCGTTTAGTCCCGTATGGTGTCTCCAACTGGGACTAAAGGACACTCCAACCGGGACTAAAAGTGGGTGACGACACTATATGTAGTGAGTGGAGACACTATGTCAGTGGGTGGCGATACTGTTTCAGTGGGTGGAGACACTATGACAGGGGTGAGTGTCGACATTATGTCGCGAGTGTCGACAATATGTTGTGCTGCTTAATCTATAAATAGGATTCCGTGTGAACTATCAACTGCAAGGAAGATCGTGTACGAGACCAGGGACACGAATACGGCGGAGCTTCTCAAAGATGTCTTAGGACCTCGTCCTCAGAAATCTTCGAGGATCTCGCCGTAGAGGCACTCCCTAATATTTGAAATTATTTAGCTCCACCAACATACTGATTTATCTAGAGAAGATATAAACTGAAAAATGGTGTGCAAGAGAGTACGTGCACTGTGAACCGTCTGAAATTTCGATACTACGTGCCAAACCAAGATATATAGATAGGATGAACTCATGTATGTATGTGCTTCGATGAATCAAATGAATTTCGAGAACTATATGTGCCAAATTAACAAGATATATAGAGATAGAATACACACAAATCTACCCATTTCCAGAGCATGAAATGAGCTAAAACAAGCAATGAAAGATGAAATGATGAAGTTGCTAACTTCATAGGACCCTTAGATAGATGTGGAGGCAAAAAATCTTCACAACTCTTGAGAAAAATGGCTAGAACTAGATCTTGAGGGGAGAAATATGAGGGAGATGCTTGTGTGAGCTTGAAATGGCTCGGGCCCGAAGGTGAACACGGCAAATTTGGCGTGTGTAACTCAGAAAATACACGGCAAAGTACGTGAACACGGCAAATTTCTGAAAAAGAACACGGCAAAGAAATATACACGGCAAAGACCCTTAGAGGAACACGACAAACAAAATACACTCGGCAAAGTTGACAACGGCACACGGCATAGGTGTTATCACAGCAACGAGGTGGGACCCGTGACTCCACAAGTCCATTTAACGGGAGGAGCTAACGGCCGCAGACGGTGGTCTCTTAGCCGTGTGCCCTCGCCGGTCCTTTGCCGTGTGTATTCCGTAGTACACACGGCAAAGGGCCTTTGCCGTGTGTATTTCGCAGTACACACGGCAAAGACTTTTTTTCTTTTTTTTGCCTTTTATCAAATTACTCTTACAAAAATCATAAAAAAATCATTCTAATTCAAAAAAATACAAATAATATATCAAAATTTGCAGAAAAATAAGATCTATCTATCTACACTCAAATTAGATATTTATATTGAATAAGAATCTTCATACTCGCCGTTTTGACCAAAGTTTTAAACATGCATAAAAAATTCAAAGACGATCGAAACAATGCTAAACCTTCGTGTGGTGTCATATTATGTGACATGGTTGCAAGGAAAAATATCAAACTTGTTATATTGAATATGTCTCAAAAAAACCTTCACAAAATGACCTATCTCATTCGAGGTTTTCTGGCTTTCGGGTCAAATGACCAATGTTATGGCTAGAATCAAGGCATAGTTTGTGATAATCTATCCATATTGTGCATGCATGTGCATTATGGAATGTCGAATAATGTTGCAGGAGGAAGTTTTCCTTTTTGTCGCACCGAAAAGCTATTTTTCATTTTACGAGCGTAAAAAACGGGGAATTTTATGAAGCAACCACCAAATGGCTAATTCAAAATTCTACCACCCCATTTTTCAAAAATACTAGACCACCTTAAATGTACAATATACCAACGGGGGGATCCCAAACCTTTCTGTCTACTCTAGGTGAAAAAGAAAAATTCCTGCCGAATCGGTAGGAAGTGGGTCAGATATGAACTACAAGTACATGATCGGATGGGCATAATTTTTTTACAAAAATCATATTTAGATTCACAACATGCTATTTCATCAGAGATCCATTGAAAGTTTAGAGAGGCTCAGCTCCGAGTTAAGAATCTTCATACCCGTCGTTCGACAAAGTTTGTCGATAGTTTTAAAGAGTCATAAAAAAAATTCAAAAACGATCGAAACAATGAGAAAAGTTCGCGTGGTGTCATATTATGTGACATGGTTGCAAGGAAAAATATCAAACTTGTTATATTGACTATGTCTCAAAAAAACCTTCATAAAATGACCTATCTCATTCGAGGTTTCCTGGCTTTCGGGTAAAATGACCAATGTTATGGCTAGAATCAAGGCATAGTTTATGATAATCTGCCCATATTGTGCATGCATGTGCCTCATGGAATGGTGAACAATGTTGCAGAGAAAGTTTTTCTTTTCGTCGCACCAAAAAGCCATTTTCCATTTTCTGAGCGAAAAAAGAGAGATTTTATGAAGCAACCACCAAATGGCTAATTTAAAATGCTACCACCATATTTTTCAAAAATACTAGACCACCTTAAATGGACAATGTCCCAACGGGGGGATCTCAAACCTTTCTGTCCACTCCAGGTGAAAAAGACAAATTCCTGCCGAAACGGCAGGAAGTGGGTCAGATATGAACTACAGGTACATGATCTGATGGGCATGATTTTTTACAAAAATAATTTTTAGGTTCACAATATGTTATTTTATCAGAGATCCAGTGAAAGTTCAGAGAGGCTCAGCTCCGAGCTAAGAATCTTCATATCCGTCGTTCGACAAAGTTTGTCGATAGTTTAAAAGAGTCATAAAAATTTCAAAAATGATCGAAACAATGCGAAACCTTCACGTGGTGTCATATTATGTGACATGGTTGGAAGTAAAAATATCTAACTTGTTATATTGAATATGTCGCAAAAAAACCTTCACAAAATGACCTATCTCATTCGAGGTTTCCTGGCTTTCGGGTCAAATGACCAATATTATGGCTAGAATCAAGGCATAGTTTGTGATAATGTGCCCATATCGTGCATGCATGTGCATTATGAAATGGCGAATAATGTTGCTGGAGGAAGTTTTCCTTTTCCTCGCACCAAAAAGCCATTTTCCATTTTCCGGACACAAAAAACAGGGGGTTTTATGAAGCAACCACCAAATGGATAATTCGAAATGATACCACCCCATTTTCACAAGATTATATGGATGTCATATTTGGATTCCTCACATTTTTTTGATCGATTTAGACATTTTATTTGTCGTATTCCGATTTACGGATTTAAATATATGAATTATTCCATATTAAATAGAAAAAGGAAATAAAATAAAATCATTTTATTTTTATTTGGATTCAAGATTATTATTACTTTTCATTATTGTTTACTTAAATAATTGTTTGGAATCTAAAACTGAGATGTGTGACATCATGGCCCAATAGTTAATAGCATTGATATGGAAGTATTAAAAACAAGGTATGATTTCTTTCTTGGTAGCTCATTCGGAAGGAACGAAGAAGTTAAGCGTGCTAGGCCTAGAGTAGTGTTATGATGGGTGATCACAGGGGAAGTTTGATTATGAGTGCAATTTGACCTAATATTTAACATACAAAGGGTTAAAATATTCTATATGAGATTATCAAGTAAATAATATTCAAAAAAGTTTGAAACAATTTTGTTTTTATTTTTTTTAAAAAGGCAGTTTCTTTGCCGTGTACTTTTTCCACGAGACACACGGCAAAGACAGCTTCTTTGCCGTGTACTTTTCAAGGAGACACACGGCAAAGACAACCTTTTTGCCGTGTACTTTTCGAAAAGACACACGGCAAAGAATAGACACCGTCATATCTGCGGGAACCTTTATCTTACTTTACTTTGCCGTGTCTACGAGACACACGGCAAAGCCTTTGCCATGTCTTATTTAGAAAACACACGGCAAAGGGCCTTTGCTGTGCCGAACATTGTCGTGTGGCATTTGCCGTGTGTATACACACGGCAAAGCCTTTGCCGTGTTTCGAAAGGCCTTTGCCGTGCCTTTTGCCCACACGGCAAAGAGCCTGTGTGCCGTAGTGAATGTTGCGGACATTTTCAGATTGCATGGCCCAAAAGCATCCGATAGCCGTGAACACTAACAGTGATCTGGGAATCTATAGAGCCATCAAGGTGATTTGGTCTGACACGTTTCATAGGGTGTGTGTGTGTGGCATATTCCGCGGAATATTGTATATAATCGTGACGATGATACAATTTAAAAAGAGTTTAGATCTTTTATATATGACTCCGCTTCTATAGAGGAGCATGAGATAAAATGGATAGACTTCTTGGAAAGGTATAAAGTAACAAGCGAAGAGTCATGGCAGTATCAGATGTATAAGATGAGAAAGCTATGGTGTGCTCCGTATCTAGTGGGAAAATGTTTCTTATGACTAAGAAGTAATCAAAGGAGAGAGAGCCTAAACTCTATTCTGCACACGCATCTGGATGGTAGCATGAAATTGTTCAAGATGCTAGAGCACTATGAGCGTTGCCTTGCGATGCGAAGCCTAAACGAGGCGGTCCTAAACATTGTGGATATGTAGTCCATTCCCTTTACAGAGGTGGATGCTTCAAGTGTCGAGAAACACACTGCAACTGTTTTCACGCCGACGGTGTTTGTGTTGGTCATATATAGTGCAGTGGCTGCCATAAATTGTGCCATCTCTCAGATTCTAGATGATCAGGATTTGACTATATTTCGTGTGTACAAGAATGATACAAAAGAGAAGAAGTTCCAAGTGGACTGTAGGGAAAGGACGGTTCTCTAGACACGATATCTTGTTCTTTCCGTAAACTGGTGTGCATAGGCACACCATGCTCGCACATATTCTTCGTGTTTGGAATATTGCAAGCAAAACAACTTCCCAACTACTATGTTTCTGCGAGGTGGACGATGAGTGCAAAGACTGGAGTTCCTTCAACCAGGAAGAACTGCATGTATGAGTATTCGAAAATCCTAAAGAGGTTCCATGAGCTGCGAAAAAGAGTACGAGAGTCTTATGTCTATTCTGAATGAAGATGATGACAGCAAGGAATCATCGAGTGCTCACAAGGAATGCATGAGGTATGGTCCCATGACGGTGCAAATTGATACTGACGATTTGGAAAAGGTCCAAGACCGATGTGCACCAAAGAAAAGGCTGCAGGCAAAATCAAGAAACCAATATCAAAAGGGAAATGTAGATTTTGCGGGGAGACCGGTCACAACATTCGTACATGCTAAATAATGTTGAAAGAGAGGGAGCAAATATGTGTAAATTTTTCTTATACATGTGCATTACTCATTAAGATGGTGCATGTCTAATTATTATTTTATGTTGTAGGAAAACAAGCAGCCATGAGAGTAGCATTATACACATTCCTGTTCGAAGAAAATTTGGTCGGCCATCCAGTATACACATTCCTGTTTGAAGTGGATTTGATAGGAGAGTGAACTCTAATGCGGGCACTGGTTGGGTTTGCTTTGATTGCCCCATAGCTTGAGTCCATGTTCGTAGGACTACTTATATTAGTTCATTTTTTTCTCTATGTGTTTTCGTGTATCATGACAACTCAAAGGTATTCGAAGACAATGTTTTTATCCTTTCTGTCTATTTATTTTAGTCATCGGGACCCGTACGATGAAGATGGGATTCACTCTTTTTGTTGTTGCACAAACCTATATGCATCCGCACAGCCATCCTAGTGTTCTTTACAGTTTCACGTTTTTCTGTGTATGTAGGTAGTACCGTCGACTCGATTGTAGTACCACTGGTGTCCTCGCTTCAGCTGTGTTAGTTCCGGGCTACTACCGATAATCTCAGTGCTCCCTCCGGTGTTTTACTGCACGCCGTCCACTCGTTTCGAGAGGTGCGGCAGACGTACGGCGGTAGTACCGCCAGCTCTCTCCACCACCTGCCAATCGGGCCAGGCATTTTTGCCCCGCACGATACCGGAACAAATTGGACTGGGTTAGAAACCGCCCAATTCTTACACCCGACCTCCAGGAACGGCCGCCACGCCACCACCGGCTGCGCATGCTCGGACGTTTCCAGCCAGATATGCTTCACCGGACCCCTACTCTGCTCGATCTCCCTCATGGACACTGGTATTTGCCCCTCCTTCCCTCTACATTGGCATGGATTTTTGCTATTTCTCTTGCTAGAGATCAAATGTTAGGGTTTCTTATTTTTTGGACCAAAACTCACGAGGAGATCATGCATAGGTTTGTACTCATCTTGCTAGGTGAAAAAGAATTTGCTTTGATTCAGTTTGCCTAGGGTTCCTTATTTTTTGGGACAAAACCCGTCTTACCGAAAAGCTCATGTTTGTCGAGTCCCGGTTCTACCGGTGTTCGACCAGCACTACTTTCCTATTTTTTATGAGATAGCATAAAATCAAAATATAATCAGCTCAGTGTGCACTTCACGATTAATTTTTAGATAAGTTTTGTAGATTGTATTCATGTTTGAGGCAAAAAGGAATGTGTAGTGCAAACATATATGCTACATTTTTGTTCAGATATTGTCCATATTTAAGCTAGCTATGTTAACTTTGTTCATATTTCAGAGAGAACTCCATGGCACCATCTTCAAGCTTTGTAGCAAGACCATTGTTCATATTTTTCCTTAGCATATTACATGGCGCAGTATAGATATGCTAGAATACATAGTCAGGTTGTAACCCGTCTTCCCATGTAAGATGATCCACTTACTATACTGATATGGTGAAATTTTATCAAATTGTAAGTTCATATAATGAAAGACAGAGGAAAAAATATTGTAGTACTAGAGACCAAATTTAGTTATGAACAACAATATCACCTGTTGTAGTGCTGTTCTATTTTGAATATGAAGTTGTCATTTTTTATACATGATTTACTTGACTGGTAATATGCATTATTTACCCCCTACCCCCTCACTATGCTCTCTTCTCAGATCTCGGGGGCTCTCTTGGTGTTACTAGGGGAAACAATAGGAAGCATCCTTATTTAGCCAGGTACTCAGATCAAGGTGCTAAACATGTGTACTTGGGTAGTGAAAACCAGAGAAAGTGATCAAGCCCACTCAGAAGTCACCTAGACAACAACTATTTCTCTAGGGGTTCGTAGCATGGAAAACAAAAAAATTCTACCACATGCACACAAATAAGCCAAGATCTATCTACTAGATTGTAATAACAAGTCGATTAGAGTACTCACCCTCGAAGATTCCAAAGCGGTTAACGAGAGAAGATTCTCGTGGGTGATGTAGTTGTACACATGCCAATCTCAAGATCGCGTAGACGATCCTTCCGGCACTGCGTTCCTGCAGCGCTTCCACAGTCGGTCACACGTTCGGTACTCGATGAAGACCTTCCTCTCCCTTGTTCCAGCGGGCAACGGACGTTGTAGTAGGCTAAGTCAGGAGGAAAGCAGGCTCAGGACCCGATCCCAAGCGCTTCCTCGGGGACTAAGCCATCTCCTTTAGCCGGATCCACTTGCTTGTATTGCAAGGCGGATGGCCACTAGAAGAGGAACTGCATCAAGTATTTGGCTGATAAAGCCAAGAGTGGAGGTATGACATCCGACTCAGGTACACTTGTTTGCAATGTTATAGACATATATCTTAATGATTCACCTAATAGTTCTTGGGTATATGATACCGGATCAGTTATTCACATCTGCAACTCGTTGCTGGGACTGGTAAGAACTAGGAGCGTAGCAAGAGGCGAGGTTGATATTCGAGTCGGCAACAAAGAAAGAGCTGCTGCATTGGAAGTCGGCACGATGCAGCTTCATTTACCTTCCGGATTCATTATGGAACTTAATAATTCTTATTATGTTCCAGTGCTCAGTCGAAACATTATTTCTGCTTCATGTTTGATGAGGCAAGGCTATGAGCCAAATATCAAGAATAATGGTTGTTCTTTGTATTTGAATGATATGTTTCACGGCTTTGCACTCGTCCAGGATGGATTATTTATTTTGAATCTTGATGGTCAGTCGGTTTATAACATAAATGTTAAAAGGTTGAAACCAAGTGATCTGAATATGACTTACTTTTGGCACTGTCGTCTTGGTCATATAAGTTGGAAATGCATGAAGAAGCTCCATGATAATGGACTCCTAACTTCGTTCGACTTGGAGTCGTTCGAGACATGCGAATCTTGCCTACTCGGCAAAATGACCAAGACACCTTTTGCAAAGAGTTGCGAAAGGGCGTCCGACTTGTTGGGACTAGTACATAGTGATGTATGTGGACCAATGAGCACGACATCCAGAGGTGGTTATGAGTACTTCATTACCTTCACGGATGATTTGAGTAGTTATGGTTATATCTACTTGATGAAACATAAGTCGGAAGCCTTTGAAAAGTTCAAAGAATTCCAGAATGAAGCACAAAGTCAACTTGACAAGAAAATAAAGTTTCTTCGGTACATGAGCCATGAGTTTGATGACCATCTGAAAAGTTGTGGAATAGTTCCTCAACTTACTCCGCCGGGAACTCTGCAAAGGAACGGTGTTTCGGAAAGGAGGAATCGAACCTTGTTGGACATGGTACGATCAATGATGAGTCAGACAGATCTGCCTTTATAATTTTGGGGTTATTGTCTAGAAACAGTGGTGTTCACACTAAACAGAGTACCATCAAAGTCGGTAGAGAAGACACCGCATGAGATGTGGACATGAAATAAGCCGAGTTTGTCTTTTCTTAAGATTTGGGGTTGTGAAGCATTTGTCCAGCGACTTCGGTCGGACAACCTTACGGCCAAGTAGGATAAGTGTATTTTCGTAGGCTATCCGAGGGAAACCTTGGGTTACTACTTCTACAACCGAGAAGAGGGCAAAGTGTTTGTCGCTCGGAACGGTGTCTCAGTCAGGGAGTAAGTGGGAGCACGGTGCAGCTCGAAGAAATTCGAGAGGAACCAGCTAGTTGCGAGTCGGCGAAAACCTTGGAGGTTGAGCCGGTCGTGGAAGCTGAGCCGGCAGAAGCACCTGCACTACGAAGATCGGCGAGATTATGAAGTGTTCGTGATGTTTTACTGTTAGACAGTGATGAGCCTGCAAATTATTCGGAAGCGATGGTGGGATCTGATTTCGAGTCATGGCTTGGAGCCATGAGATCCGAGGTAAAGTCCATGGATGAAAATCAAGTTTAGAACTTGGTTGATCTGCCAGACGGTGCAAGACCCGTCGAGTGCAAATGGGTCTTTAAGAAGAAAACTGATATGGATGGAAATGTTTCCGTCTATAAAGCACGTCTTGTCGCGAAGGGATTCCGACAAGTTCAAGGAGTTGATTACGACGAGACTTTCTCGCCCGTAGAGATGCTTAAATCAGTTCGGATCATGTTAGCTATAGTAGCCTATTTCAACTATGAGATATGGCAGATGGATGTCAAAACGGCTTTCCTTAACAGAAATTTAACCGAGGACGTGTATATGATACAGCCCAAGGGTTTTCTCGATCTGGCTAATGCTGACAAGGTATATAAACATCAGAAATCCATTTATGGGTTGAAGCAAGCATCTCGGAGTTGGAATATTCGCTTTGATGAGGTAGTCAAATCGTTTGGCTTCATCAAGAGTGACCATGATTCTTGTTTATACAAAAAGTTTAGTGGGAGCAAAGTAAACTTTCTAATCTTATATGTGGATGACATATTACTGATTGGAAATGATGTCCAGATGTTGCAAGAAACCAAGGAATCATTGGAAAGGAGTTTCTCAATGAAAGACTTGGGTGAGGCAACATACATACTCGGAATCCGAATCTATAGAGAAAGATCAAGGAGGATCATTGGATTGAGTCAGAGTACTTATTTAGACAAAGTGTTGAAGAAGTTCAACATGGAATCGTCTAAGAAGGGGTTCTTACCGATGTCCCATGGTGTAAAACCTAGCAAGACTCAGTGTCCTTCGACAACTGATGAGCGAAGTCGGATGAGTGTGTTTCCGTATGCCACTACTAGAAAAATGGCTATAGGTAATTCACACATCCGTGGCGCACGTGCTAGTGGTGCCCCACGGGTAAAATAGGCGTGGCGCACTGCCCACAGGTGCCCTAGGCTAACTGTCGTAAGAGTGGCGCACATGGGGGTGGTGCGCCATGCCTATGTGTGGTCCAGGGCACGTGTGGCAGCAGCACACATACCCGTAGCGCACTAGGTCAAGGTGCGCTACGGATGTGCAACTTAACCGTAGGGCACTCTGGCCTAGTGCGCTACGGGGCTGTATGTTGCAGCAGTTGGGTCAACTTAGCCGTATGGCACTCTGTCCTAGTGCCCTACAGATAAGTGGCCTACACCAACTCCACCACCCCTGTGGATCGCCTTTTTAGTCTTTCTAAAAAATAAAAGAAAATGATAAACACTTCAAAAAATAAAATCATTTCATATGTAGGTAGGTAATGTGGTATAGTTTCTAGGAAAATTAACAAACATGATTTTCCACTTTTTCTGCAAAAAAAAGTCATGCCACGGTAAAATGGCCGTAACTTTTGCATACGATGTCGAGAAAAATCCTATAATAAACCAAAATGACGAGAACGAGATTTCGCATCCGCTCGCAACCACCTCCGGTCGTTTAGAGATTTTTTAGATTTTCAAAACTCGAAAAGAGTAAAAAGTTACGATCAATAGACCGTTTTTTCCTGCAAAAAAAAATAGAGAAAACTTACCCGTAGCGCACCACCACCTAGTGTGCCACGGATAAGCTTGGGCGGGATTCAAAATTTGAATCCTCACCTTGCCCACCTACCTTTCCCTTCCCCCTTTTCCCTCACCCTTTTCCCTCTCCCTTTTCCTTTCCCTTCTCCTTCTTCCTTCTCCTTCTCCTTCCTTCTTCCTTCTCCTTTTCCTCCTTCCCCTTCTCCTCTCCTTGCAGTGACGGCGCGACGACGGCCTCCTCCTATCCTTGCAGTGACGATGGCGCGGCGACGGCGCAACGACGACCTCCAACTCTCCTTGCAGTGACGGTGGTGTCCTCCCTCCCTTCCTCCCTCTCTTCCTCCATCTCTTCCTTCCTCCCTCTCTTCCTCCATCTCTTCCTTCCTCCCTCTCTTCCTACCTCTCTTCCTCCCTCTCTTCCTACCTTCCTTTCTCCAACCACACCCTTCCTACCACCTCGATGTCGGCGAGGACTAGAGCGGCCACGGCCTCCCGCACCTCCCTGCCACGGCCATGCTCCGACGAGGTGACACGACTACGGCGGCGATGCACGGACCCGATTGCTTTTGCAATTCAAAACGAGGGTGTTTTTTGCATTTTTTTTTGTTTTTTGAAAAACACATCCGTGGCGCACCCTGTACCCCTAGCCATGGCGCACCTGGTAGTGCACCACGCCTATCTCGACACAACCGTGGCGCACCATGCAGTGCGCCACGGCTACGAGATAGCCGTAGCGCGAGGCTCGTGGCGCACTGCTAGTGCACCACGTAAGTCCTTTTCAGGTGCGCCACGAACAGGCGTTTTCCTAGTAGTGTGCTTCTGCAGTCGGATCCATCATGTACGCCATGATTTGTACTAGGACGGATGTTTCCTATGCTCTAAGTGTTTTGAGCATATACCAGGTTGATCCTGGAGAAATCCACTGGATAGCGGCTAAAAATATCCTAAAGTACTTGAGAAGGACTAAGGATATGTTTTTAGTTTATGGTGGTGAAGATGAACTCAGTGTAAAGGGTTACACGGATGCGAGTTATCTTACCGACTCTGATGATTCTCGTTCACAATACAGATACGTGTTTATTATAAAAGGAGGTGCTGTGAGCTGGAAGAGTTCCAAGCAAGAGACTGTGTCTGCATCTACAACAGAGGCTGAGTATATTTCCGCCTCAGAGGCAGCAAAGGAAGCTGTTTGGATGAGGAATTTCCTCATGGATCTTAGTGTGGTTCAGGGCTCGTCCAATCCGTTAGACGTGTATTGTGACAACAATGGTGCTATTGCACAAGCCAAGGAACCTAGACAACACCAGAAGAACAAGCACATACTCATGCGGTACCACCTAATTCGCCAGTTCATGGATCAGGGTGATATCAAGGTACACGCGAATGCAAATATTGCGGATAAGTTGACAAAGCCGTTACCACAGCAAAAGCATGAGGCGCACCTAAGAGCTATGGGCATTAGATGCCTAAACATGTGATGTCAGAAGTTTGAGTCTCGTGCAAGTGGGATATTGTTGGGAATATGCCCTAGAGGCAATCATGTATGATGATATTTCTCATTGTTATTAAGCTGTCCTTGTATGAGCATATGATGTATATCATTGAATATGTGATTCGGTTGTGGAACTATACATTCATCTTGTTTGTACTAAATATCCTTGGTCATAGAGGTTATGCTGGACACACAACTTAGACCAATGTGAAAGTAGGCTTGATGACTCGGTTCCACTTGTCATGGGCATGGAGATGCCATTCCGATCTACACAAATTCAGCTAAAGAGGTTTGCGATTCGGATTGACCCATATTGAGGTACAATGAACAAGTTTTAATTTGTATATCTCAATCAATGTAATCCCTAGACCTGAGGTTACTACATAATCCGAGTTGAGGATCACAGACTTAGGTTCTGTCAAACGCTTATCCGTAACTGGGCAGTTATAAAGGCAGAGTTCGGGCCGACTGAGAATCTAGCTGCGTGATGTGAATAACCAAGATGGGATTTTGCTCCTCCACTCGGAGAGATATTCCTTGGGCCCTCTCGGATGTTATGATTCGAAAAGCATGGCCATGAACAACTCAGTTAAGTTTTAACCGAGGCCATTGACTAAGAGTTAGTCGGGTGAATCACTTATCTTGGATCGAGAAGAGACTCAGACTATTTAAGGGATGACAAATATTCGCCTATAGTCTGACAAGGTATATCGTGAGGAAAAAGGGACTCGGACATAAGTTGCATTGGAAAGGCAAATCATCATGACTCTTTGGTACTTGGGAGTCGGCATGTTCTGCTAGGAGCCGCTACCGACTGATCGATTGAGAGTCGGACTCTAATAATTTCCAAGTATCCATGAGCCTACGGGGTCACACACTTAAGAGCGGGAGCAAGTTCGGATTGGATCCGAACCGGAAATCTGATTGGGTTGGACCCGAGCCTTATTTGGACTGAGTCAGTGAGTTGGACTCACAAGGACTATTATTATATGGGCTTTAGTGAATGGGCCGCGCGAGCAGAGCCCACGTTCACTCCCTATATATAGTGGAGCACCTAACCCAGAAGGGTTAATTGTTGTTCGGTTAGGTCATTCCATGTGTTGGAAACCCTAGCTCCACAGCAGTCTTGCCGTCGTATCGAACCTAATAGTTCGCCGCAAGCACTCCTCCTTGTACGTGTGGATACAAGCAGAGGTGTTGTACGATCAGCACCAGGACGATCGGATCGCAAAAGACTGCACTGTATCAACTGAGACGCTTCATCAGTAATCCGTAACCGCGCGTCTAGTGGTAAACCTCATGGACTTCTACCTTAGCTAGATCTTGGGATCACCGTGTCAGAGGGAAAATTTTGTTTTATCTCTACGTGGCCCAACATTAATAACATCTCAATGTTCATGATCAGGAAACCACGATCATCTATTAACCAACAAGCTAGTATTACAAAGAGGCTTTACCAGGGGATCTAATTTAGTTTACAAATCAAACAAGTATTAATGTTTTCGGTTAGTACTATTATAGAATAAATGTAAACATTTACCATAATCATGAAGACATCATAATAACCACTTTATTATTGCCTATTAGGCATATCTCCAATGGTCTCCCACTTGCACTAGAGTCAATAATCTAGTTTCAAATCTTTGTGTATTCAACACCTATGGCTTTTCGGTGTTGTATGTACATGATTGCTAGTGGTCAACCGATCTTTTGATCTGACACTTTCAGGTTCGTGTGTAATTGCATGACTTTGCGTCTCTACGCATCACTCATTCTCTAATGAGATGGCTTTGTATAACTTTGGTCCTTTGGTGAGACCTTTAGTTACTTGGGGTTAAAACATGTTGACAATATTGTCGTACAATATAACTTCATAGTACTATCCCATTGTGAACTACACCTAGTTCGATAACAAACTACTTGACACAAATGCCCTCTTACGTTGCTATTATAGCAGTCATATACTTAGCCTTTTGTTGTAGTATCTGGCACAATGTCTTAGCTTTGGAACTCATCCAAATCCATTATCGAACTTACTTTCCATTATAGTATGACACCCTTAGTTTAGATTGAGATGATCTTTAATTTGTACTTTTTGACAAAAGCTAGTATCAATGTAGTACTTTTATAATGAACAAACAATCTATTTTTCACCTCTTAAAAAAATAAAATATTCTTTAGTTTTTCAAAAATATCATAAGAATATCCTTACTATCATCTAATGATCATCTTATGAATCACTCTGGTATATGCGCATAATATTTAGAGCATAGGACATATCTAGATTTGTACATATCTCAGTATGATTGAAAAATACTCTTTGTGATTTTATTAATCAAGTATCAATCAATACTTGAATCTCGGTTTCACTTACCAACTGTCGATACACTTGAATTTCGATTTAATCCTTTCTTTGTGGCAAGAACCTTTCTTGTCATTTCCATATTGAACTCATTCAATATCTCATCTATGTACGCTTGGCATAACCATATTAGCATCTCAATCTATCTATATAGATATTGATGCCAAACATTTGGGTTTTTCCTAAGTCTTTCACCGAGATGAAATTCTTAATATGTGTTAATAAAAGATACATCATTTCCGATCAACAATATGTCTTCCATATAATGTATTATAAATATGTTTTAGCGCTCCCACTTAATTTCTTGCAAATGCAAGCATCTTCATCGTCTCTGATGAATTTAAACTCTTTTAACAATTTCGTTATGGTGAAGATTCCAACTCTGCGATGCTCACTTCAACCATTGTAGTTTGCATATGCTTTTTAGCAACCTTTGAATTACCAAAACCCTATGGACTGTGTTATGCACACATCCTAGGTAACAATTCTATTAGAAGAACTTTTTTTGTTTATTCAACTACCACATAACAAAATTATATGTAGTGGTTGCTACATTAATCCTTCTAGACTAAATATCGCTATGAAAGATCAAATATTGTCATAGTCAACCTTTGAATATTGTTGTGAACTCTTTCACAACATGTCGACTATTTCATAGATGTGAAACATCCATGTCTATTTCTTTATAGATCCAAAGACGACTGTAAGGTCTTACACCTTTCTCGAGGGTCTTTCAAGTTCACAGCTTGATTTCTCGTTTATGTAACTATCACAGAGTCAGGGCCCATCATCGCTTCTTTGCATATATTCGGTTCATCATTGTCAAACAACAATGATCTAATTTCAAATCCTAGTATTTGATTTTTTACCCAACCTACTAGGTTCAATAGGAACTTAGATGTAACATCCCAAAAATATTAAACTTGAATCATCAAACTCTAATCATCAAAATTAGAGTTAACAAAAACTTTTCTAAATATAAATATGAAAGCATGCATGTGTGTATGCATTCCATTTTGAATTCTTTTGAATTACCTTGTTTGTGTGTTTCTCTTCTTGTAAAAGGATTCTTAGGTGAAATAAACATCATCTAAACAATCCCACACTTTTCCCAAAGACAAATAAATCAAAACAAACAAAATAAAGGAATGGTCACTTTGGCCAAATTAACTCCCATGCCCACTTTGGCTATCTCTAACTTTCAGAACTTAACAGAAATTTGTTTGGATATTTGCACCCCTTGATAGTACTCATAACAAATTATCAAGGCCCACCTTGTGATCATCCAAAAACATTTAAATGCATAGTTTAAATGACAGTTTAAAATTGAATCTATATCATATGGGAAAATCCCACTTTTTCAAAAACCACTCAAACAAGCTCAACTTTCAAAACCCAAGCATCTACAGACTCACCAGCACCTGCCTAGCACACCCACAAAAAATGTTTTCAAAATTCAAAACTTGAATTCATGCGGCATTTCATCAAACACCTTGTAGATTAAAATCAACAAAATCACAAACACTATAGTGTGCAGTGTTTTGGGCCAAACTTGTTACCTCTCTGGACACCACTAGCCTTAGTAGATCATCTAACGAACTTAACTAATCACTAGCACCACTGTGAGCTCACCAATGTCATCAATGGTTAACAGCCGAGAGCACCATGGTCACCCCAGTGTCGACAACGAGATAGGGGAAGCACCAAGCCTAGCCAGCATATCTGGGAGGTAGCCCATGCCTCACCGCCCCCTCTCGACCAGCCCTGCCTCGCAGACAATGCCCAAAACCGCCAGGAACGCTGCGCCTGTGCCGTTGTCGACCATGCCGACGTGCACCACAGATAACATATCGTTCCCATGCAACCCGACCACCTCGAGCCCTCGACGCCTGCCAACATGCTCCCCACCATCCCAGGAACACGCCAGACATGCCCATTTCACCGCCTGTGCCCCGTAGCCACCGCTCGCCGTCGAAGACGTCGCCTCTGCCGTGCAGAACGTCGAGCGGTCCAGACCGTTTGCCACCGCCCCTACACGCGCATTAAAGCCATAGAGCATCGCCAGGAGACCACCGATCGAATGCCACCCTCGGCCATGCCTCTAGCTTCCTGTAGCCATGTCGCCACCGTCGCCTACCCATCCCGTTCGGTCTCACCGTCGAGAATATAAATAGAGGCCTCCCCAGCCGTGGTATTGCCGACGAGTACGCCATGGAGGGGTCCTCACAGTGCGTGTTTAGAGACGTGGGGTAAAGCGGACGGTTGACGGGTACGAGGTAACACAGCTTACCCAGGTTCAGATCCCAGAACGGTGGCGGAATCCTACTCCTGCTATAAATCACTATAAGGGAAATATGCCGAGTTACAGAGATAGATTCGTTATGCGAGGAGTGTGTAAAACGATGCCCTAAAGGCTCTCATAGGCCCGACTTGTATAGTCGCCAGGTCCTAGGGTTACCGGGAAAAGTCCTAGCCGGACAGGTTACACAGTCCTACACCGTCTATCACTAGTCTTGTGTATCTTGTACTCCAAGGCTCCAGCTACGCTGGTGACTCCACCGTAGCCTTCCTTTATCCGGCATGGGCCTCCCTTCTGGATCCACCTAACTGGGCCGCCCAGTAGGCCACAGGCCATGCTACCGACTATGGGCCACCCGGGTTAGTCGGATAAGAGACATGCTATGAGGATACCCATATAGCATATCCCCAACAGTAGCCCCCGGAGAACTCCGAGATCTTGCGCCGTCCTGCCTCTTCCCGTGGAATGCTCCGTCTAGATGGATTTCGGCAAATCGTCAAGCAATATCTTGTAGTCCTCCCAAAGAACCCTGCAAAGGTTTCTCCGTCTTCTGTGAGTAAGTCAGAGAAATGCTGAATCTTCCATCGTACACTTCCATAGTCGGATTAAATCCGTCCATGCCGGAATCTTTGATGGGACGGCTCATCTACTATGTCAGTTATGACGACGTAGGCTGTAGGTCAGCGACGCCTCGTAACTCACACATGCAGAGAAAGCAATCATATCCGATTTTCCCGCGCGAGCGATACGAACCGTTGGCAGCGGCGGTTGGAGACGTGGCAAAATTACCGCGCACGTTCACGAACACATCGTCTACGCGGCAACCGTCCGATTAGCTACACGAATCTTGACGCAGAGTAAGATAAATAGCAACCGTGGGACACTTGCCACTTTTTCACCCCATTCTCTCGCGTCAGCATATTCTTCCTCCAGCCGCACGCCTCCTCGAGCTCTCCGCGGAAAACCTCGAAGAAACCCTAGCCTCTCTCTGCACCAGTCGCGTCCTCCCAGTCCTCCATGGCCAGCAGCAGCTCATCCCCGTCGATGGCGGCGTCGAGCGAAGCCACCGCGAAGCCGGTGAGCTCAGTCGTCGTGCCCCCAGAGGGCCTGGTCATCCTCGCATCGGCGATGATTGAAACCACCGGCGGTGACCACAATCTGGCGGGGCTGGAGCCTCTCGAAGAGGAGCCAGACTCGCACAAAGGCGACTGGCGCGGCTTGGACATCACTGACCGCGACATCCAAGAGATGCTCACCGAAGGCTACCTCCCCGCGATGGAGGGGTTCGCCTAGCGGGAAGCACCGGCCGGCGAGGTGACACCCTCTCCCCAAGCTGGAGAAAAGGTGTACCTCAAGGCCCAGCTGGTACGCGGTGTTTCTCTGCCCATCTCCCACTTCTTTCTGTCCGTCTTGAACCACTTCAAAGTACAACCCCATAACTTTTCCCCCAATAGTATCTTAGTGCTTAGCAACTTCGCGGCACTTTGTGAGGATTACCTAGGGATTACGCCTAGGTTAGACTTGTTCGTGTACTTCTTCACCGTCAAACGTGAAGCCAGACACAGTAGGGAGGAGCTTAGGAACTGTGGCACCATAAGCTTCAAGATCCGACCTGGCCGGTGGTTCCCCGACATAGTCGGCCACGAGTCGTGCAAAAACTGGGAGCGAACGTACTTCTACGGCCCCGACATTCCTTTGGTGGGCCGAAAAGTGACGTACCCGGACTTCGTGGATGGAGCCGCCGCTGAAGTTTCCACATGGAGATCCCATGCCTCCCTTCCCTCCGACCTCAACGCTTCTCGCGCAATAAGGCGGATCGAGTGGTTCGTAGAGGCGGGTTTGACCGGCTTGGACCTAGCCATGTGCTGGTTCATCAGGCGAATCCAACCCCTGCAGCACCGCGTGAAGTTCATGCAACTGTACACGGGCAATCGAAAGGATTACATTCGGATCTCCGTGGATAACTTCTCGAGCGACTCCGTCAAGCTCTGTCTGAAGGACATTGTCAAGGTGAAGGATAAGAAGCATGGCTTCACCATCACCTGTGACATGTATGTAGACGGCAAGTGCCCAAAGGTAGGTATTTATTTTTCGTGTATGACATTACTCCAGTTTCTCCGTCTTGCCAGTGCCATCTTATCTAACATGGTGACTTCTAACTTAACAGCTTAGCGATCTAGATGAGGACAACCTGGCTGCCCAAATCTACGATCCAAAGATGATAAATGTCACGGTCATGTCCGACGACGGTGCCCCGTTGGCGCGAAAGCAGAATAGCTCCACCTCTGACGCTGCCGACAGAGGCTAGAAGAGTACTGCCGCCCTGGAGGCGGAAAATAAGAAAGCCACCGGGATGTTTGCCAAAGCGCCCCCCTAATTTAAGACTCTCATTCTCCGACATTGTCTTATTTATCTGTCTTGTTGCTGTACTTATGCACTTTGCACGTTTCAGGAAGAAAGCCACAACCAGCCTCAAGAATTCCTCCAAGACTCTTGGGGCTTCTAGAAATATCAAAGATATGCTGCATCGCGACTCCTCCCCCGCCATTGCCCCTGCTACTCCTGCCGTCAAGCCCACCTCCGCTCCGACAAGCTCCCAAGTCCAGGAGGCACCAGGCCCTTCCGCCATGGAAGTGGATTTTGGCGCCTCTACCGAACTAGCTGTTGTCGGCGAGTAGGCGACGCAGGAGAGCGCTGCTCTTCAAATGGCTGAAACTCCGGCTAAGGATGCCATCGGTAGCGGCAAGGCGGTGGTGGGAGCTGGTACTTCTGCTAAAGGCGGCGCCTCTGCTCCCCAGAAACCCTTCGAGTTCCCAAAGATTGTTTACCCGGCGCTCATGCCGAGTAACACAACTATGGTTCCTGGAGGAATGTTGTCATCTCCGACGTGCGGTCTTGAGGAGCTACTCCAACAAGCAGACATCTTGCGAGGAAATAGCATTTCCTTTGGCAAGCTGCTAGCCGAGAGCGCTACAAACCTCAAGATCATTGCGCTTGTAAGTTTTACTTTACCTTTTGCATTTCGTATGAGCATCCCACTGTAGCCCCCGAGGATGTAGACGAAAAACCATAGCTTTGCATCTATATGCTCTAAGAGTGACTAAGTTAGAAAGAACTCTCACTGTAGCCCCCAAGCATTTAGATGGAAGAAATTATTCCGACTAGATGCTTTAAGAGTAGCATACACAGTGTTCATATTTTTCAGTGTTGTAGCCCCCAAGCTTCTAGTTGTAACTGAATTAGTTCCGACTAGATGCTTAAAGAAAAGCTAAGCATTTTCCGAGCTAAAAACTTTATACTGTAGCCCCCAAGCTTCTAATCGAGAAGTGAAGTAGCTCCGACTAGATGCTTTAAAGAAAAGCTAAGCATATTGCTAAGTTTCAAAAACTCTCGCTGTAGCCCCCGAGCATCTAGACGGAAAGTCTCTGAATAGTGTCTCCAAGCAGACCAATCAACGACTTAACTTTGTATTTGCTTCCACATAATGAGAATGCTCGGAGGGTCATGGCCAACGGCAAGTACCAGAAGATGCACGCAGATCTTGAAGCCGAAAAGGATAAAACTGCCATCTTGAAGGAACAGATCATCAAAAAGAAGAGTCTATTTTCTTTTTTGCGCATCTCTGTCGTACTTTTGTAATTTCCTTCTTCGAGTACTCACTGTGTACTTTGTTTTCTCCGACTTGCAGAGCATGTTGCCAAGGCTAAGGATATTGTCGAACAGTCCAAGCACATTCAGCAGCTGGACAGCGAGAACAAAATCCTTAAGAAGGAGAGGGAAGAAATGTTGAAGATGCACGAGGATTCCATGAAAGCCCTGCAGGACTCCACCTCCGCGGAGATCAATCGCTTGAAGGAGGAGCTTGCGATCCTAAAGGATCAGAAGCAAGCTGCTGATGAGCAAAACCTTCGCCATAACGAAGCGTTTAAGCTCCTCCAACAAGAGAAGGAATCCTTGGCGGACACCGTCTGGCAGGCTAAGGCCATCATCTTCAGTAAGTGTCCTCCGCCTTGTAGTTCTATAGTATGGATACTTAGAATTTATTGAACTCATGCGATCCTTGTCGGAATTTTCAGCGCCCATGGGCTTAACCCGCTCGCCTCCTTCGGACAAGGAATGCATGGTTCTTGTTGGCAAATTCATCAATACCGCCATCGGCCAAGCCAAAGAGATTTCCAAGCCCCTCTGGATTTATATCAAGGCTTCGGACTCCGTGACGAAGTACTCGGATATTCTGCGCCGAGCCCCAAGCGTGTCGCGAGCTTGAAAGCTTCATGCGCACGGGCTGGCGCAAGGATGGCACTGTCTATGGTGAAGGCACACTATGAAGATGCCGACATCGACACAGTGACATCTGGTATCCCTAACGTGGATGATGACAGCAAGGAGATTGATCAAGAAGCCATCCTGTCATCACTCGCGAGTTATGACACCAGGGTTGCCGAGTTGGTGGACGTTGACGTCTTCGTGCCCAGGAACTTCATCGACAACGTCACCCAGGATTCCTCCAAGTCTCATCACAACGCCGAAAGAATGAAAAACACTTTGTAATTTCTGTTTTCACCTCTGGAGTGTGTGCGGGAAAAAACTTGTTGATGTAATCTTAAGGCGGAAAACAATGGTTGTCATATCCTGCTACTTAAGAATTAAGTTTCAGCATGTATATTTTTTTAAGCAAGTGTTGGCTTATCCATTACTCTGGTTCTTATGCTTGACTTTTCGTGAGTCGGAAGACTCATTGTCGGAACCATGCGCTTAGGTGATGATTCCCAATGGCACCGTCAATAACCTGAGCACAAAATCGCCGACAATAAGTTCCAAAAGTCACTACTCCAGAATCCACATAAAAACGACAAAGAATGTGTAGACCAGAAAACTTGAGCTAACGGCCATAGGCGGAGTTTTAACAAGTTCAATCGCAATACTTGTGCATAAAGGTTTTATATGATCCAAAAATGAACACTAAAGGAGGTAAAATACTCAGCAATATGAGTGAACCAAAGAGCTTTATTTCATTGATCATATAAGAGGTACACGATTAGGTAAAAATGCTAAGTGTATAAAGGACGTAGATGTGCTATGTTCCATGGCCGATCAAGATCCGGGTAGTCATCATCCGGTCGGTCTTTTTCTCCATGGTCGGAGGATATGGGGATAGCATCCTTCCTATTGCGTGCATCCCTCCGTCTTCGTTCTGATGAACCCGTCTGTGATCCGAAATCTTGAGGAGATCTGTCCCTTGGCGGTTTGTACTGGCTTGATCGGCAGAGCGCTGGGTCAGACTCAAGCCTCTGAGAGGTGGCCTTTTCCTGCTGCTTTACCGCCTTGGCCACTAGGTCATAGACCTGTTCTACTGCCTCAGGCGATCTATCCTTCTCCAGAAGGGTCTTGGCGACGGAGAGGTTAAGGAGTTGGGGGGGCATCACCTGCTTGCCTTCATATCAATGTATGGCTTAGCCTGTGCCGGTTTTGAGGGAGCCCATCCTAGGTTGTGCCATACACCAGGATCGTTGATGACGCGAGTCAGAGCTTTCTTAGCCTTCTGCTGCTGCAGCAGAGTCTTGTACTCGGCCTCCATTGCTCTAGCTTTCTCTATGGACTTCTATGCGTTGACCAGATATCGATCTAGTTTAGCGCCTTGCTCCGCGATGGCTTGCGCCTCCTCCAGCAGCTGCTGGCACTTCTCGTCAAGCTGAGTCACGTTCCGAATATGATCAACGGTTAGTGGCTCGACGAGGAGATTGCCGTACATCACTCTATTAGCTGGAGTAACATGGGCTGCTGCCGACGTGGATGCTGGAGGCGGCAAGTTTGTGGTGTTGTTGTTGCTCGGACCGGTGCCGAGTTCCTGCAGCTGCTGCACTGGTTTAGGCGGAGGAGGCATGACCTTTGCGTGATCATCGTCAGCAGCAATTAGTGGCCCCTTCCCCTTTTCCAGCGCCGTAGGCGGAGCTTGCCCGGGTTGATCTTCATCCATCGCTTTCCCAATGGTGACGAACACCCCTCGAGACATGACGGTGTTATTAGCTTGCTCGTCGCGCGAGTACTCCTCCTCCATATCTTGCATAGCGGAGTCTAGCTCTTCTGGACTGAAGTCTATTTCCTCTGAATCTGCACTGAAATCAGCATAAAGCGCGTCAATGACAGAGTCGGAGGGTGCCAGGACTTCCTCGATGACGGGCGGTGGAGGTGCAACATCTTCGACGATGACTGGAGGTGGTGGTGCTACTACGACGATGGCGGCCGGAGGCGGTGGTGGCGGTGGCTGAATCGGAGGGGCTCCGTCAATGAGCGCAAGCGCTGTTTGAGCTGCCGCTTCAGCCTCCACATAGTTGTTGACGGTGTTCACCATGCCTTCGAAGGTAAGGCGTCCTGACGCATGTTGCCGTCTTAGAGAATGTCGGAGAAGCGTGGCATGGTCCAGTCGTTCCACAAAGTGATAGATAACATCATCATTGGGGTAGTGGGTCAGATCGGCTCGTATACGGAGCCACCTGGCCAGGTAATCGCGGGGGTTTTCTCCCTCTCTCTGAACGCAGCGCGCCAGATCGAAGATGGTAACCACGCCGACGAACTTGGATCTCTGCTGTCCAGACACACGGATGAAGCCGGCGGATTTGCAGCGATCTTCCACCTTTATATCCTGCACAAGGGCGGTTTGGCTGGGTCTTGAATTTTCCCTATCTTTGCTGGCAAACTCCAAGGAGAGATCCGACATCGATCCTTCCGCGAACGTATCCTGCCCGTAGGCGGTCCGTGCAGGTCTTGATGCTTTCCGATCTCTGCCGGCAAACTCCGAAGAGAGATCCGACATTGATCCTTCCGAAAACGTATCCTGCCCCTAGGAAGTCCGTTCGGGCCTTGATGCTTCTCCGACTCCTAGGGAACTAGTGCCCGAGTCGGTTTCGCCGATGAAGAGGTGGATGTCTCCGATAGGAACAATCAAACACCACGTAGGGTTTGTCTTCGCCGGGATCCAGAACTCGTCAGGGGGGGTGATCGGAACATTGCCGGAGAAGAGAACACGACCGATGGCTACGGTTTCGCCGATTCCCGCGAAGATCTTGGTCCTCGCCCGCTGAAGATCCTGAAGCGCCTCTTGCCCCACGGTGGGCGCCAACTGTCGTGGTATTGCCGACGAGTATGCCATGGAGTGTTCCTCACAGTGCGTGTTTAGAGACGTGGGGTAAGGCGGACGGTTGACGGGTACGAGGTAACATAGCTTACCCAGGTTCAGATCCCACAACGGTGGCGGAATCGTACTCGTGCTATAAATCACTATAAGGGCAATACGCCGAGTTACAGAGATAGGTTCGCTGTGCGAGGTGTGTGTAAAACGATGCCTAAAGGCTCCCATAGGCCCGACTTATATAGTCGCCAGGTCCTAGGGTTACAGGGAAAAGTCCTAGCCGGACAGGTTAAAGAGTCCTACACCGTCTATCACTAGTCTTGTGTATCTTGTACTCCAAGGCTCCGGATACGCTGGTGACTCCACCGTAGCCTTCCTTTATTCGGCATGGGCCTCCCTTCTGGATCCACCTAACTGGGCCGCCCAGCAGGCCACAGGCCATGCTACCGACTATGGGCCACCCGGCTTAGTCGGATAAGAGACATGCTATCAGGATACCCATGTAGCATATCCCCAACATCCCCCGCTCAAACTCTTCAAACCATCTCACTCCCCTCTCCTCACTGATCGTTCCACCCTGTTCCCGGAGCAAGGCGAGCAGCGCATCGCCGAAATTTGGCCGGAGCCTGCTGCTGCTGGAGAAGAAGGGAGCCAGCGATTGGAGCCGCCCCAGGAGAAGCTGCCGGTACCAGGAGGTTCGTCGTCATCGACTTCGTTGTTCGGCCGCCTTGCCGACCTTCCTCTGAGTCCCGGTGAGCCTCCCACGACCCCCACCTGCCACTTTAGGGTTCTTCCTCGCCGGCACTGCCCGACGTGGACGATGAACCAGAGCCGTTAGATTAGAACTAGATCGAAAGCACCACCTTGCGCCATACCGCTTCGCACCCCCCGTATCACTGATGCGTGGGGACAGCAACTTAACCAGCCCGCGTAAGCGTTGTGCATAGCGGGCCGGCCCAATAGCAGTTCCCGCGTAGCCCAGTGTCACATTCCAAGATTTTCCAAATCTTGTAATGTGAAAAATAATTAAACAAAATAAATAATTATTGAATTTTAGGGTGAGAAGAAACTTTTGATTCCAATTGTAAACATCAAAACCTATTTTTACCAAATAAAATCCTAAAGAGATTTAAAAAGATAAACAAATAATAAATAAAGTTATAATAGTTGGAATTACTATTTTTGGATCTTTTAATAAAAAGTTATGGTTTTCAAAAGCAAAGGTAGAAATATAAATAAGGACTATTTTAAAGAGCCAAATTAAATCTTGGCCAAGCAAATGAAATAAAAGATTTCTATTTGATAAAAAGAGTAAAGGATTATTTCAATAAAATAATAAGGATTTATTAATATCCAATTATATTTAAGTAAAGGCTTTTTAAATAAACATTAAAACTTATTAAATTTTTAAAATAAAAATTCAAAGTGTTTTATAATTTCAATTAAAACCTACTGAAAAGGTTTTGGTAAATTTTAGAAAGTCAAATAGAGTTTTAAACATATTTGAATCCTATTTGAATTAAAGACTAAAGGTTACCTAGGGATTAAGCCTAGGTTAGACTTGTTCGTGTACTTCTTCACCGTCAAACGTGAAGCCGGACACAGTAGGGAGGAGCTTAGGAACTGTGGAACCATAAGCTTCAAGATCCGACCTGGCCGGTGGTTCCCCGACATCGTCGGCCACGAGTCGTGCAAAAACTGGCAGCGAACGTACTTCTACGGCCCCGACATTCCTTTGGTGGGCCGAGAAGTGACGTACCCGGACTTCGTGGATGGAGCCGCCGCTGAAGTTTCCACATGGAGATCCCATTCCTCCCTTCCCTCCGACCTCAACGCTTCTCGCGCAATAAGGCGGATCGAGTGGTTCGTAGAGGCGGGTTTGACCGGCTTGGACCTAGCCATGTGCTGGTTCATCAGGCGAATCCAACCCCTGCAGCACCGCGTGAAGTTCATGCAACTGTACACGTGCGATCGAAAGGATTACATTCGGATCTCCGTGGATAACTTCTCGAGCGACTCCGTCAAGCTCCGTCTGAAGGACATTGTCAAGGTTAAGGATAAGAAGCACGGCTTCACCATCACCTGTGACATGTATGTAGACGACAAGTGCCCAAAGGTAGGTATTTATTTTTCGTGTATGACATTGCTCCAGTTTCTCCGTCTTGCCAGTGTCATCTTATCTAACATGGTGACTTCTAACTTAACAGCTTAGCGATCTAGATGAGGACAACCTGGCTGCCCAAATCTACGATCCAAAGATGAACAAAGTCACGGTCATGTCCGACGACGGTGCCCCGTTGGCGCGAAAGCAGAAGAGCTCCACCTCTGACGCTGCCGACGGAGGCTAGAAGAAGAAGACGGAGGGTGGAGCCTCCAAAAGGAGTACTGCCGCCCAGGAGGCGGAAAATAAGAAAGCCACCGGGATGTTTGCCAAAGCGCCCCCCTAATTTAAGCCTCTCATTCTCAGACATTGTCTTATTTATCTGTCTTGTTGCTGTACTTATCACGTTTCAGGAAGAAAGCCACAACCAGCCTCAAGAATTCCTCCAAGAATCTTGGGGCTTCTAGAAATATCAAAGATATGCTGCATCGCGACTCCTCCCCCGCCATTGCCCCTGCTACTCCTTCCGTCAAGCCCACCTCCGCTCCGACAAGCTCCCAAGTCCAGGAGGCACCAGGCCCTTCCGCCATGGAAGTGGATTCTGGCGCCTCTACCGAACTAGCTGTTGTCGGCGAGCAGGCGACGCAGGAGAGCGCTGCTCTTCAAATGGCTGAAGCTCGGGCTAAGGATGCCATCGGTAGCGGCAAGGCGATGGTGGGAGCTGGTACTTCTGCTGAAGGCGGCGCCTCAGCTCCCCAGAAACCCTTCGAGTTCCCAAAGATTGTTTACCCGGCCCTCATGCCGAGTAACACAACTATGGTTCCTGGAGGAGTGCCGTCATCTCCGACGTGCGGTCTTGAGGAGCTACTCCGACAAGCAGACATCTTGCGAGGAAATAGCATTTCCTTTGGCAAGCTGCTAGCCGAGAGCGCTACAAACCTCAAGATCATTGCGCTTGTAAGTTTTACTTTACCTTTTGCATTTCGTATGAGCATCCCACTGTAGCCCCCAAGGATGTAGACGGAAAACCATAGCTTTGCATCTATATGCTCTAAGAGTGACTAAGTTAGAAAGAACTCTCACTGTAGCCCCCAAGCATTTAGATGGAAGAAATTATTCCGACTAGATGCTTTAAGAGTAGCATACACAGTGTTCATATTTTTCAGTGCTGTAGCCCCCAAGCTTCTAGTTGTAACTGAATTAGTTCCGACTAGATGCTTAAAGAAAAGCTAAGCATTTTTCGAGCTAAAAACTTTATACAGTAGCCCCCAAGCTTCTAATCGAGAAGTGAAGTAGCTCCGACTAGATGCTTTAAAGAAAAGCTAAGCATATTGCTAAGTTTTAAAAACTCTCGCTGTAGCCCCCGAGCATCTAGACGGAAAGTCTCCGAATAGTGTCTCCAAGCAGACCAAACAATGACTTAACTTTGTATTTGCTTCCACATAACGAGAATGCTCGGAGGGGCATGGCCAACGACAAGTACCAGAAGATGCGCGCAGATCTTGAAGCCGAAAAGGGTAAAACTGCCATCTTGAAGGAACAGATCATCAAAAAGAAGAGTCTATTTTCTTTTTGCGCATTTCTGTCGTACTTTTGTAATTTCCTTCTTCGAGTACTCACTGTGTACTTTGTTTTCTTCTCGAGTTGCAGAGCATGTTGCCAAGCCTCCGCGGAGATCAATCGCTTGAAGGAGGAGCTTGCGATCCTAAAGGATCAGAAGCAAGCTGCTGATGAGCAAAACCTTCGCCATAACGAAGCGTTTAAGCTCCTCCAACAAGAGAAGGAATCCTTGGCGGACACCGTCTGGCAGGCTAAGGCCATCATCTTCAGTAAGTGTCCTCCGCCTTGTAGTTCTATAGTCTGGATACTTAGAATTTATTGAACTCATGCGATCCTTGTCGGAATTTTGAGCGCCCATGGGCTTAACCCGCTCTCCTCCTTCGGACAAGGAATGCATGGTTCTTGTTGGCAAATTCATCAATACTGCCATCGGCCAAGCCAAAGAGATTGCCAAGCCCCTCCGGATTTATATCAAGGCTTCGGACTCCCGTGACGAAGTACTCGGAGATTCTGCGCCGAGCCCCCAAGCGTGTCGCGAGCTGGAAAGCTTCATGCGCACGGGCTGGCGCAAGGATGGCGCTGTCTATGGTGAAGGCACACTATGAAGATGCCGACATCGACACAGTGACATCTGGTATCCCTGACGTGGATGATGACGGCAAGGAGATTGATCATGAAGCCATCCTGTCATCACTCGCGAGTTATGACACCAGGGTTGCCGAGTTGGTGGACGTTGACGTCTTCGTGCCCAGGAACTTCATCGACAACGTCACCCAGGATTCCTCCGAGTCTCATCACAGCGCCGACGTTGAGGGTTATTCTCCGGCTGGTGATGATGCGGACTCCAAGTCTCCTGCGCCCAAAGAATGAAAAACACTTTGTAATTTCTGTTTTCACTCTGGAGTGTGCGCGGGAAAAAACTTGTTGATGTAATCTTAAGGCGGAAAACAATGGTTGTCGTATCCTGCTACTTAAGAATTAAGTTTCAGCATGTATATATTTTTAAGCAAGTGTTGGCTTATCCATTACTCTCGTTCTTATGCTTGACTTTTCGTGAGTCGGAAGACTCATTGTCGGAACATGCACTTAGGTGATGATGCCCAATGGAACCGTCAATAACCTGAGCACAAAATCGTCGACAATAAGTGCCGAAAGTCACTACTCCAGAATCCACATAAAAACGACAAAGAATGTGTAGACCAGAAAACTTGAGCTAACGCCCATAGGCGGAGTTTTAACAAGTTCAATCGCAATACTTGTGCATAAAGGTTTTATATGATCCAAAAATGAACACTAAAGGAGGTAAAAGACTCAGCAATATGAGTGAACCAAAGAGCTTTATTTCATTGATCATATAAGAGGTACACGATTAGGTAAAAAATGCTAAGTGTATAAAGGACGTAGATGTGCTATGTTCCATGGCCGATCAAGATCCGGGTAGTCATCATCCGGGTCACGTCGCTTACGCTTATGATCCTCGTTGGGTCTATCCTTGAGTTCACGATTGTCGACAAGGTAGTAAGACCCATTGAGAAACGCCTTGCTTATGATGAACGTTCCTTCCCATGGCGGGGATAATTTGTGTGACTTCTTCTTCTTAAGTCGGAGCACAAATCCCCTCTTTAAACGAGCAATGCCGAACGCGGCAACTATGGTAGCTGCGTAGCTTCTGCTGGTAGATGGCGGATCTTTGGCATGCAAAAATGCGCTCCTCCTCGAGAAGGTCCACATCTAGGTGTCTGGATTCTTCAGAATCATCTTCGTCGTAGGAGGCAACTCTTGGTGCGTCGTGGAGGATGTCGGAAGGTAGGATGGCTTCTGCTCCATAACCATGAACTAAGGGGTGTAGTCGGTGGATCTGTTGGGTGTGGTTTGTAAACTCCACAGCACAGATGGCAATTCTTCCGCCCAGGCTCCAGCTGCTCTATGTAGCGGTGCCTCAAGACGTTGTTTGATTCCCTGCAGAATGAATCCATTGGCTCGCTCAACCTGACCATTGGATTTTGTGTGTGCCACAAATGCAAGGTCAAGTCGGATGACTTTGTCCTAGCAGTAGGCCTCCACTTCTCCGAGTGACAAGTTGCTTCCTTTGTCGGTGATGATGCTATGTGGGAGACCAAATCTCACCACTAGATCCCAGACAAACCTGAGGGCAGTTGCCCCATCAAGATTTCTAATGGGTTTAGCTTCTATCCATTTGGTGAATTTGTCAACTGCTACCAGAAGATGCGTAAATCCACACGGTGTTGTCTGTAATGGTCCCACCATGTCTAGCCCCTAGACTGCAAACGGCCAAGTTATTGGTATTGTTCGGAATTCTTCAGCAGGAACATGTAGTTGTCGGGCATAATACTGGCATCCCGTGCATGTCTCAACCAGCTTGTCGGCGTCCGCCTTCGCGGTTAGCCAGTAGAATCCTTGCCGGAAGGCTTTCGCGACCAATGATCGAGGAGCAGCGTGATGCCCGCAATCTCCGAGATGGATCTCACGCAGGATTTCCATACCTTCTAGCTGGGAAACGCACTTTAGGTATACACCAGTAGTGCTCCTTTTATAGAGTTGCCCATTGATTATGGTATAACCCTTTGCCCGCCGTACTATTTGCCGTCTTTCGACCTCGTCATCGGGCAAAGTTCCGTGATCGAGTTACTCCATGAACGGTTTTTTCCAAGCCAGAGGGATCTTTGTCACCATGTTGACGGAAGAGTCAGCTCTATCCGGGTTGTCGATGTCGGCGCCCTTCACGGATGGTGTGTGTAGATTCTCTAGGAAAACTCCTGGCGGAATCCGCTTGCGCCCTGATCCAAGCTGAGACAGTAGATCAGCCGCCTCGTTTTGCTCCCTAGGCACATACTTGACTTCGTAGCCCAACAAGCTCTTGGCTATCTCGTCAACTTCGTCGCGATATTCCGCATCCATAGGGTTCCGCGCATTCCAGGTGCCAGCCACCTGCTGGGCAACCAAGTCGGAATCTCCACAGCAAACTATGCGCTTGATGCCAATATCTTT
>OU342736.1:11279978-11625351 GCA_910589765.1 Avena atlantica
GTTAGGACCAGAAACTCGTAGTTTTCGCGTTTTATGGCCGTTTTCATGAGCTAGTGCCTAGTTTTTTGGGTTTCTAGGGCAATTGCATGGCCCATAAGACGGATACATGTTTGAGAGCGAGGACCAAAAACCCGTAGGTTTCGCGTTTTATGGCCATTTTCATGAGCTATTGCCCACATTTTTTGGGTTCCATGGCGATTTGTATGGCTCGTAAGACTCGATACATGGATGAGAGTTATGAACAACAACTCGTTGTTTTTGAGTTTTACGGTCATTTTTGTGAGCTATTGCCCACAGTTTTTGTGTTCTATGGAGATTTAGAACGATCGTAAGACCCGATACATGTTTGAGAGTTATGACCGAAAACTCATCGTTTTCGTGTTTTATGGGCATTTTCATGGGCTATTACCCATAGTTTTGGGGGATCACTAAGATTTACAACGACCTAACGACACGATACATGTTTTAGAGTTAGGACCAAAAACTCGCGGTTCACTCGTTTACGACCTGTTTCATGAGCTATTGCCCATAGTTTTTGGCATTCCAGGGATATTTACAACGAACATAAGACCTGATACATGTTTAAGAGTTGTGACAAAAAAACTCATCGTTCTCACGTTTTATGGCCATTTTCGTGAGCTATTGCCCACAACTTTTGGGTTCCAGGGAGATTTATCATGACAGTAAGACCCGATACATGTTTGAGATTGACGACCAAAAACTCACGGTTATCGCGATTTACGACCGTTTTCATGAGCTATTGCCATTGTTTTGGAGTTCCAAGGCAATTGCATAGTTCGTAAGACCGATACAAGTTAAGAGTTAGACTAAAAGCTTATTGTTTTCGCGTTTTTGGGTCGTTTTCATGACCTATTATTGCCCATTGTTTTTGGTTTGTAGGGCAATTTGCATGGCCCAAAACCCTATACATGTTTGAGAGTTAGGACCAAAAACTTGAAGTTTCGCGTTTTATGGCCGTTTTCATGAGATATTGCCTACAATTTTTGGGTCCCAGGGAGATTTAACGACAGTAGACCCGATACATGTTTGAGAGTTATGACCAAAAACTCATCGTTTTCGCGTTTTATGGCTATTTTCATGAGCTATTGCACACAATTTTGGGATTTCAGGGCAATTTACAACGATCGTAAGTCCCGTTACATGTTTGAGAGTTAGACCAAAAACTCCGGTTATCACGTTTTAAGACCGTTTCATGAGCTATTGCCTCAGTTTTGGGGTTCAGGGGCTATTTGCAACGGCCATAAGACCCGATATATGTTTGAGAGTTAGGACCAGAAACTCGTAGTTTTCGCGTTTTATGGCCGTTTTCATGAGCTAGTGCCTAGTTTTTTGGGTTTCTGGGCAATTTGCATGGCCATAAGACCGATACATGTTTGAGAGCGAGGACCAAAAACCCGTAGGTTTCGCGTTTTATGGCCATTTCATGAGCTGTTGCCCACATTTGGGGTTCCATGGCGTTGTATGGCTCGTAAGACTCGATACATGGATGAGAGTTAGAACACAACACTGTTGTTTTTGCGTTTTACGGTCATTTGTGAGCTATTGCCCACAGTTTTGGTGTTCTATGGAGATTTAGAACGATCGTAAGACCCGATACATGTTTGAGAGTTATGACCGAAAACTCATCTTTTTCGTGTTTTATGGGCATTTTCATGGGCTATTACCCATAGTTTTGGGGGATCACTATGATTTACAAACGACCTAACGACACGATCCATGTTTTAGAGTTAGGACCAAAAACTCGCGGTTTCACTCTTTTATGACCGTTTTCATGAGCTATTGCCCATAGTTTTGGCATTCCAGGGATATTTACAACGAACATAAGACCTGATACATGTTTAAGAGTTGTGACAAAAAAACTCATCGTTCTCACGTTTTATGGCCTTTTTTCGTGAGCTATTGCCCACAATTTTTGGGTTCCAGGGAGATTTATCATGACAGTAAGACCCGATACATTTTTGAGATTGACGACCAAAACTCACGGTTATCGCGATTTACGACCGTTTTCATGAGCTATTGCCCATTGTTTTGGAGTTCCAAGGCAATTGCATAGTTCGTAAGAAACCGATACAAGTTTAAGAGTTAGACCAAAAGCTTATTGTTTTCGCGTTTTATGGTCGTTTTCATGACCTATTATTGCCCATTTTTTGGTTTGTAGGGCAATTTGCATGGCCCGTAAAACCCTATACATGTTTGAGAGTTAGGACCAAAAAACTTGAAGTTTCGTTTCTATGGCCGTTTTCATGAGATATTGCCCACATTTTGGGTTCCAGGGAGATTTATAACGACAGTAGACCGATACATGTTGTGAGAGTTATGACCAAAATCCATCGTTTTCGCGTTTTATGGCTATTTTCATGAGCTATTGCAAACAATTTTGGGATTTCAGGGCAATTTACAACGATCGTAAGTCCCGTTACATGTTTGAGAGTTAAGACCAAAACTCACGGTTATCACGTTTTAAGACCGTTTTCATGATCTATTGCCCACAGTTTTGGGGTTTAGGGGCTGTTTGCAACGGCCATAAGACCCGATATGTTTGAGAGTTAGGACCAGAAACTCGTAGTTTTGCGTTTTATGGCTGTTTTCATGAGCTAGTGCCAGTTTTTTGGGTTTCTAGGGCAATTTGCATGGCCCATAAGACCCGGATACATGTTTGAGAGCGAGGACCAAAAACCCGTAGGTTTCACGTTTTATGGCCATTTTCATGAGCTATTGCCCACAGTTTTGGGGTTCCATGGCGATTTGTATGCTCGTAAGACTCGATACATGGATGAGAGTTATGAAACACAACTCGTTTTTTTCCCGCGTTTTACGGTCATTTTTGTGACTATTGCCCTAGTTTTTGTGTTCTATGGGAGATTTAGAACGATCGTAAGACCGATACATGTTTGAGAGTTATGACCGAAAACTCATCGTTCTCACGTTTTATGGCCATTTTCATGAGCTATTGCCCACAACTTTGGGGTCCAGGGAGATTTTTATCATATGTAAGACCCGATACATTTTTAGATTGACGACCAAAAACTCACGGTTATCGCGATTTACACCGTTTTCATGATCTATTGCCCATTGTTTTGGAGTTCCAAGGCAATTGCATAGTTCGTAAACCGATACAAGTTTAAGAGTTAGACCAAAGCTTATTGTTTTCGCGTTTTATGGTCGTTTTCATGACCTATTATTGCCCATTGTTTTTGGTTTGTAGGGCAATTTGCATGGCCCGTAAAACCCTATACATGTTTGAGAGTTAGGACAAAAACTTGAAGTTTCGTGTTTTATGGCCGTTTTCATGAGATATTGCCCACAATTTTTGGGTTCCAGGGAGATTTATAACGACAGTAGACCCGATACATGTTTGAGAGTTATGACCAAAAAACTCATCGTTTTCGCGTTTTATGGCTATTTTCATGAGCTATTGCACACAATTTTGGGATTACAGGGCAATTTACAACGATCGTAAGTCCCGTTACATGTTTGAGAGTTAAGACCAAAACCACGGTTATCACGTTTTAAGACCGTTTTCATGAGCTATTGCCCACAGTTTTGGGTTCAGGGGCTGTTTGCAACGGCCATAAGACCCGATATATTTGAGAGTTAGGACCAGAAACTCGTAGTTTTCGCGTTTTATGGCCGTTTTCATGAGCTAGTGCCTTTTTGTTTTGGGTTTCTAGGGCAATTTGCATGGCCCATAAGACCGGATACTGTTTGAGAGCGAGGACCAAAAACCTAGGTTTCGCGTTTTATGGCCATTTTCATGAGCTGTTGCCCACATTTTTGGGGTCCATGGCGATTTGTATGGCTCGTAAGACTCGATACATGGATGAGAGTTATGAACAACAACTCGTTGTTTTCGTGTTTTATGGTCATTTTTGTAAGATATTGCCCACAGTTTTGGTGTTCTATGGAGATTTAGAACGATCGTAAGACCCGATACATGTTTGAGAGTTATGACCGAAAACTCATCGTTTCGTGTTTTATGGGCATTTTCATGGGCTATTACCCATAGTTTTTGGGGATCACTACGATTTACAATGACCTAACGACACGATCATGTTAGAGTTAGGACCAAAAACTCGCGGTTCACTCGTTTTACGACTGTTTTCATGAGCTATTGCCCATAGTTTTGGCATTCCAGGGATATTTACAACGAACATAAGACCTGATACATGTTTAAGAGTTGTGACAAAAACTCATCGTTCTCACGTTTTATGGCCATTTTCGTGAGCTATTGCCCACAACTTTTGGGTTCCAGGGAGATTTATCATGACAGTAAGACCCGATACATGTTTGAGATTGACGACCAAAAACTCACGGTTATCGCGATTTACGACCGTTTTCATGAGCTATTGCCATTGTTTTGGAGTTCCAAGGCAATTGCATAGTTCGTAAGAACCGATACAAGTTTAAGAGTTAGACTAAAATCTTATTGTTTTCGCGTTTTATGGTTGTTTTCATGACCTATTATTGCCCATTGTTTTTTGGTTTGTAGGGAATTTGCATGGCCCGTAAAACCCTATACATGTTTGAGAGATAGGACCAAAAACTTGAAGTTTCGCGTTTTATGGCCGTTTTCATGAGATATTGCCCACAATTTTTGGGTTCCAGGGAGATTTATAACGACAGTAGACCCGATACATGTTTGAGAGTTATGGACCAATCGTTTTCGCGTTTTATGGCTATTTTCATGAGCTATTGCACACAATTTTGGGATTTCAGGGCAATTTAACAACGATCGTAAGTCCCGTTACATGTTTGAGAGTTAAGACCAAACTCACGGTTATCACGTTTTAGACCGTTTTCATGAGCTATTGCCCACAGTTTTGGGGTTCAGGGGCAGTTTGCAACGGCCATAAGACCCGATATATGTTTGAGAGTTAGGACCAGAAACTCGTAGTTTTCGCGTTTTATGGCCGTTTTCATGAGCTAGTGCCTAGTTTTTTGGGGTTCTAGGGCAATTTGCATGGCCCATAAGACCGGATACATGTTTGAGAGCGAGGACCAAAAACCCGTAGGTTTCGCGTTTTATGGCCATTTTCATGAGCTGTTGCCCACATTTTTGGGGTTCCATGGCGATTTGTATGGCTCGTAAGACTCGATACATGGATGAGAGTTATGAACAACAACTCGTTGTTTTCGCGTTTTTGGTCATTTTGTGAGCTATTGCCCACAGTTTTGTGTTCTATGGAGATTTAGAACGATCGTAAGACCCGATACATTTGAGAGTTATGACCGAAAACTCATCGTTTTCGTGTTTTATGGGCATTTTCATGGGCTATTACCCATATTTTTGGGGATCACTACGATTTACAACGACCTAACGACACGATCCATGTTTTAGAGTTAGGACCAAAAACTCGCGGTTCACTCGTTTTACGACCGTTTTCATGAGCTATTGCCCATAGTTTTGGCATTCCAGGGATATTTACAACGAACATAAGACCTGATACATGTTTAAGAGTTGTGACAAAAACTCATCGTTCTCACGTTTTATGGCCATTTTCGTGAGCTATTGCCCACAACTTTTGGGTTCCAGGGAGATTTATCATGACAGTAAGACCCGATACATGTTTGAGATTGACGACCAAAAACTCACGGTTATCGCGATTTACGACCGTTTTCATGAGCTATTGCCATTGTTTTGGAGTTCCAAGGCAATTGCATAGTTCGTAAGAACCGATACAAGTTTAAGAGTTAGACTAAAATCTTATTGTTTTCGCGTTTTATGGTTGTTTTCATGACCTATTATTGCCCATTGTTTTTGGTTTGTAGGGCAATTTGCATGGCCCGTAAAACCCTATACATGTTTGAGAGATAGGACCAAAAACTTGAAGTTTCGCATTTTATGGCCGTTTTCATGAGATATTGCCCACAATTTTTGGGTTCCAGGAGGATTTATAACGACAGTAGACCCGATACATGTTAAGAGTTATGACCAAAAACTCATCGTTTTCGCGTTTTATGGCTATTTTCATGAGCTATTGCACACAATTTTGGGATTTCAGGGCAATTTACAACGATCGTAAGTCCCGTTACATGTTTGAGAGTTAAGACCAAAAACTCACGGTTATCACGTTTTAAGACCGTTTTCATGAGCTATTGCCCACAGTTTTGGGGTTCAGGGGCTGTTTGCAACGGCCATAAGACCCGATATATGTTTGAGAGTTAGGACCAGAAACTCGTAGTTTTCGCGTTTTATGGCCGTTTTCATGAGCTAGTGCCTAGTTTTTTGGGTTTCTAGGGCAATTTGCATGGCCCATAAGACCGGATACATGTTTGAGAGCGAGGACCAAAAACCCGTAGGTTTCGCGTTTTATGGACATTTTCATGAGCTGTTGCCCACATTTTTGGGGTTCCATGGCGATTTGTATGGCTCGTAAGACTCGATACATGGATGAGAGTTATGAACAACAACTCGTTGTTTTCGTGTTTTACGGTCATTTTTGTGAGCTATTGCCCACAGTTTTGGTGTTCTATGGAGATTTAGAACGATCGTAAGACCCGATACATGTTTGAGAGTTATGACCGAAAACTCATCGTTTTCGTGTTTTATTTATGGGCATTTTCATGGGCTATTACCCATAGTTTGGGGGATCACTACGATTTACAACGACCTAACGACACGATCCATGTTTTAGAGTTAGGACCAAAAACTCGCGGTTCACTCGTTTACGACCGTTTTCATGAGCTATTGCCCATAGTTTTGGGCATTCCAGGGATATTTACAACGAACATAAGACCTGATACATGTTTAATAGTTGTGACAAAAACTCATCGTTCTCACGTTTTATTGCCATTTTCGTGAGCTATGGCCCGCAAATTTTGGGTTCCAGGGAGATTTATCATGACAGTAAGACCCGATACATGTTTGAGATTGACGAGCAAAAACTCACGGTTATCGCGATTTACGACCGTTTTCATGAGCTATTGCCCATTGTTTTGGAGTTCCAAGGCAATTGCATAGTTCGTAAGAACCGATACAAGTTTAAGAGTTAGACCAAAAGCTTATTGTTTTCGCGTTTTATGGTCGTTTTCATGACCTATTATTGCCCATTGTTTTTGGTTTGTAGGGCAATTTGCATGGCCCGTAAAACCCTATACATGTTTGAGAGTTAGGACCAAAAACTTGAAGTTTCGCATTTTATGGCCGTTTTCATGGGATATTGCCCACAATTTTTGGGTTCCAGGGAGATTTAAAATGACAATAGACCCGATACATGTTTGAGAGTTATGACCAAAAACTCATCGTTTTCGCGTTTTATGGCTATTTTCATGAGCTATTGCACACAATTTTGGGATTTCAGGGCAATTTACAACGATCGTAAGTCCCGTTACATGTTTGAGAGTTAAGACCAAAAACTCACGTTATCACGTTTTACGACCGTTTTCATGAGCTATTGCCCACAGTTTTGGGGTTCAGGGGCTGTTTGCAACGACCATAAGACCCGATATATGTTTGAGAGTTAGGACCAGAAACTCGTAGTTTTCGCGCGTTTTATGGCCGTTTTCATGAGCTAGTGCCTAGTTTTTTGGGTTTCTAGGGCAATTTGCATGGCCCATAAGACGGATACATGTTTGAGAGCGAGGACCAAAAACCCGTAGGTTTCGCGTTTTATGGCCATTTTCATGAGCTGTTGCCACACATTTTTTGGGGTCCATGGCGATTTGTATGGCTCGTAAGACTCGATACATGGATGAGAGTTATGAACAACAACTCGTTGTTTTTGCGTTTTACGGTCATTTTTGTGAGCTATTGCCCACAGTTTTGGTGTTCTATGGAGATTTAGAACGATCGTAAGACCCGATACATGTTTGAGAGTTATGACCGAAAACTCATCGTTTTCGTGTTTTATGGGCATTTTCATGGGCTATTACCCATAGTTTTGGGGGATCACTACGATTTACAACGACCTAACGACACGATCCATGTTTTAGAGTTAGGACCAAAAACTCGCGGTTCACTCGTTTGATGACCGTTTTCATGAGCTATTGCCCATAGTTTTGGCATTCCAGGGATATTTACAACGAACATAAGACCTGATACATGTTTAAGAGTTGTGACAAAAACTCATCGTTCTCACGTTTTATGGCCATTTTCGTGAGCTATTGCCCACAATTTTTGGGTTCCAGGGAGATTTATCATGACAGTAAGACCCGATACATTTTTTAGATTGACGACCAAAAACTCACGGTTATCGCGATTTACAACTGTTTTCATGAGCTATTGCCCATTGTTTTGGAGTTCCAAGGCAATTGCATAGTTCGTAAGAACCGATACAAGTTTAAGAGTTAGACCAAAGCTTATTGTTTTTCGCGTTTTATGGTGGTTTTCATGACCTATTATTGCCCATTGTTTTTGGGTTGTAGGGCAATTTGCATGGCCCGTAAAACCCTATACATGTTTGAGAGTTAGGACCAAAAAACTTGAAGTTTCGTGTTTATATGGCCGTTTTCATGAGATATTGCCCACAATTTTGGGGTTCCAGGGAGATTTATAACGACAGTAGACCCGATACATGTTTGAGAGTTATGACCAAAAACTCATCGTTTTCGCGTTTTATGGCTATTTTCATGAGCTATTGCACACAATTTTGGGATTTCAGGGCAATTTACAACGATCGTAAGTCCCGTTACATGTTTGAGAGTTAAGACCAAAAACTCACGGTTATCACGTTTTAAGACCGTTTTCATGAGCTATTGCCCACAGTTTGGGGTTCAGGGGCTTTTGCAACGGCCATAAGACCCATATATGTTTTGAGAGTTAGGACCAGAAACTCGTAGTTTTTCGCGTTTTATGGCCGTTTTCATGAGCTAGTGCCTAGTTTTTTGGTTTTCTAGGGCAATTTGCATGGCCCATAAGACCGGATACATGTTTGAGAGCGAGGACCAAAAACCCGTAGGTTTCGCGTTTTATGGCCGTTTTCATGAGCTGTTGCCACACATTTTTGGGGTTCCATGGCGATTTGTATGGCTCGTAAGACTCGATACATGGAAGAGAGTTATGAAGAACAACTCGTTGTTTTCGTGTTTTACGGTCATTTTTGTGAGCTATTGCCCACAGTTTTGGTGTTCTATGGAGATTTAGAACGATCGTAAGACCCGATACATGTTTGAGAGTTATGACCGAAAAATCATCGTTTTCGTGTTTTATGGGCATTTTCATGGGCTATTACCCATAGTTTGGGGGATCACTACGATTTACAACGACCTAACGACACGATCCATGTTTTAGAGTTAGGACCAAAAACTCGCGGTTCACTCGTTTTACGACCGTTTTCATGAGCTATTGCCCATAGTTTTGGCATTCCAGGATATTTACAACGAACATAAGACCTGATACATGTTTAAGAGTTGTGACAAAAAACTCATCGTTCTCACGTTTTATGGCCATTTTCGTGAGCTATTGCCCAATTTTTGGGTTCCAGGGAGATTTATCATGACAGTAAGACCCGATACATTGTTTGAGATTGACGACCAAAAACTCACGGTTATCGCGATTTACAACCGTTTTCATGAGCTATTGCCCATTGTTTTGGAGTTCCAAGGCAATTGCATAGTTCGTAAGAACCGATACAAGTTTAAGAGTTAGACCAAAAGCTTATTGTTTTCGCGTTTTATGGTCGTTTTCATGACCTATTATTGCCCATTGTTTTTGGTTTGTAGGGCATTTGCATGGCCCGTAAAACCCTATACATGTTTGAGAGTTAGGACAAAAACTTGAAGTTTCGCTTTTATGGCCGTTTTCATGAGATATTGCCCAAATTTTGGGTTCCAGGGAGATTTATAACGACAGTAGACCCGATACATGTTTGAGAGTTATGACCAAAAACTCATCGTTTTCGCGTTTTATGGCTATTTTCATGAGCTATTGCACACAATTTTGGGATTTCAGGGCAATTTACAACGATCGTAAGTCCCGTTACATGTTTGAGAGTTAAGACCAAAAACTCACGTTATCACTTTTAAGACCGTTTTCATGAGCTATTGCCCACAGTTTTGGGGTTCTGGGGCTGTTTGCAACGGCCATAAGACCCGATATATGTTTGAGAGTTATGACCAGAAACTCTTAGTTTTCGCGTTTTATGGCCGTTTTCATGAGCTAGTGCCTAGTTTTTTGGGTTTCTAGGGAAATTTGCATGCCATAGACCGGATACATTTTGAAAGCGAGGACCAAAAACCCGTAGGTTTCGCGTTTTATGGACATGTTCCATGAGCTATTGCCCACAGTTTTGGGGTTCAGGGGCTGTTTGCAACGGCCATAAGACCCGATATATGTTTGAGAGTTATGACCAGAAACTCTTAGTTTTCGCGTTTTATGGCCGTTTTCATGAGCTAGTGCCTAGTTTTTTGGGTTTCTAGGGAAATTTGCATGGCCCATAAGACCGGATACATGTTTGAAAGCGAGGACCAAAAACCCGTAGGTTTCGCGTTTTATGGCCATTTTCATGAGCTGTTGCCCACATTTTTGGGGTTCCATGGCGATTTGTATGGCTCGTAAGACTCGATACATGGATGATAGTTATGAACAACAACTCGTTGTTTTCGCGTTTTATGGTCATTTTTGTGAGCTATTGCCCACCGTTTTGGTGTTCTATGGAGATTTAGAACGATCGTAAGACCCGATACATGTTTGAGAGTTATGACCGAAAACTCATCGTTTTCGTGTTTTATGGGCATTTTCATGGGCTATTACCCATAGTTTTTGGGGATCACTACGATTTACAACGACCTAACGACACGATCCATGTTTTAGAGTTAGGACCAAAAACTCGCGGTTCACTCGTTTACGACCGTTTTCATGAGCTATTGCCCATAGTTTTGGCATTCCAGGGATATTTACAACGAACATAAGACCTGATACATGTTTAAGAGTTGTGACAAAAACTCATCGTTCTCACGTTTTATGGCCATTTTCGTGAGCTATTGCCCACACTTTTGGGTTCCAGGGAGATTTATCATGACAGTAAGACCCGATACATGTTTGAGATTGACGACCAAAAACTCACGGTTATCGCGATTTACGACCGTTTTCATGAGCTATTGCCCATTGTTTTGGAGTTCCAAGGCAATTGCATAGTTCGTAAGAACCGATACAAGTTTAAGAGTTAGACCAAAAGCTTATTGTTTTCGCGTTTTATGGTCGTTTTCATGACCTATTATTGCCCATTGTTTTTGGTTTGTAGGGCAATTTGCATGGCCCGTAAAACCCTATACATGTTTGAGAGTTAGGACCAAAACTTGAAGTTTCGCGTTTTTGGCCGTTTTCATGAGATATTGCCCACAATTTTTGGTTCCAGGGAGATTTATAACGACAGTAGACCCGATACATGTTTGAGAGTTATGACCAAAAACTCATCGTTTTCGCGTTTTATGGCTATTTTCATGAGCTATTGCCCACAATTTTGGGATTTCAGGGAATTTACAACGATCGTAAGTCCCGTTACATGTTTGAGAGTTAAGACCAAAACTCACGGTTATCACGTTTTAAGACCGTTTTCATGAGCTATTGCCCACAGTTTTGGGGTTCAGGGGCTGTTTGCAACGGCCATAAGACCCGATATATGTTTGAGAGTTAGGACCAGAAACTCGTAGTTTTCGCGTTTTATGGCCGTTTTCATGAGCTAGTGCCTAGTTTTTTGGGTTTCTAGGGCAATTTGCATGGCCCATAAGACCGGATACATGTTTGAGAGCGAGGACCAAAAACCCGTAGGTTTCGCGTTTTATGGCCATTTTCATGAGCTATTGCCCACATTTTTGGGTTCCATGGCGATTTGTATGGCTCGTAAGACTCGATACATGGATGAGAGTTATGAACAACAACTCGTTGTTTTTGAGTTTTACGGTCATTTTTGTGAGCTATTGCCCACAGTTTTGGTGTTCTATGGAGATTTAGAACGATCGTAAGACCCGATACATGTTTGAGAGTTATGACCGAAAACTCATCGTTTTCGTGTTTTATGGGCATTTTCATGGGCTATTACCCATAGTTTTGGGGGATCACTACGATTTACAACGACCTAACGACACGATCCATGTTTTAGAGTTAGGACCAAAAACTCGCGGTTCACTCGTTTTACGACCGTTTTCATGAGCTATTGCCCATAGTTTTGGCATTCCAGGGATATTTACAACGAACATAAGACCTGATACATGTTTAAGAGTTGTGACAAAAACTCATCGTTCTCACGTTTTATGGCCATTTTCGTGAGCTATTGCCCACAACTTTTGGGTTCCAGGGAGATTTATCATGACAGTAAGACCCGATACATGATTGAGATTGACGACCAAAAACTCACGGTTATCGCGATTTACGACCGTTTTCATGAGCTATTGCCATTGTTTTGGAGTTCCAAGGCAATTGCATAGTTCGTAAGAACCGATACAAGTTTAAGAGTTAGACCAAAAGCTTATTGTTTTCGCGTTTTATGGTCGTTTTCATGACCTATTATTGCCCATTGTTTTTGGTTTGTAGGGCAATTTGCATGGCCCGTAAAACCCTATACATGTTTGAGAGTTAGGACAAAAAACTTGAAGTTTCGCGTTTTATGGCCGTTTTCATGAGATATTGCCCACAATTTTTGGGTTCCAGGGAGATTTATAACGACAGTAGACCCGATACATGTTTGAGAGTTATGACCAAAAACTCATCGTTTTCGCGTTTTATGGCTATTTTCATGAGCTATTGCACACAATTTTGGGATTTCAGGGAAATTTACAACGATCGTAAGTCCCGTTACATGTTTGAGAGTTAAGACCAAAAACTCACGGTTATCACGTTTTAAGACCGTTTTCATGAGCTATTGCCCACAGTTTTGGGGTTCAGGGGCTGTTTGCAACGGCCATAAGACCCGATATATGTTTGAGAGTTAGGACCAGAAACTCGTAGTTTTCGCGTTTTATGGCCGTTTTCATGAGCTAGTGCCTAGTTTTTTGGGTTTCTAGGGCAATTTGCATGGCCCATAAGACCGGATACATGTTTGAGAGCGAGGACCAAAAACCCGTAGGTTTCGCGTTTTATGGCCATTTTCATGAGCTGTTGCCCACATTTTTGGGGTTCCATGGCGATTTGTATGGCTCGTAAGACTCGATACATGGATGAGAGTTATGAACAACAACTCGTTGTTTTCGCGTTTTACGGTCATTTTTGTGAGCTATTGCCCACAGTTTTGGTGTTCTATGGAGATTTAGAACGATCGTAAGACCCGATACATGTTTGAGAGTTATGACCGAAAACTCATCGTTTTCGTGTTTTATGGGCATTTTCATGGGCTATTACCCATAGTTTTGGGGGATCACTACGATTTACAACGACCTAACGACACGATCCATGTTTTAGAGTTAGGACCAAAAACTCGCGGTTCACTCGTTTTACGACCGTTTTCATGAGCTATTGCCCATAGTTTTGGCATTCCAGGGATATTTACAACGAACATAAGACCTGATACATGTTTAAGAGTTGTGACAAAAACTCATCGTTCTCACGTTTTATGGCCATTTTCGTGAGCTATTGCCCACAATTTTGGGTTCCAGGGAGATTTATCATGACAGTAAGACCCGATACATGTTTGAGATTGACGACCAAAAACTCACGGTTATCGCGATTTACGACCGTTTTCATGAGCTATTGCCCATTGTTTTGGAGTTCCAAGGCAATTGCATAGTTCGTAAGAACCGATACAAGTTTAAGAGTTAGACCAAAAGCTTATTGTTTTCGCGTTTTATGGTCGTTTTCATGACCTATTATTGCCCATTGTTTTTGGTTTGTAGGGCAATTTGCATGGCCCGTAAAACCCTATACATGTTTGAGAGTTAGGACAAAAAACTTGAAGTTTCGCGTTTTATGGCCGTTTTCATGAATATTGCCTAAATTTTGGGTTCCAGGGATTTTACGACAGTAGACCCATATGTTTGATTTATGACCAAAAACTTTTTTCGCGTTTTATGGCTTTTCATGAGCTATTGCACACAATTTTGGATTTCATTTACACGATCGTAAGACCCGATACATGTTTGAGAGTTATGACCAAAAACTCATCGTTTTCGCGTTTTATGGCGTTTTCATGAGCTATTGCCCACAGTTTTGGGATTTGCAGGGACATATTGTTGAGAGTTAACCAAACTCTTAGTTTTCGCGTTATGGCCGTTTTCATGAGCTAGTGCCACAATTTTGGGTTTCAGGGAAATTTACACCCGTAACCCGTTACATGTTTGAGAGCGGGACCAAAAACTATTCACGTTTTATGACCGTTTTCATGAGCTATTGCCCACAGTTTTGGGGTTCAGGGGCTGTTTGCAACGGCCATAAGACCCGATATATGTTTGAGAGTTAGGACCAGAAACTCGTAGTTTTCGCGTTTTATGGCCGTTTTCATGAGCTAGTGCCTAGTTTTTTGGGTTTCTAGGGCAATTTGCATGGCCCATAAGACCGGATACATGTTTGAGAGCGAGGACCAAAAACCCGTAGGTTTCGCGTTTTATGGCCATTTTCATGAGCTGTTGCCCACATTTTTGGGGTTCCATGGCGATTTGTATGGCTCGTAAGACTCGATACATGGATGAGAGTTATGAACAACAACTCGTTGTTTTTGCGTTTTACGGTCATTTTTGTGAGCTATTGCCCACAGTTTTGGTGTTCTATGGAGATTTAGAACGATCGTAAGACCCGATACATGTTTGAGAGTTATGACCGAAAACTCATCGTTTTCGTGTTTTATGGGCATTTTCATGGGCTATTACCCATAGTTTTGGGGGATCACTACGATTTACAACGACCTAACGACACGATCCATGTTTTAGAGTTAGGACCAAAAACTCGCGGTTCACTCGTTTTACGACCGTTTTCATGAGCTATTGCCCATAGTTTTGGCATTCCAGGGATATTTACAACGAACATAAGACCTGATACATGTTTAAGAGTTGTGACAAAAACTCATCGTTCTCACGTTTTATGGCCATTTTCGTGAGCTATTGCCCACAACTTTTGGGTTCCAGGGAGATTTATCATGACAGTAAGACCCGATACATGTTTGAGATTGACGACCAAAAACTCACGGTTATCGCGATTTACGACCGTTTTCATGAGCTATTGCCCATTGTTTTGGAGTTCCAAGGCAATTGCATAGTTCGTAAGAACCGATACAAGTTTAAGAGTTAGACCAAAAGCTTATTGTTTTCGCGTTTTATGGTCGTTTTCATGACCTATTATTGCCCATTGTTTTTGGTTTGTAGGGCAATTTGCATGGCCCGTAAAACCCTATACATGTTTGAGAGTTAGGACCAAAAACTTGAAGTTTCGCGTTTTATGGCCGTTTTCATGAGATATTGCCCACAATTTTTGGGTTCCAGGGAGATTTATAACGACAGTAGACCCGATACATGTTTGAGAGTTATGACCAAAAACTCATCGTTTTCGCGTTTTATGGCTATTTTCATGAGCTATTGCACACAATTTTGGGATTTCAGGGCAATTTACAACGATCGTAAGTCCCGTTACATGTTTGAGAGTTAAGACCAAAAACTCACGGTTATCACGTTTTAAGACCGTTTTCATGAGCTATTGCCCACAGTTTTGGGGTTCAGGGGCTATTTGCAACGGCCATAAGACCCGATATATGTTTGAGAGTTAGGACCAGAAACTCGTAGTTTTCGCGTTTTATGGCCGTTTTCATGAGCTAGTGCCTAGTTTTTTGGGTTTCTAGGGCAATTTGCATGGCCCATAAGACCGGATACATGTTTGAGAGCGAGGACCAAAAACCCGTAGGTTTCGCGTTTTATGGCCATTTTCATGAGCTGTTGCCCACATTTTTGGGGTTCCATGGCGATTTGTATGGCTCGTAAGACTCGATACATGGATGAGAGTTATGAACAACAACTCGTTGTTTCTGCGTTTTACGGTCATTTTTGTGAGCTATTGCCCACAGTTTTGGTGTTCTATGGAGATTTAGAACGATCGTAAGACCCGATACATGTTTGAGAGTTATGACCGAAAACTCATCGTTTTCGTGTTTTATGGGCATTTTCATGGGCTATTACCCATAGTTTTGGGGGATCACTACGATTTACAACGACCTAACGACACGATACATGTTTTAGAGTTAGGACCAAAAACTCGCGGTTCACTCGTTTTACGACCGTTTTCATGAGCTATTGCCCATAGTTTTGGCATTCCAGGGATATTTACAACGAACATAAGACCTGATACATGTTTAAGAGTTGTGACAAAAACTCATCGTTCTCACGTTTTATGGCCATTTTCGTGAGCTATTGCCCACAACTTTTGGGTTCCAGGGAGATTTATCATGACAGTAAGACCCGATACATGTTTGAGATTGACGACCAAAAACTCACGGTTATCGCGATTTACGACCGTTTTCATGAGCTATTGCCCATTGTTTTGGAGTTCCAAGGCAATTGCATAGTTCGTAAGAACCGATACAAGTTTAAGAGTTAGACCAAAAGCTTATTGTTTTCGCGTTTTATGGTCGTTTTCATGACCTATTATTGCCCATTGTTTTTGGTTTGTAGGGCAATTTGCATGGCCCGTAAAACCCTATACATGTTTGAGAGTTAGGACCAAAAACTTGAAGTTTCGCGTTTTATGGCCGTTTTCATGAGATATTGCCCACAATTTTTGGGTTCCAGGGAGATTTATAACGACAGTAGACCCGATACATGTTTGAGAGTTATGACCAAAAACTCATCGTTTTCGCGTTTTATGGCTATTTTCATGAGCTATTGCACACAATTTTGGGATTTCAGGGCAATTTACAACGATCGTAAGTCCCGTTACATGTTTGAGAGTTAAGACCAAAAACTCACGGTTATCACGTTTTAAGACCGTTTTCATGAGCTATTGCCCACAGTTTTGGGGTTCAGGGGCTGTTTGCAACGGCCATAAGACCCGATATATGTTTGAGAGTTAGGACCAGAAACTCGTAGTTTTCGCGTTTTATGGCCGTTTTCATGAGCTAGTGCCTAGTTTTTTGGGTTTCTAGGGCAATTTGCATGGCCCATAAGACCGGATACATGTTTGAGAGCGAGGACCAAAAACCCGTAGGTTTCGCGTTTTATGGCCATTTTCATGAGCTGTTGCCCACATTTTTGGGGTTCCATGGCGATTTGTATGGCTCGTAAGACTCGATACATGGATGAGAGTTATGAACAACAACTCGTTGTTTTTGCGTTTTACGGTCATTTTTGTGAGCTATTGCCCACAGTTTTGGTGTTCTATGGAGATTTAGAACGATCGTAAGACCCGATACATGTTTGAGAGTTATGACCGAAAACTCATCGTTTTCGTGTTTTATGGGCATTTTCATGGGCTATTACCCATAGTTTTGGGGGATCACTACGATTTACAACGACCTAACGACACGATCCATGTTTTAGAGTTAGGACCAAAAACTCGCGGTTCACTCGTTTTACGACCGTTTTCATGAGCTATTGCCCATAGTTTTGGCATTCCAGGGATATTTACAACGAACATAAGACCTGATACATGTTTAAGAGTTGTGACAAAAACTCATCGTTCTCACGTTTTATGGCCATTTTCGTGAGCTATTGCCCACAACTTTTGGGTTCCAGGGAGATTTATCATGACAGTAAGACCCGATACATTTTGAGATTGACGACCAAAAACTCACGGTTATCGCGATTTACGACCGTTTTCATGAGCTATTGCCCATTGTTTTGGAGTTCCAAGGCAATTGCATAGTTCGTAAGAACCGATACAAGTTTAAGAGTTAGACCAAAAGCTTATTGTTTTCGCGTTTTATGGTCGTTTTCATGACCTATTATTGCCCATTGTTTTTGGTTTGTAGGGCAATTTGCATGGCCCGTAAAACCCTATACATGTTTGAGAGTTAGGACCAAAAACTTGAAGTTTCGCGTTTTATGGCCGTTTTCATGAGATATTGCCCACAATTTTTGGGTTCCAGGGAGATTTATAACGACAGTAGACCCGATACATGTTTGAGAGTTATGACCAAAAACTCATCGTTTTCGCGTTTTATGGCTATTTTCATGAGCTATTGCACACAATTTTGGGATTTCAGGGCAATTTACAACGATCGTAAGTCCCGTTACATGTTTGAGAGTTAAGACCAAAAACTCACGGTTATCACGTTTTAAGACCGTTTTCATGAGCTATTGCCCACAGTTTTGGGGTTCAGGGGCTATTTGCAACGGCCATAAGACCCGATATATGTTTGAGAGTTAGGACCAGAAACTCGTAGTTTTCGCGTTTTATGGCCGTTTTCATGAGCTAGTGCCTAGTTTTTTGGGTTTCTAGGGCAATTTGCATGGCCCATAAGACCGGATACATGTTTGAGAGCGAGGACCAAAAACCCGTAGGTTTCGCGTTTTATGGCCATTTTCATGAGCTGTTGCCCACATTTTTGGGGTTCCATGGCGATTTGTATGGCTCGTAAGACTCGATACATGGATGAGAGTTATGAACAACAACTCGTTGTTTTCGCGTTTTACGGTCATTTTTGTGAGCTATTGCCCACAGTTTTGGTGTTCTATGGAGATTTAGAACGATCGTAAGACCCGATACATGTTTGAGAGTTATGACCGAAAACTCATCGTTTTCGTGTTTTATGGGCATTTTCATGGGCTATTACCCATAGTTTTGGGGGATCACTACGATTTACAACGACCTAACGACACGATCCATGTTTTAGAGTTAGGACCAAAAACTCGCGGTTCACTCGTTTTACGACCGTTTTCATGAGCTATTGCCCATAGTTTTGGCATTCCAGGGATATTTACAACGAACATAAGACCTGATACATGTTTAAGAGTTGTGACAAAAACTCATCGTTCTCACGTTTTATGGCCATTTTCGTGAGCTATTGCCCACAATTTTGGGTTCCAGGGAGATTTATCATGACAGTAAGACCCGATACATTTTTGAGATTGACGACCAAAAACTCACGGTTATCGCGATTTACGACCGTTTTCATGAGCTATTGCCCATTGTTTTGGAGTTCCAAGGCAATTGCATAGTTCGTAAGAACCGATACAAGTTTAAGAGTTAGACCAAAAGCTTATTGTTTTCGCGTTTTATGGTCGTTTTCATGACCTATTATTGCCCATTGTTTTTGGTTTGTAGGGCAATTTGCATGGCCCGTAAAACCCTATACATGTTTGAGAGTTAGGACCAAAAACTTGAAGTTTCGCGTTTTATGGCCGTTTTCATGAGATATTGCCCACAATTTTTGGGTTCCAGGGAGATTTATAACGACAGTAGACCCGATACATGTTTGAGAGTTATGACCAAAAACTCATCGTTTTCGCGTTTTATGGCTATTTTCATGAGCTATTGCACACAATTTTGGGATTTCAGGGCAATTTACAACGATCGTAAGTCCCGTTACATGTTTGAGAGTTAAGACCAAAAACTCACGGTTATCACGTTTTACGACCGTTTTCATGAGCTATTGCCCACAGTTTTGGGGTTCAGGGGCTATTTGCAACGGCCATAAGACCCGATATATGTTTGAGAGTTAGGACCAGAAACTCGTAGTTTTCGCGTTTTATGGCCGTTTTCATGAGCTAGTGCCTAGTTTTTTGGGTTTCTAGGGCAATTTGCATGGCCCATAAGACCGGATACATGTTTGAGAGCGAGGACCAAAAACCCGTAGGTTTCGCGTTTTATGGCCATTTTCATGAGCTGTTGCCCACATTTTTGGGGTTCCATGGCGATTTGTATGGCTCGTAAGACTCGATACATGGATGAGAGTTATGAACAACAACTCGTTGTTTTCGCGTTTTACGGTCATTTTTGTGAGCTATTGCCCACAGTTTTGGTGTTCTATGGAGATTTAGAACGATCGTAAGACCCGATACATGTTTGAGAGTTATGACCGAAAACTCATCGTTTTCGTGTTTTATGGGCATTTTCATGGGCTATTACCCATAGTTTTGGGGGATCACTACGATTTACAACGACCTAACGACACGATCCATGTTTTAGAGTTAGGACCAAAAACTCGCGGTTCACTCGTTTTACGACCGTTTTCATGAGCTATTGCCCATAGTTTTGGCATTCCAGGGATATTTACAACGAACATAAGACCTGATACATGTTTAAGAGTTGTGACAAAAACTCATCGTTCTCACGTTTTATGGCCATTTTCGTGAGCTATTGCCCACAACTTTTGGGTTCCAGGGAGATTTATCATGACAGTAAGACCCGATACATGTTTGAGATTGACGACCAAAAACTCACGGTTATCGCGATTTACGACCGTTTTCATGAGCTATTGCCCATTGTTTTGGAGTTCCAAGGCAATTGCATAGTTCGTAAGAACCGATACAAGTTTAAGAGTTAGACCAAAAGCTTATTGTTTTCGCGTTTTATGGTCGTTTTCATGACCTATTATTGCCCATTGTTTTTGGTTTGTAGGGCAATTTGCATGGCCCGTAAAACCCTATACATGTTTGAGAGTTAGGACCAAAAACTTGAAGTTTCGCGTTTTATGGCCGTTTTCATGAGATATTGCCCACAATTTTTGGGTTCCAGGGAGATTTATAACGACAGTAGACCCGATACATGTTTGAGAGTTATGACCAAAAACTCATCGTTTTCGCGTTTTATGGCTATTTTCATGAGCTATTGCACACAATTTTGGGATTTCAGGGCAATTTACAACGATCGTAAGTCCCGTTACATGTTTGAGAGTTAAGACCAAAAACTCACGGTTATCACGTTTTACGACCGTTTTCATGAGCTATTGCCCACAGTTTTGGGGTTCAGGGGCTATTTGCAACGGCCATAAGACCCGATATATGTTTGAGAGTTAGGACCAGAAACTCGTAGTTTTCGCGTTTTATGGCCGTTTTCATGAGCTAGTGCCTAGTTTTTTGGGTTTCTAGGGCAATTTGCATGGCCCATAAGACCGGATACATGTTTGAGAGCGAGGACCAAAAACCCGTAGGTTTCGCGTTTTATGGCCATTTTCATGAGCTGTTGCCCACATTTTTGGGGTTCCATGGCGATTTGTATGGCTCGTAAGACTCGATACATGGATGAGAGTTATGAACAACAACTCGTTGTTTTCGCGTTTTACGGTCATTTTTGTGAGCTATTGCCCACAGTTTTGGTGTTCTATGGAGATTTAGAACGATCGTAAGACCCGATACATGTTTGAGAGTTATGACCGAAAACTCATCGTTTTCGTGTTTTATGGGCATTTTCATGGGCTATTACCCATAGTTTTGGGGGATCACTACGATTTACAACGACCTAACGACACGATCCATGTTTGAGAGTTAGGACCAAAAACTCGCGGTTCACTCGTTTTACGACCGTTTTCATGAGCTATTGCCCATAGTTTTGGCATTCCAGGGATATTTACAACGAACATAAGACCTGATACATGTTTAAGAGTTGTGACAAAAACTCATCGTTCTCACGTTTTATGGCCATTTTCGTGAGCTATTGCCCACAACTTTTGGGTTCCAGGGAGATTTATCATGACAGTAAGACCCGATACATGTTTGAGATTGACGACCAAAAACTCACGGTTATCGCGATTTACGACCGTTTTCATGAGCTATTGCCCATTGTTTTGGAGTTCCAAGGCAATTGCATAGTTCGTAAGAACCGATACAAGTTTAAGAGTTAGACCAAAAGCTTATTGTTTTCGCGTTTTATGGTCGTTTTCATGACCTATTATTGCCCATTGTTTTTGGTTTGTAGGGCAATTTGCATGGCCCGTAAAACCCTATACATGTTTGAGAGTTAGGACCAAAAACTTGAAGTTTCGCGTTTTATGGCCGTTTTCATGAGATATTGCCCACAATTTTTGGGTTCCAGGGAGATTTATAACGACAGTAGACCCGATACATGTTTGAGAGTTATGACCAAAAACTCATCGTTTTCGCGTTTTATGGCTATTTTCATGAGCTATTGCACACAATTTTGGGATTTCAGGGCAATTTACAACGATCGTAAGTCCCGTTACATGTTTGAGAGTTAAGACCAAAAACTCACGGTTATCACGTTTTACGACCGTTTTCATGAGCTATTGCCCACAGTTTTGGGGTTCAGGGGCTATTTGCAACGGCCATAAGACCCGATATATGTTTGAGAGTTAGGACCAGAAACTCGTAGTTTTCGCGTTTTATGGCCGTTTTCATGAGCTAGTGCCTAGTTTTTTGGGTTTCTAGGGCAATTTGCATGGCCCATAAGACCGGATACATGTTTGAGAGCGAGGACCAAAAACCCGTAGGTTTCGCGTTTTATGGCCATTTTCATGAGCTGTTGCCCACATTTTTGGGGTTCCATGGCGATTTGTATGGCTCGTAAGACTCGATACATGGATGAGAGTTATGAACAACAACTCGTTGTTTTCGCGTTTTACGGTCATTTTTGTGAGCTATTGCCCACAGTTTTGGTGTTCTATGGAGATTTAGAACGATCGTAAGACCCGATACATGTTTGAGAGTTATGACCGAAAACTCATCGTTTTCGTGTTTTATGGGCATTTTCATGGGCTATTACCCATAGTTTTGGGGGATCACTACGATTTACAACGACCTAACGACACGATCCATGTTTTAGAGTTAGGACCAAAAACTCGCGGTTCACTCGTTTTACGACCGTTTTCATGAGCTATTGCCCATAGTTTTGGCATTCCAGGGATATTTACAACGAACATAAGACCTGATACATGTTTAAGAGTTGTGACAAAAACTCATCGTTCTCACGTTTTATGGCCATTTTCGTGAGCTATTGCCCACAATTTTTGGGTTCCAGGGAGATTTATCATGACAGTAAGACCCGATACATGTTTGAGATTGACGACCAAAAACTCACGGTTATCGCGATTTACGACCGTTTTCATGAGCTATTGCCCATTGTTTTGGAGTTCCAAGGCAATTGCATAGTTCGTAAGAACCGATACAAGTTTAAGAGTTAGACCAAAAGCTTATTGTTTTCGCGTTTTATGGTCGTTTTCATGACCTATTATTGCCCATTGTTTTTGGTTTGTAGGGCAATTTGCATGGCCCGTAAAACCCTATACATGTTTGAGAGTTAGGACCAAAAACTTGAAGTTTCGCGTTTTATGGCCGTTTTCATGAGATATTGCCCACAATTTTTGGGTTCCAGGGAGATTTATAACGACAGTAGACCCGATACATGTTTGAGAGTTATGACCAAAAACTCATCGTTTTCGCGTTTTATGGCTATTTTCATGAGCTATTGCACACAATTTTGGGATTTCAGGGCAATTTACAACGATCGTAAGTCCCGTTACATGTTTGAGAGTTAAGACCAAAAACTCACGGTTATCACGTTTTACGACCGTTTTCATGAGCTATTGCCCACAGTTTTGGGGTTCAGGGGCTATTTGCAACGGCCATAAGACCCGATATATGTTTGAGAGTTAGGACCAGAAACTCGTAGTTTTCGCGTTTTATGGCCGTTTTCATGAGCTAGTGCCTAGTTTTTTGGGTTTCTAGGGCAATTTGCATGGCCCATAAGACCGGATACATGTTTGAGAGCGAGGACCAAAAACCCGTAGGTTTCGCGTTTTATGGCCATTTTCATGAGCTGTTGCCCACATTTTTGGGGTTCCATGGCGATTTGTATGGCTCGTAAGACTCGATACATGGATGAGAGTTATGAACAACAACTCGTTGTTTTCGCGTTTTACGGTCATTTTTGTGAGCTATTGCCCACAGTTTTGGTGTTCTATGGAGATTTAGAACGATCGTAAGACCCGATACATGTTTGAGAGTTATGACCGAAAACTCATCGTTTTCGTGTTTTATGGGCATTTTCATGGGCTATTACCCATAGTTTTGGGGGATCACTACGATTTACAACGACCTAACGACACGATCCATGTTTGAGAGTTAGGACCAAAAACTCGCGGTTCACTCGTTTTACGACCGTTTTCATGAGCTATTGCCCATAGTTTTGGCATTCCAGGGATATTTACAACGAACATAAGACCTGATACATGTTTAAGAGTTGTGACAAAAACTCATCGTTCTCACGTTTTATGGCCATTTTCGTGAGCTATTGCCCACAACTTTTGGGTTCCAGGGAGATTTATCATGACAGTAAGACCCGATACATGTTTGAGATTGACGACCAAAAACTCACGGTTATCGCGATTTACGACCGTTTTCATGAGCTATTGCCCATTGTTTTGGAGTTCCAAGGCAATTGCATAGTTCGTAAGAACCGATACAAGTTTAAGAGTTAGACCAAAAGCTTATTGTTTTCGCGTTTTATGGTCGTTTTCATGACCTATTATTGCCCATTGTTTTTGGTTTGTAGGGCAATTTGCATGGCCCGTAAAACCCTATACATGTTTGAGAGTTAGGACCAAAAACTTGAAGTTTCGCGTTTTATGGCCGTTTTCATGAGATATTGCCCACAATTTTTGGGTTCCAGGGAGATTTATAACGACAGTAGACCCGATACATGTTTGAGAGTTATGACCAAAAACTCATCGTTTTCGCGTTTTATGGCTATTTTCATGAGCTATTGCACACAATTTTGGGATTTCAGGGCAATTTACAACGATCGTAAGTCCCGTTACATGTTTGAGAGTTAAGACCAAAAACTCACGGTTATCACGTTTTACGACCGTTTTCATGAGCTATTGCCCACAGTTTTGGGGTTCAGGGGCTATTTGCAACGGCCATAAGACCCGATATATGTTTGAGAGTTAGGACCAGAAACTCGTAGTTTTCGCGTTTTATGGCCGTTTTCATGAGCTAGTGCCTAGTTTTTTGGGTTTCTAGGGCAATTTGCATGGCCCATAAGACCGGATACATGTTTGAGAGCGAGGACCAAAAACCCGTAGGTTTCGCGTTTTATGGCCATTTTCATGAGCTGTTGCCCACATTTTTGGGGTTCCATGGCGATTTGTATGGCTCGTAAGACTCGATACATGGATGAGAGTTATGAACAACAACTCGTTGTTTTCGCGTTTTACGGTCATTTTTGTGAGCTATTGCCCACAGTTTTGGTGTTCTATGGAGATTTAGAACGATCGTAAGACCCGATACATGTTTGAGAGTTATGACCGAAAACTCATCGTTTTCGTGTTTTATGGGCATTTTCATGGGCTATTACCCATAGTTTTGGGGGATCACTACGATTTACAACGACCTAACGACACGATCCATGTTTGAGAGTTAGGACCAAAAACTCGCGGTTCACTCGTTTTACGACCGTTTTCATGAGCTATTGCCCATAGTTTTGGCATTCCAGGGATATTTACAACGAACATAAGACCTGATACATGTTTAAGAGTTGTGACAAAAACTCATCGTTCTCACGTTTTATGGCCATTTTCGTGAGCTATTGCCCACAACTTTTGGGTTCCAGGGAGATTTATCATGACAGTAAGACCCGATACATGTTTGAGATTGACGACCAAAAACTCACGGTTATCGCGATTTACGACCGTTTTCATGAGCTATTGCCCATTGTTTTGGAGTTCCAAGGCAATTGCATAGTTCGTAAGAACCGATACAAGTTTAAGAGTTAGACCAAAAGCTTATTGTTTTCGCGTTTTATGGTCGTTTTCATGACCTATTATTGCCCATTGTTTTTGGTTTGTAGGGCAATTTGCATGGCCCGTAAAACCCTATACATGTTTGAGAGTTAGGACCAAAAACTTGAAGTTTCGCGTTTTATGGCCGTTTTCATGAGATATTGCCCACAATTTTTGGGTTCCAGGGAGATTTATAACGACAGTAGACCCGATACATGTTTGAGAGTTATGACCAAAAACTCATCGTTTTCGCGTTTTATGGCTATTTTCATGAGCTATTGCACACAATTTTGGGATTTCAGGGCAATTTACAACGATCGTAAGTCCCGTTACATGTTTGAGAGTTAAGACCAAAAACTCACGGTTATCACGTTTTACGACCGTTTTCATGAGCTATTGCCCACAGTTTTGGGGTTCAGGGGCTATTTGCAACGGCCATAAGACCCGATATATGTTTGAGAGTTAGGACCAGAAACTCGTAGTTTTCGCGTTTTATGGCCGTTTTCATGAGCTAGTGCCTAGTTTTTTGGGTTTCTAGGGCAATTTGCATGGCCCATAAGACCGGATACATGTTTGAGAGCGAGGACCAAAAACCCGTAGGTTTCGCGTTTTATGGCCATTTTCATGAGCTGTTGCCCACATTTTTGGGGTTCCATGGCGATTTGTATGGCTCGTAAGACTCGATACATGGATGAGAGTTATGAACAACAACTCGTTGTTTTCGCGTTTTACGGTCATTTTTGTGAGCTATTGCCCACAGTTTTGGTGTTCTATGGAGATTTAGAACGATCGTAAGACCCGATACATGTTTGAGAGTTATGACCGAAAACTCATCGTTTTCGTGTTTTATGGGCATTTTCATGGGCTATTACCCATAGTTTTGGGGGATCACTACGATTTACAACGACCTAACGACACGATCCATGTTTTAGAGTTAGGACCAAAAACTCGCGGTTCACTCGTTTTACGACCGTTTTCATGAGCTATTGCCCATAGTTTTGGCATTCCAGGGATATTTACAACGAACATAAGACCTGATACATGTTTAAGAGTTGTGACAAAAACTCATCGTTCTCACGTTTTATGGCCATTTTCGTGAGCTATTGCCCACAACTTTTGGGTTCCAGGGAGATTTATCATGACAGTAAGACCCGATACATGTTTGAGATTGACGACCAAAAACTCACGGTTATCGCGATTTACGACCGTTTTCATGAGCTATTGCCCATTGTTTTGGAGTTCCAAGGCAATTGCATAGTTCGTAAGAACCGATACAAGTTTAAGAGTTAGACCAAAAGCTTATTGTTTTCGCGTTTTATGGTCGTTTTCATGACCTATTATTGCCCATTGTTTTTGGTTTGTAGGGCAATTTGCATGGCCCGTAAAACCCTATACATGTTTGAGAGTTAGGACCAAAAACTTGAAGTTTCGCGTTTTATGGCCGTTTTCATGAGATATTGCCCACAATTTTTGGGTTCCAGGGAGATTTATAACGACAGTAGACCCGATACATGTTTGAGAGTTATGACCAAAAACTCATCGTTTTCGCGTTTTATGGCTATTTTCATGAGCTATTGCACACAATTTTGGGATTTCAGGGCAATTTACAACGATCGTAAGTCCCGTTACATGTTTGAGAGTTAAGACCAAAAACTCACGGTTATCACGTTTTACGACCGTTTTCATGAGCTATTGCCCACAGTTTTGGGGTTCAGGGGCTATTTGCAACGGCCATAAGACCCGATATATGTTTGAGAGTTAGGACCAGAAACTCGTAGTTTTCGCGTTTTATGGCCGTTTTCATGAGCTAGTGCCTAGTTTTTTGGGTTTCTAGGGCAATTTGCATGGCCCATAAGACCGGATACATGTTTGAGAGCGAGGACCAAAAACCCGTAGGTTTCGCGTTTTATGGCCATTTTCATGAGCTGTTGCCCACATTTTTGGGGTTCCATGGCGATTTGTATGGCTCGTAAGACTCGATACATGGATGAGAGTTATGAACAACAACTCGTTGTTTTCGCGTTTTACGGTCATTTTTGTGAGCTATTGCCCACAGTTTTGGTGTTCTATGGAGATTTAGAACGATCGTAAGACCCGATACATGTTTGAGAGTTATGACCGAAAACTCATCGTTTTCGTGTTTTATGGGCATTTTCATGGGCTATTACCCATAGTTTTGGGGGATCACTACGATTTACAACGACCTAACGACACGATCCATGTTTGAGAGTTAGGACCAAAAACTCGCGGTTCACTCGTTTTACGACCGTTTTCATGAGCTATTGCCCATAGTTTTGGCATTCCAGGGATATTTACAACGAACATAAGACCTGATACATGTTTAAGAGTTGTGACAAAAACTCATCGTTCTCACGTTTTATGGCCATTTTCGTGAGCTATTGCCCACAACTTTTGGGTTCCAGGGAGATTTATCATGACAGTAAGACCCGATACATGTTTGAGATTGACGACCAAAAACTCACGGTTATCGCGATTTACGACCGTTTTCATGAGCTATTGCCCATTGTTTTGGAGTTCCAAGGCAATTGCATAGTTCGTAAGAACCGATACAAGTTTAAGAGTTAGACCAAAAGCTTATTGTTTTCGCGTTTTATGGTCGTTTTCATGACCTATTATTGCCCATTGTTTTTGGTTTGTAGGGCAATTTGCATGGCCCGTAAAACCCTATACATGTTTGAGAGTTAGGACCAAAAACTTGAAGTTTCGCGTTTTATGGCCGTTTTCATGAGATATTGCCCACAATTTTTGGGTTCCAGGGAGATTTATAACGACAGTAGACCCGATACATGTTTGAGAGTTATGACCAAAAACTCATCGTTTTCGCGTTTTATGGCTATTTTCATGAGCTATTGCACACAATTTTGGGATTTCAGGGCAATTTACAACGATCGTAAGTCCCGTTACATGTTTGAGAGTTAAGACCAAAAACTCACGGTTATCACGTTTTACGACCGTTTTCATGAGCTATTGCCCACAGTTTTGGGGTTCAGGGGCTATTTGCAACGGCCATAAGACCCGATATATGTTTGAGAGTTAGGACCAGAAACTCGTAGTTTTCGCGTTTTATGGCCGTTTTCATGAGCTAGTGCCTAGTTTTTTGGGTTTCTAGGGCAATTTGCATGGCCCATAAGACCGGATACATGTTTGAGAGCGAGGACCAAAAACCCGTAGGTTTCGCGTTTTATGGCCATTTTCATGAGCTGTTGCCCACATTTTTGGGGTTCCATGGCGATTTGTATGGCTCGTAAGACTCGATACATGGATGAGAGTTATGAACAACAACTCGTTGTTTTCGCGTTTTACGGTCATTTTTGTGAGCTATTGCCCACAGTTTTGGTGTTCTATGGAGATTTAGAACGATCGTAAGACCCGATACATGTTTGAGAGTTATGACCGAAAACTCATCGTTTTCGTGTTTTATGGGCATTTTCATGGGCTATTACCCATAGTTTTGGGGGATCACTACGATTTACAACGACCTAACGACACGATCCATGTTTTAGAGTTAGGACCAAAAACTCGCGGTTCACTCGTTTTACGACCGTTTTCATGAGCTATTGCCCATAGTTTTGGCATTCCAGGGATATTTACAACGAACATAAGACCTGATACATGTTTAAGAGTTGTGACAAAAACTCATCGTTCTCACGTTTTATGGCCATTTTCGTGAGCTATTGCCCACAACTTTTGGGTTCCAGGGAGATTTATCATGACAGTAAGACCCGATACATGTTTGAGATTGACGACCAAAAACTCACGGTTATCGCGATTTACGACCGTTTTCATGAGCTATTGCCCATTGTTTTGGAGTTCCAAGGCAATTGCATAGTTCGTAAGAACCGATACAAGTTTAAGAGTTAGACCAAAAGCTTATTGTTTTCGCGTTTTATGGTCGTTTTCATGACCTATTATTGCCCATTGTTTTTGGTTTGTAGGGCAATTTGCATGGCCCGTAAAACCCTATACATGTTTGAGAGTTAGGACCAAAAACTTGAAGTTTCGCGTTTTATGGCCGTTTTCATGAGATATTGCCCACAATTTTTGGGTTCCAGGGAGATTTATAACGACAGTAGACCCGATACATGTTTGAGAGTTATGACCAAAAACTCATCGTTTTCGCGTTTTATGGCTATTTTCATGAGCTATTGCACACAATTTTGGGATTTCAGGGCAATTTACAACGATCGTAAGTCCCGTTACATGTTTGAGAGTTAAGACCAAAAACTCACGGTTATCACGTTTTACGACCGTTTTCATGAGCTATTGCCCACAGTTTTGGGGTTCAGGGGCTATTTGCAACGGCCATAAGACCCGATATATGTTTGAGAGTTAGGACCAGAAACTCGTAGTTTTCGCGTTTTATGGCCGTTTTCATGAGCTAGTGCCTAGTTTTTTGGGTTTCTAGGGCAATTTGCATGGCCCATAAGACCGGATACATGTTTGAGAGCGAGGACCAAAAACCCGTAGGTTTCGCGTTTTATGGCCATTTTCATGAGCTGTTGCCCACATTTTTGGGGTTCCATGGCGATTTGTATGGCTCGTAAGACTCGATACATGGATGAGAGTTATGAACAACAACTCGTTGTTTTCGCGTTTTACGGTCATTTTTGTGAGCTATTGCCCACAGTTTTGGTGTTCTATGGAGATTTAGAACGATCGTAAGACCCGATACATGTTTGAGAGTTATGACCGAAAACTCATCGTTTTCGTGTTTTATGGGCATTTTCATGGGCTATTACCCATAGTTTTGGGGGATCACTACGATTTACAACGACCTAACGACACGATCCATGTTTTAGAGTTAGGACCAAAAACTCGCGGTTCACTCGTTTTACGACCGTTTTCATGAGCTATTGCCCATAGTTTTGGCATTCCAGGGATATTTACAACGAACATAAGACCTGATACATGTTTAAGAGTTGTGACAAAAACTCATCGTTCTCACGTTTTATGGCCATTTTCGTGAGCTATTGCCCACAACTTTTGGGTTCCAGGGAGATTTATCATGACAGTAAGACCCGATACATGTTTGAGATTGACGACCAAAAACTCACGGTTATCGCGATTTACGACCGTTTTCATGAGCTATTGCCCATTGTTTTGGAGTTCCAAGGCAATTGCATAGTTCGTAAGAACCGATACAAGTTTAAGAGTTAGACCAAAAGCTTATTGTTTTCGCGTTTTATGGTCGTTTTCATGACCTATTATTGCCCATTGTTTTTGGTTTGTAGGGCAATTTGCATGGCCCGTAAAACCCTATACATGTTTGAGAGTTAGGACCAAAAACTTGAAGTTTCGCGTTTTATGGCCGTTTTCATGAGATATTGCCCACAATTTTTGGGTTCCAGGGAGATTTATAACGACAGTAGACCCGATACATGTTTGAGAGTTATGACCAAAAACTCATCGTTTTCGCGTTTTATGGCTATTTTCATGAGCTATTGCACACAATTTTGGGATTTCAGGGCAATTTACAACGATCGTAAGTCCCGTTACATGTTTGAGAGTTAAGACCAAAAACTCACGGTTATCACGTTTTACGACCGTTTTCATGAGCTATTGCCCACAGTTTTGGGGTTCAGGGGCTATTTGCAACGGCCATAAGACCCGATATATGTTTGAGAGTTAGGACCAGAAACTCGTAGTTTTCGCGTTTTATGGCCGTTTTCATGAGCTAGTGCCTAGTTTTTTGGGTTTCTAGGGCAATTTGCATGGCCCATAAGACCGGATACATGTTTGAGAGCGAGGACCAAAAACCCGTAGGTTTCGCGTTTTATGGCCATTTTCATGAGCTGTTGCCCACATTTTTGGGGTTCCATGGCGATTTGTATGGCTCGTAAGACTCGATACATGGATGAGAGTTATGAACAACAACTCGTTGTTTTCGCGTTTTACGGTCATTTTTGTGAGCTATTGCCCACAGTTTTGGTGTTCTATGGAGATTTAGAACGATCGTAAGACCCGATACATGTTTGAGAGTTATGACCGAAAACTCATCGTTTTCGTGTTTTATGGGCATTTTCATGGGCTATTACCCATAGTTTTGGGGGATCACTACGATTTACAACGACCTAACGACACGATCCATGTTTGAGAGTTAGGACCAAAAACTCGCGGTTCACTCGTTTTACGACCGTTTTCATGAGCTATTGCCCATAGTTTTGGCATTCCAGGGATATTTACAACGAACATAAGACCTGATACATGTTTAAGAGTTGTGACAAAAACTCATCGTTCTCACGTTTTATGGCCATTTTCGTGAGCTATTGCCCACAACTTTTGGGTTCCAGGGAGATTTATCATGACAGTAAGACCCGATACATGTTTGAGATTGACGACCAAAAACTCACGGTTATCGCGATTTACGACCGTTTTCATGAGCTATTGCCCATTGTTTTGGAGTTCCAAGGCAATTGCATAGTTCGTAAGAACCGATACAAGTTTAAGAGTTAGACCAAAAGCTTATTGTTTTCGCGTTTTATGGTCGTTTTCATGACCTATTATTGCCCATTGTTTTTGGTTTGTAGGGCAATTTGCATGGCCCGTAAAACCCTATACATGTTTGAGAGTTAGGACCAAAAACTTGAAGTTTCGCGTTTTATGGCCGTTTTCATGAGATATTGCCCACAATTTTTGGGTTCCAGGGAGATTTATAACGACAGTAGACCCGATACATGTTTGAGAGTTATGACCAAAAACTCATCGTTTTCGCGTTTTATGGCTATTTTCATGAGCTATTGCACACAATTTTGGGATTTCAGGGCAATTTACAACGATCGTAAGTCCCGTTACATGTTTGAGAGTTAAGACCAAAAACTCACGGTTATCACGTTTTACGACCGTTTTCATGAGCTATTGCCCACAGTTTTGGGGTTCAGGGGCTATTTGCAACGGCCATAAGACCCGATATATGTTTGAGAGTTAGGACCAGAAACTCGTAGTTTTCGCGTTTTATGGCCGTTTTCATGAGCTAGTGCCTAGTTTTTTGGGTTTCTAGGGCAATTTGCATGGCCCATAAGACCGGATACATGTTTGAGAGCGAGGACCAAAAACCCGTAGGTTTCGCGTTTTATGGCCATTTTCATGAGCTGTTGCCCACATTTTTGGGGTTCCATGGCGATTTGTATGGCTCGTAAGACTCGATACATGGATGAGAGTTATGAACAACAACTCGTTGTTTTCGCGTTTTACGGTCATTTTTGTGAGCTATTGCCCACAGTTTTGGTGTTCTATGGAGATTTAGAACGATCGTAAGACCCGATACATGTTTGAGAGTTATGACCGAAAACTCATCGTTTTCGTGTTTTATGGGCATTTTCATGGGCTATTACCCATAGTTTTGGGGGATCACTACGATTTACAACGACCTAACGACACGATCCATGTTTTAGAGTTAGGACCAAAAACTCGCGGTTCACTCGTTTTACGACCGTTTTCATGAGCTATTGCCCATAGTTTTGGCATTCCAGGGATATTTACAACGAACATAAGACCTGATACATGTTTAAGAGTTGTGACAAAAACTCATCGTTCTCACGTTTTATGGCCATTTTCGTGAGCTATTGCCCACAACTTTTGGGTTCCAGGGAGATTTATCATGACAGTAAGACCCGATACATGTTTGAGATTGACGACCAAAAACTCACGGTTATCGCGATTTACGACCGTTTTCATGAGCTATTGCCCATTGTTTTGGAGTTCCAAGGCAATTGCATAGTTCGTAAGAACCGATACAAGTTTAAGAGTTAGACCAAAAGCTTATTGTTTTCGCGTTTTATGGTCGTTTTCATGACCTATTATTGCCCATTGTTTTTGGTTTGTAGGGCAATTTGCATGGCCCGTAAAACCCTATACATGTTTGAGAGTTAGGACCAAAAACTTGAAGTTTCGCGTTTTATGGCCGTTTTCATGAGATATTGCCCACAATTTTTGGGTTCCAGGGAGATTTATAACGACAGTAGACCCGATACATGTTTGAGAGTTATGACCAAAAACTCATCGTTTTCGCGTTTTATGGCTATTTTCATGAGCTATTGCACACAATTTTGGGATTTCAGGGCAATTTACAACGATCGTAAGTCCCGTTACATGTTTGAGAGTTAAGACCAAAAACTCACGGTTATCACGTTTTACGACCGTTTTCATGAGCTATTGCCCACAGTTTTGGGGTTCAGGGGCTATTTGCAACGGCCATAAGACCCGATATATGTTTGAGAGTTAGGACCAGAAACTCGTAGTTTTCGCGTTTTATGGCCGTTTTCATGAGCTAGTGCCTAGTTTTTTGGGTTTCTAGGGCAATTTGCATGGCCCATAAGACCGGATACATGTTTGAGAGCGAGGACCAAAAACCCGTAGGTTTCGCGTTTTATGGCCATTTTCATGAGCTGTTGCCCACATTTTTGGGGTTCCATGGCGATTTGTATGGCTCGTAAGACTCGATACATGGATGAGAGTTATGAACAACAACTCGTTGTTTTCGCGTTTTACGGTCATTTTTGTGAGCTATTGCCCACAGTTTTGGTGTTCTATGGAGATTTAGAACGATCGTAAGACCCGATACATGTTTGAGAGTTATGACCGAAAACTCATCGTTTTCGTGTTTTATGGGCATTTTCATGGGCTATTACCCATAGTTTTGGGGGATCACTACGATTTACAACGACCTAACGACACGATCCATGTTTGAGAGTTAGGACCAAAAACTCGCGGTTCACTCGTTTTACGACCGTTTTCATGAGCTATTGCCCATAGTTTTGGCATTCCAGGGATATTTACAACGAACATAAGACCTGATACATGTTTAAGAGTTGTGACAAAAACTCATCGTTCTCACGTTTTATGGCCATTTTCGTGAGCTATTGCCCACAACTTTTGGGTTCCAGGGAGATTTATCATGACAGTAAGACCCGATACATGTTTGAGATTGACGACCAAAAACTCACGGTTATCGCGATTTACGACCGTTTTCATGAGCTATTGCCCATTGTTTTGGAGTTCCAAGGCAATTGCATAGTTCGTAAGAACCGATACAAGTTTAAGAGTTAGACCAAAAGCTTATTGTTTTCGCGTTTTATGGTCGTTTTCATGACCTATTATTGCCCATTGTTTTTGGTTTGTAGGGCAATTTGCATGGCCCGTAAAACCCTATACATGTTTGAGAGTTAGGACCAAAAACTTGAAGTTTCGCGTTTTATGGCCGTTTTCATGAGATATTGCCCACAATTTTTGGGTTCCAGGGAGATTTATAACGACAGTAGACCCGATACATGTTTGAGAGTTATGACCAAAAACTCATCGTTTTCGCGTTTTATGGCTATTTTCATGAGCTATTGCACACAATTTTGGGATTTCAGGGCAATTTACAACGATCGTAAGTCCCGTTACATGTTTGAGAGTTAAGACCAAAAACTCACGGTTATCACGTTTTACGACCGTTTTCATGAGCTATTGCCCACAGTTTTGGGGTTCAGGGGCTATTTGCAACGGCCATAAGACCCGATATATGTTTGAGAGTTAGGACCAGAAACTCGTAGTTTTCGCGTTTTATGGCCGTTTTCATGAGCTAGTGCCTAGTTTTTTGGGTTTCTAGGGCAATTTGCATGGCCCATAAGACCGGATACATGTTTGAGAGCGAGGACCAAAAACCCGTAGGTTTCGCGTTTTATGGCCATTTTCATGAGCTGTTGCCCACATTTTTGGGGTTCCATGGCGATTTGTATGGCTCGTAAGACTCGATACATGGATGAGAGTTATGAACAACAACTCGTTGTTTTCGCGTTTTACGGTCATTTTTGTGAGCTATTGCCCACAGTTTTGGTGTTCTATGGAGATTTAGAACGATCGTAAGACCCGATACATGTTTGAGAGTTATGACCGAAAACTCATCGTTTTCGTGTTTTATGGGCATTTTCATGGGCTATTACCCATAGTTTTGGGGGATCACTACGATTTACAACGACCTAACGACACGATACATGTTTGAGAGTTAGGACCAAAAACTCGCGGTTCACTCGTTTTACGACCGTTTTCATGAGCTATTGCCCATAGTTTTGGCATTCCAGGGATATTTACAACGAACATAAGACCTGATACATGTTTAAGAGTTGTGACAAAAACTCATCGTTCTCACGTTTTATGGCCATTTTCGTGAGCTATTGCCCACAACTTTTGGGTTCCAGGGAGATTTATCATGACAGTAAGACCCGATACATGTTTGAGATTGACGACCAAAAACTCACGGTTATCGCGATTTACGACCGTTTTCATGAGCTATTGCCCATTGTTTTGGAGTTCCAAGGCAATTGCATAGTTCGTAAGAACCGATACAAGTTTAAGAGTTAGACCAAAAGCTTATTGTTTTCGCGTTTTATGGTCGTTTTCATGACCTATTATTGCCCATTGTTTTTGGTTTGTAGGGCAATTTGCATGGCCCGTAAAACCCTATACATGTTTGAGAGTTAGGACCAAAAACTTGAAGTTTCGCGTTTTATGGCCGTTTTCATGAGATATTGCCCACAATTTTTGGGTTCCAGGGAGATTTATAACGACAGTAGACCCGATACATGTTTGAGAGTTATGACCAAAAACTCATCGTTTTCGCGTTTTATGGCTATTTTCATGAGCTATTGCACACAATTTTGGGATTTCAGGGCAATTTACAACGATCGTAAGTCCCGTTACATGTTTGAGAGTTAAGACCAAAAACTCACGGTTATCACGTTTTACGACCGTTTTCATGAGCTATTGCCCACAGTTTTGGGGTTCAGGGGCTATTTGCAACGGCCATAAGACCCGATATATGTTTGAGAGTTAGGACCAGAAACTCGTAGTTTTCGCGTTTTATGGCCGTTTTCATGAGCTAGTGCCTAGTTTTTTGGGTTTCTAGGGCAATTTGCATGGCCCATAAGACCGGATACATGTTTGAGAGCGAGGACCAAAAACCCGTAGGTTTCGCGTTTTATGGCCATTTTCATGAGCTGTTGCCCACATTTTTGGGGTTCCATGGCGATTTGTATGGCTCGTAAGACTCGATACATGGATGAGAGTTATGAACAACAACTCGTTGTTTTCGCGTTTTACGGTCATTTTTGTGAGCTATTGCCCACAGTTTTGGTGTTCTATGGAGATTTAGAACGATCGTAAGACCCGATACATGTTTGAGAGTTATGACCGAAAACTCATCGTTTTCGTGTTTTATGGGCATTTTCATGGGCTATTACCCATAGTTTTGGGGGATCACTACGATTTACAACGACCTAACGACACGATACATGTTTGAGAGTTAGGACCAAAAACTCGCGGTTCACTCGTTTTACGACCGTTTTCATGAGCTATTGCCCATAGTTTTGGCATTCCAGGGATATTTACAACGAACATAAGACCTGATACATGTTTAAGAGTTGTGACAAAAACTCATCGTTCTCACGTTTTATGGCCATTTTCGTGAGCTATTGCCCACAACTTTTGGGTTCCAGGGAGATTTATCATGACAGTAAGACCCGATACATGTTTGAGATTGACGACCAAAAACTCACGGTTATCGCGATTTACGACCGTTTTCATGAGCTATTGCCCATTGTTTTGGAGTTCCAAGGCAATTGCATAGTTCGTAAGAACCGATACAAGTTTAAGAGTTAGACCAAAAGCTTATTGTTTTCGCGTTTTATGGTCGTTTTCATGACCTATTATTGCCCATTGTTTTTGGTTTGTAGGGCAATTTGCATGGCCCGTAAAACCCTATACATGTTTGAGAGTTAGGACCAAAAACTTGAAGTTTCGCGTTTTATGGCCGTTTTCATGAGATATTGCCCACAATTTTTGGGTTCCAGGGAGATTTATAACGACAGTAGACCCGATACATGTTTGAGAGTTATGACCAAAAACTCATCGTTTTCGCGTTTTATGGCTATTTTCATGAGCTATTGCACACAATTTTGGGATTTCAGGGCAATTTACAACGATCGTAAGTCCCGTTACATGTTTGAGAGTTAAGACCAAAAACTCACGGTTATCACGTTTTACGACCGTTTTCATGAGCTATTGCCCACAGTTTTGGGGTTCAGGGGCTATTTGCAACGGCCATAAGACCCGATATATGTTTGAGAGTTAGGACCAGAAACTCGTAGTTTTCGCGTTTTATGGCCGTTTTCATGAGCTAGTGCCTAGTTTTTTGGGTTTCTAGGGCAATTTGCATGGCCCATAAGACCGGATACATGTTTGAGAGCGAGGACCAAAAACCCGTAGGTTTCGCGTTTTATGGCCATTTTCATGAGCTGTTGCCCACATTTTTGGGGTTCCATGGCGATTTGTATGGCTCGTAAGACTCGATACATGGATGAGAGTTATGAACAACAACTCGTTGTTTTCGCGTTTTACGGTCATTTTTGTGAGCTATTGCCCACAGTTTTGGTGTTCTATGGAGATTTAGAACGATCGTAAGACCCGATACATGTTTGAGAGTTATGACCGAAAACTCATCGTTTTCGTGTTTTATGGGCATTTTCATGGGCTATTACCCATAGTTTTGGGGGATCACTACGATTTACAACGACCTAACGACACGATACATGTTTGAGAGTTAGGACCAAAAACTCGCGGTTCACTCGTTTTACGACCGTTTTCATGAGCTATTGCCCATAGTTTTGGCATTCCAGGGATATTTACAACGAACATAAGACCTGATACATGTTTAAGAGTTGTGACAAAAACTCATCGTTCTCACGTTTTATGGCCATTTTCGTGAGCTATTGCCCACAACTTTTGGGTTCCAGGGAGATTTATCATGACAGTAAGACCCGATACATGTTTGAGATTGACGACCAAAAACTCACGGTTATCGCGATTTACGACCGTTTTCATGAGCTATTGCCCATTGTTTTGGAGTTCCAAGGCAATTGCATAGTTCGTAAGAACCGATACAAGTTTAAGAGTTAGACCAAAAGCTTATTGTTTTCGCGTTTTATGGTCGTTTTCATGACCTATTATTGCCCATTGTTTTTGGTTTGTAGGGCAATTTGCATGGCCCGTAAAACCCTATACATGTTTGAGAGTTAGGACCAAAAACTTGAAGTTTCGCGTTTTATGGCCGTTTTCATGAGATATTGCCCACAATTTTTGGGTTCCAGGGAGATTTATAACGACAGTAGACCCGATACATGTTTGAGAGTTATGACCAAAAACTCATCGTTTTCGCGTTTTATGGCTATTTTCATGAGCTATTGCACACAATTTTGGGATTTCAGGGCAATTTACAACGATCGTAAGTCCCGTTACATGTTTGAGAGTTAAGACCAAAAACTCACGGTTATCACGTTTTACGACCGTTTTCATGAGCTATTGCCCACAGTTTTGGGGTTCAGGGGCTATTTGCAACGGCCATAAGACCCGATATATGTTTGAGAGTTAGGACCAGAAACTCGTAGTTTTCGCGTTTTATGGCCGTTTTCATGAGCTAGTGCCTAGTTTTTTGGGTTTCTAGGGCAATTTGCATGGCCCATAAGACCGGATACATGTTTGAGAGCGAGGACCAAAAACCCGTAGGTTTCGCGTTTTATGGCCATTTTCATGAGCTGTTGCCCACATTTTTGGGGTTCCATGGCGATTTGTATGGCTCGTAAGACTCGATACATGGATGAGAGTTATGAACAACAACTCGTTGTTTTCGCGTTTTACGGTCATTTTTGTGAGCTATTGCCCACAGTTTTGGTGTTCTATGGAGATTTAGAACGATCGTAAGACCCGATACATGTTTGAGAGTTATGACCGAAAACTCATCGTTTTCGTGTTTTATGGGCATTTTCATGGGCTATTACCCATAGTTTTGGGGGATCACTACGATTTACAACGACCTAACGACACGATACATGTTTGAGAGTTAGGACCAAAAACTCGCGGTTCACTCGTTTTACGACCGTTTTCATGAGCTATTGCCCATAGTTTTGGCATTCCAGGGATATTTACAACGAACATAAGACCTGATACATGTTTAAGAGTTGTGACAAAAACTCATCGTTCTCACGTTTTATGGCCATTTTCGTGAGCTATTGCCCACAACTTTTGGGTTCCAGGGAGATTTATCATGACAGTAAGACCCGATACATGTTTGAGATTGACGACCAAAAACTCACGGTTATCGCGATTTACGACCGTTTTCATGAGCTATTGCCCATTGTTTTGGAGTTCCAAGGCAATTGCATAGTTCGTAAGAACCGATACAAGTTTAAGAGTTAGACCAAAAGCTTATTGTTTTCGCGTTTTATGGTCGTTTTCATGACCTATTATTGCCCATTGTTTTTGGTTTGTAGGGCAATTTGCATGGCCCGTAAAACCCTATACATGTTTGAGAGTTAGGACCAAAAACTTGAAGTTTCGCGTTTTATGGCCGTTTTCATGAGATATTGCCCACAATTTTTGGGTTCCAGGGAGATTTATAACGACAGTAGACCCGATACATGTTTGAGAGTTATGACCAAAAACTCATCGTTTTCGCGTTTTATGGCTATTTTCATGAGCTATTGCACACAATTTTGGGATTTCAGGGCAATTTACAACGATCGTAAGTCCCGTTACATGTTTGAGAGTTAAGACCAAAAACTCACGGTTATCACGTTTTACGACCGTTTTCATGAGCTATTGCCCACAGTTTTGGGGTTCAGGGGCTATTTGCAACGGCCATAAGACCCGATATATGTTTGAGAGTTAGGACCAGAAACTCGTAGTTTTCGCGTTTTATGGCCGTTTTCATGAGCTAGTGCCTAGTTTTTTGGGTTTCTAGGGCAATTTGCATGGCCCATAAGACCGGATACATGTTTGAGAGCGAGGACCAAAAACCCGTAGGTTTCGCGTTTTATGGCCATTTTCATGAGCTGTTGCCCACATTTTTGGGGTTCCATGGCGATTTGTATGGCTCGTAAGACTCGATACATGGATGAGAGTTATGAACAACAACTCGTTGTTTTCGCGTTTTACGGTCATTTTTGTGAGCTATTGCCCACAGTTTTGGTGTTCTATGGAGATTTAGAACGATCGTAAGACCCGATACATGTTTGAGAGTTATGACCGAAAACTCATCGTTTTCGTGTTTTATGGGCATTTTCATGGGCTATTACCCATAGTTTTGGGGGATCACTACGATTTACAACGACCTAACGACACGATCCATGTTTTAGAGTTAGGACCAAAAACTCGCGGTTCACTCGTTTTACGACCGTTTTCATGAGCTATTGCCCATAGTTTTGGCATTCCAGGGATATTTACAACGAACATAAGACCTGATACATGTTTAAGAGTTGTGACAAAAACTCATCGTTCTCACGTTTTATGGCCATTTTCGTGAGCTATTGCCCACAACTTTTGGGTTCCAGGGAGATTTATCATGACAGTAAGACCCGATACATGTTTGAGATTGACGACCAAAAACTCACGGTTATCGCGATTTACGACCGTTTTCATGAGCTATTGCCCATTGTTTTGGAGTTCCAAGGCAATTGCATAGTTCGTAAGAACCGATACAAGTTTAAGAGTTAGACCAAAAGCTTATTGTTTTCGCGTTTTATGGTCGTTTTCATGACCTATTATTGCCCATTGTTTTTGGTTTGTAGGGCAATTTGCATGGCCCGTAAAACCCTATACATGTTTGAGAGTTAGGACCAAAAACTTGAAGTTTCGCGTTTTATGGCCGTTTTCATGAGATATTGCCCACAATTTTTGGGTTCCAGGGAGATTTATAACGACAGTAGACCCGATACATGTTTGAGAGTTATGACCAAAAACTCATCGTTTTCGCGTTTTATGGCTATTTTCATGAGCTATTGCACACAATTTTGGGATTTCAGGGCAATTTACAACGATCGTAAGTCCCGTTACATGTTTGAGAGTTAAGACCAAAAACTCACGGTTATCACGTTTTACGACCGTTTTCATGAGCTATTGCCCACAGTTTTGGGGTTCAGGGGCTATTTGCAACGGCCATAAGACCCGATATATGTTTGAGAGTTAGGACCAGAAACTCGTAGTTTTCGCGTTTTATGGCCGTTTTCATGAGCTAGTGCCTAGTTTTTTGGGTTTCTAGGGCAATTTGCATGGCCCATAAGACCGGATACATGTTTGAGAGCGAGGACCAAAAACCCGTAGGTTTCGCGTTTTATGGCCATTTTCATGAGCTGTTGCCCACATTTTTGGGGTTCCATGGCGATTTGTATGGCTCGTAAGACTCGATACATGGATGAGAGTTATGAACAACAACTCGTTGTTTTCGCGTTTTACGGTCATTTTTGTGAGCTATTGCCCACAGTTTTGGTGTTCTATGGAGATTTAGAACGATCGTAAGACCCGATACATGTTTGAGAGTTATGACCGAAAACTCATCGTTTTCGTGTTTTATGGGCATTTTCATGGGCTATTACCCATAGTTTTGGGGGATCACTACGATTTACAACGACCTAACGACACGATACATGTTTGAGAGTTAGGACCAAAAACTCGCGGTTCACTCGTTTTACGACCGTTTTCATGAGCTATTGCCCATAGTTTTGGCATTCCAGGGATATTTACAACGAACATAAGACCTGATACATGTTTAAGAGTTGTGACAAAAACTCATCGTTCTCACGTTTTATGGCCATTTTCGTGAGCTATTGCCCACAACTTTTGGGTTCCAGGGAGATTTATCATGACAGTAAGACCCGATACATGTTTGAGATTGACGACCAAAAACTCACGGTTATCGCGATTTACGACCGTTTTCATGAGCTATTGCCCATTGTTTTGGAGTTCCAAGGCAATTGCATAGTTCGTAAGAACCGATACAAGTTTAAGAGTTAGACCAAAAGCTTATTGTTTTCGCGTTTTATGGTCGTTTTCATGACCTATTATTGCCCATTGTTTTTGGTTTGTAGGGCAATTTGCATGGCCCGTAAAACCCTATACATGTTTGAGAGTTAGGACCAAAAACTTGAAGTTTCGCGTTTTATGGCCGTTTTCATGAGATATTGCCCACAATTTTTGGGTTCCAGGGAGATTTATAACGACAGTAGACCCGATACATGTTTGAGAGTTATGACCAAAAACTCATCGTTTTCGCGTTTTATGGCTATTTTCATGAGCTATTGCACACAATTTTGGGATTTCAGGGCAATTTACAACGATCGTAAGTCCCGTTACATGTTTGAGAGTTAAGACCAAAAACTCACGGTTATCACGTTTTACGACCGTTTTCATGAGCTATTGCCCACAGTTTTGGGGTTCAGGGGCTATTTGCAACGGCCATAAGACCCGATATATGTTTGAGAGTTAGGACCAGAAACTCGTAGTTTTCGCGTTTTATGGCCGTTTTCATGAGCTAGTGCCTAGTTTTTTGGGTTTCTAGGGCAATTTGCATGGCCCATAAGACCGGATACATGTTTGAGAGCGAGGACCAAAAACCCGTAGGTTTCGCGTTTTATGGCCATTTTCATGAGCTGTTGCCCACATTTTTGGGGTTCCATGGCGATTTGTATGGCTCGTAAGACTCGATACATGGATGAGAGTTATGAACAACAACTCGTTGTTTTCGCGTTTTACGGTCATTTTTGTGAGCTATTGCCCACAGTTTTGGTGTTCTATGGAGATTTAGAACGATCGTAAGACCCGATACATGTTTGAGAGTTATGACCGAAAACTCATCGTTTTCGTGTTTTATGGGCATTTTCATGGGCTATTACCCATAGTTTTGGGGGATCACTACGATTTACAACGACCTAACGACACGATACATGTTTGAGAGTTAGGACCAAAAACTCGCGGTTCACTCGTTTTACGACCGTTTTCATGAGCTATTGCCCATAGTTTTGGCATTCCAGGGATATTTACAACGAACATAAGACCTGATACATGTTTAAGAGTTGTGACAAAAACTCATCGTTCTCACGTTTTATGGCCATTTTCGTGAGCTATTGCCCACAACTTTTGGGTTCCAGGGAGATTTATCATGACAGTAAGACCCGATACATGTTTGAGATTGACGACCAAAAACTCACGGTTATCGCGATTTACGACCGTTTTCATGAGCTATTGCCCATTGTTTTGGAGTTCCAAGGCAATTGCATAGTTCGTAAGAACCGATACAAGTTTAAGAGTTAGACCAAAAGCTTATTGTTTTCGCGTTTTATGGTCGTTTTCATGACCTATTATTGCCCATTGTTTTTGGTTTGTAGGGCAATTTGCATGGCCCGTAAAACCCTATACATGTTTGAGAGTTAGGACCAAAAACTTGAAGTTTCGCGTTTTATGGCCGTTTTCATGAGATATTGCCCACAATTTTTGGGTTCCAGGGAGATTTATAACGACAGTAGACCCGATACATGTTTGAGAGTTATGACCAAAAACTCATCGTTTTCGCGTTTTATGGCTATTTTCATGAGCTATTGCACACAATTTTGGGATTTCAGGGCAATTTACAACGATCGTAAGTCCCGTTACATGTTTGAGAGTTAAGACCAAAAACTCACGGTTATCACGTTTTACGACCGTTTTCATGAGCTATTGCCCACAGTTTGGGGTTCAGGGGCTATTTGCAACGGCCATAAGACCCGATATATGTTTGAGAGTTAGGACCAGAAACTCGTAGTTTTCGCGTTTTATGGCCGTTTTCATGAGCTAGTGCCTAGTTTTTTGGGTTTCTAGGGCAATTTGCATGGCCCATAAGACCGGATACATGTTTGAGAGCGAGGACCAAAAACCCGTAGGTTTCGCGTTTTATGGCCATTTTCATGAGCTGTTGCCCACATTTTTGGGGTTCCATGGCGATTTGTATGGCTCGTAAGACTCGATACATGGATGAGAGTTATGAACAACAACTCGTTGTTTTCGCGTTTTACGGTCATTTTTGTGAGCTATTGCCCACAGTTTTGGTGTTCTATGGAGATTTAGAACGATCGTAAGACCCGATACATGTTTGAGAGTTATGACCGAAAACTCATCGTTTTCGTGTTTTATGGGCATTTTCATGGGCTATTACCCATAGTTTTGGGGATCACTACGATTTACAACGACCTAACGACACGATCCATGTTTTAGAGTTAGGACCAAAAACTCGCGGTTCACTCGTTTTACGACCGTTTTCATGAGCTATTGCCCATAGTTTTGGCATTCCAGGGATATTTACAACGAACATAAGACCTGATACATGTTTAAGAGTTGTGACAAAAACTCATCGTTCTCACGTTTTATGGCCATTTTCGTGAGCTATTGCCCACAATTTTTGGGTTCCAGGGAGATTTATCATGACAGTAAGACCCGATACATTTTTGAGATTGACGACCAAAAACTCACGGTTATCGCGATTTACAACCGTTTTCATGAGCTATTGCCCATTGTTTTGGAGTTCCAAGGCAATTGCATAGTTCGTAAGAACCGATACAAGTTTAAGAGTTAGACCAAAAGCTTATTGTTTTCGCGTTTTATGGTCGTTTTCATGACCTATTATTGCCCATTGTTTTTGGTTTGTAGGGCAATTTGCATGGCCCGTAAAACCCTATACATGTTTGAGAGTTAGGACCAAAAACTTGAAGTTTCGCGTTTTATGGCCGTTTTCATGAGATATTGCCCACAATTTTTGGGTTCCAGGGAGATTTATAACGACAGTAGACCCGATACATGTTTGAGAGTTATGACCAAAAACTCATCGTTTTCGCGTTTTATGGCTATTTTCATGAGCTATTGCACACAATTTTGGGATTTCAGGGCAATTTACAACGATCGTAAGTCCCGTTACATGTTTGAGAGTTAAGACCAAAAACTCACGGTTATCACGTTTTACGACCGTTTTCATGAGCTATTGCCCACAGTTTTGGGGTTCAGGGGCTATTTGCAACGGCCATAAGACCCGATATATGTTTGAGAGTTAGGACCAGAAACTCGTAGTTTTCGCGTTTTATGGCCGTTTTCATGAGCTAGTGCCTAGTTTTTTGGGTTTCTAGGGCAATTTGCATGGCCCATAAGACCGGATACATGTTTGAGAGCGAGGACCAAAAACCCGTAGGTTTCGCGTTTTATGGCCATTTTCATGAGCTGTTGCCCACATTTTTGGGGTTCCATGGCGATTTGTATGGCTCGTAAGACTCGATACATGGATGAGAGTTATGAACAACAACTCGTTGTTTTCGCGTTTTACGGTCATTTTTGTGAGCTATTGCCCACAGTTTTGGTGTTCTATGGAGATTTAGAACGATCGTAAGACCCGATACATGTTTGAGAGTTATGAACGAAAACTCATCGTTTTCGTGTTTTATGGGCATTTTCATGGGATATTACCCATAGTTTTGGGGGATCACTACGATTTACAACGACCTAACGACACGATCCATGTTTGAGAGTTAGGACCAAAAACTCGCGGTTCACTCGTTTTACGACCGTTTTCATGAGCTATTGCCCATAGTTTTGGCATTCCAGGGATATTTACAACGAACATAAGACCTGATACATGTTTAAGAGTTGTGACAAAAACTCATCGTTCTCACGTTTTATGGCCATTTTCGTGAGCTATTGCCCGCAACTTTTGGGTTCCAGGGAGATTTATCATGACAGTAAGACCCGATACATGTTTGAGATTGACGACCAAAAACTCACGGTTATCGCGATTTACGACCGTTTTCATGAGCTATTGCCCATTGTTTTGGAGTTCCAAGGCAATTGCATAGTTCGTAAGAACCGATACAAGTTTAAGAGTTAGACCAAAAGCTTATTGTTTTCGCATTTTATGGTCGTTTTCATAACCTATTATTGCCCATTGTTTTTGGTTTGTAGGGCAATTTGCATGGCCCGTAAAACCCTATACATGTTTGAGAGTTAGGACCAAAAACTTGAAGTTTCGCGTTTTATGGCCGTTTTCATGAGATATTGCCCACAATTTTTGGGTTCCAGGGAGATTTAAAACGACAGTAGACCCGATACATGTTTGAGAGTTATGACCAAAAACTCATTGTTTTCGCGTTTTATGGCTATTTTCATGAGCTATTGCACACAATTTTGGGATTTCAGGGCAATTTACAACGATCGTAAGTCCCGTTACATGTTTGAGAGTTAAGACCAAAAACTCACGGTTATCACGTTTTACGACCGTTTTCATGAGCTATTGCCCACAGTTCTGGGGTTCAGGGGCTATTTGCAACGGCCATAAGACCCGATATATGTTTGAGAGTTAGGACCAGAAACTCGTAGTTTTCGCGTTTTATGGCCGTTTTCATGAGCTAGTGCCTAGTTTTTTGGGTTTCTAGGGCAATTTGCATGGCCCACAAGACCGGATACATGTTTGAGAGCGAGGACCAAAAACCCGTAGGTTTCGCGTTTTATGGCCATTTTCATGAGCTGTTGCCCACATTTTTGGGGTTCCATGGCGATTTGTATGGCTCGTAAGAATCGATACATAGATGAGAGTTATGAACAACAACTCGTTGTTTTCGCGTTTTACGGTCATTTTTGTGAGCTATTGCCCACAGTTTTGGTGTTCTATGGCGATTTAGAACGATCGTAAGACCCGATACATGTTTGAGAGTTGTGAAAAAAACTCATCGTTCTCACGTTTTATGGCCATTTTCGTGAGCTATTGCCCACAATTTTTGGGTTCCAGGGAGATTTATCATGACAGTAAGACCCGATACATGTTTGAGATTAACGCCCAAAAACTCACGTTATCGCGATTTACGACCATTTTCATGAGCTATTGCCCATTGTTTTGGAGTTCCAAGGCAATTGTATAGTTCGTAAGAACCGATACAAGTTTAAGAGTTAGACCAAAAGCTTATTGTTTTCGCGTTTTCTGGTCGTTCTCATGACCTATTATTGCCCATTGTTTTTGGTTTGTAGGGCAATTTGCATGGCCCATAAAACCCTATACATGTTTGAGAGTTAGGACCAAAAATTTGAAGTTTCGCGTTTTATGGCCGTTTTCATGAGATATTGCCCACAATTTTTGAGTTCCAGGGAGATTTATAACGACAGTAGACCCGATACATGTTTGAGAGTTATGACCAAAAACTCATCGTTTTCGCGTTTTATGGCTATTTTCATGAGCTATTGCACACAATTTTGGGATTTCGGGGCAATTTACAACGATCGTAAGTCCAGTTACATGTTTGAGAGTTAAGACCAAAAACTCACGGTTACCACGTTTTACGACCGTTTTCATGAGCTATTGCCCACAGTTCTGGGGTTCAGGGGCTATTTGCAACGGCCATAAGACCCGATATATGTTTGAGAGTTAGGACCAGAAACTCGTAGTTTTCGCGTTTTATGGCCGTTTTCATGAGCTAGTGCCTAGTTTTTTGGGTTTCTAGGGCAATTTGCATGGCCCATAAGACCGGATACATGTTTGAGAGCGAGGACCAAAAACCCGTAGGTTTCGCGTTTTATGGCCATTTTCATGAGCTATTGCCCACATTTTTGGGGTTCCATGGCGATTTGTATGGCTCGTAAGACTCGATACATAGATTAGAGTTATGAACAACAACTCGTTGTTTTCGCGTTTTACGGTCATTTTTGTGAGCTATTGCCCACTGTTTTGGTGTTCTATGGAGATTTAGAACGATCGTAAGACCCGATACATGTTTGAGAGTTATGAACAAAAACTCATCGTTTTCGTGTTTTATGGGCATTTTCATGGGCTATTACCCATAGTTTTGGGGGATCACTACGATTTACAACGACCTAACGACACGATCCATGTTTGAGAGTTAGGACCAAAAACTCACGGTTCACTCGTTTTACGACCGTTTTCATGAGCTATTGCCCATAGTTTTGGCATTCCAGGGATATTTACAACTAACATAAGACCTGATACATGTTTAAGAGCTGTGACAAAAACTCATCGTTCTCACGTTTTATGGCCATTTTCGTGAGCTATTGCCCGCAACTTTTGGGTTCCAGGGAGATTTATCATGACAGTAAGACCCGATACATGTTTGAGATTGACGACCAAAAACTCACGGTTATCGCGATTTACGACCGTTTTCATGAGCTATTGCCCATTGTTTTGGAGTTCCAAGGCAATTGCATAGTTCGTAAGAACCGATACAAGTTGAAGAGTTAGACCAAAAGCTTATTGTTTTCGCATTTTATGGTCGTTTTCATGACCTACTATTGCCCATTGTTTTTGGTTTGTAGGGAAATTTGCATGGCCCGTAAAACCCTATACATGTTTGAGAGTTAGGACCAAAAACTTGAAGTTTCGCGTTTTATGGCCGTTTTCATGAGATATTGCCCACAATTTTTGGGTTCCAGGGAGATTTATAACGACAGTAGACCCGATACATGTTTGAGAGTTATGACCAAAAACTCATCGTTTTCGCGTTTTATGGCTATTTTCATGAGCTATTGCACACAATTTTGGGATTTCAGGGCAATTTACAACGATCGTAAGTCCCGTTACATGTTTGAGAGTTAAGACCAAAAACTCACGGTTATCACGTTTTACGACCGTTTTCATGAGCTATTGCCCACAGTTCTGGGGTTCAGGGGCTATTTGCAACGGCCATAAGACCCAATATATGTTTGAGAGTTAGGACCAGAAACTCGTAGTTTTCGCGTTTTATGGCCGTTTTCATGAGCTAGTGCCTAGTTTTTTGGGTTTCTAGGGCAATTTGCATGGCCCATAAGACCGGATACATGTTTGAGAGCGAGGACCAAAAACCCGTAGGTTTCGCGTTTTATGGCCATTTTCATGAGCTATTGCCCACATTTTTGGGGTTCCATGGCGATTTGTATGGCTCGTAAGACTCGATACATAGATGAGAGTTATGAACAACAACTCGTTGTTTTCGCGTTTTACGGTCATTTTTGTGAGCTATTGCCCACAGTTTTGGTGTTCTATGGAGATTTAGAACGATCGTAATACCCGATACATGTTTGAGAGTTGTGAAAAAACTCATCGTTCTCACGTTCTATGGCCATTTTCGTGAGCTATAGCCCACAATTTTTGGGTTCCAAGGAGATTTATCATGACAGTAAGACCCGATACATGTTTGAGATTAACGCCCAAAAACTCACGTTATCGCGATTTACGACCGTTTTCATGAGATATTGCCCATTGTTTTGGAGTTCCAAGGCAATTGCATAGTTCGTAAGAACCAATACAAGTTTAAGAGTTAGACCAAAAGCTTATTGTTTTCGCGTTTTCTGGTCGTTCTCATGACCTATTATTGCCCATTGTTTTTGGTTTGTAGGGCAATTTGCATGGCCCGTAAAACCCTATACATGTTTGAGAGTTAGGACCAAAAACTTGAAGTTTCGCGTTTTATGGCCGTTTTCATGAGATATTGCCCGCAATTTTTGGGTTCCAGGGAGATTTATAACGACAGTAGACCCGATACATGTTTGAGAGTTATGACCAAAAACTCATCGTTTTCGCGTTTTATGGCTATTTTCATGAGCTATTGCACACAATTTTGGGATTTCAGGGCAATTTACAACGATCGTAAGTCCCGTTACATGTTTGAGAGGTAAGACAAAAAACTCACGGTTATCACGTTTTACGACCGTTTCCATGAGCTATTGCCCACAGTTTTGGGGTTCAGGGGCTATTTGCAACGGCCATAAGACCCGATATATGTTTGAGAGTAAGGACCAGAAACTCGTAGTTTTCGCGTTTTATGGCCGTTTTCATGAGCTAGTGCCTAGTTTTTTGGGTTTCTAGGGCAATTTACATGGCCCATAAGACCGGATACATGTTTGAGAGCGAGGACCAAAAACCCGTAGGTTTCGCGTTTTATGGCCATTTTCATGAGCTGTTGCCCACATTTTTGGGGTTCCATGGCGATTTGTATGGCTCGTAAGACTTGATACATGGATGAGAGTTATGAACAACAACTCGTTGTTTTTGCATTTTACGGTGATTTTTGTGAGCTATTGCCCACAATTTTTGGGTTCCAGGGAGATTTATCATGACCTATTGCCCATTGTTTTGGGTTTCTAGGGCGATTTGCATGGCCCGTAAAACCCTATACATATTTCGCGTTTTATGGCCGTTTTCATGAGATATTGCCCACAATTTTTGAGTTCCAGGGAGATTTATAACGATAGTAAGACCTGATACATGTTTGAGAGTTATGACCAAAAACTCATCGTTTTCGCGTTTTATGGCTATTTTAATGAGCTATTGCCCATAGTTTTGGGGGATCACTACGATTTACAACGACCTAATGACAGGATACATGTTTGAGAGTTACAACCAAAAACTCGCGGTTCACTCGTTTTACGACCGTTTTCATAAGCTATTGCCCATAGTTTTGGCATTCTAGGGATATTTACAACAAACATAAGACCTGATACATGTTTAAGATTTGTGACAAAAGCTCATTGTTCTCATGTTCTATGGCCATTTTCGTGAGCTATTGCCCACAATTTTTGGGTTCTAGGGAGATTTATCATGACAGTAAGACCCAATACATGTTTGAGATTGATGACCAAAAACTCACGGTTATCGTGTTTTACGACCGTTTTCATGAGCTATTGCCCATAGTTTTGGGGTTCAGCGGAGATTTACAACGGCCGTAAGACCGAATACATGTTTGAGAGTTAGGACCAAAAAATCGCAGTTTTCGCGTTTTATGGCCGTTTTCATGAGCTATTGCTCATTGTTTTGGAGTTCCAAGGCAATTGCATAGTTCATAAGAGCCGATAAAAGTTTAAGAGTTAGGACCAAAACCTTATCGTTTTCGCGTTTTATGGCCGTTTTCATGAGATATTGCCCACAATTTTTGGGTTCCAGGGAGATTTATAACGACAGTAGACCCGATACATGTTTCAGAGTTATGACCAAAAACTCATCGTTTTTGCGTTTTATGGCTATTTTAATGAGCAATTGCACACAATTTCGGGATTTCAGGGCAATTTACAATGATCGTAAGTCCCGATACATGTTTGAGAGTTACGACCAAAAACTCACGGTTATCATGTTTTACGACCGTTTTCATGAGCTATTGCGCACAGTTTTGGGGTTCAGGGGCTATTTTCAACGGCCATAAGACCCGATATATGTTTGAGAGCTAGGACCATAAGCTAGTGCCTAGTTTTTTGGGTTTCTAGGGCAATTTGCATGGCCCATAAGCCCAAAAACATGTTTGAGAGCGAGGACCAAAAACCCGTAGGTTTCGCGTTTTAGGGCCATTTTCATGAGCTGTTGCCCACATTTTTGGGGTTCCATGGCGATTTGTATGGCTCATAAGACTCGATACATGGTTGAGAGTTATGAACAAAAACTCGTTGTTTTCGCGTTTTACGAACGTTTTTGTGAGCTATTGCCCACAGTTTTGGTGTTCTAGGGAGATTTAGAATGATTGTAAGACCCGATACTCGTTTGAGAGTTATGACCGAAAAATCATCATTTTCGTGTTTTATGGGCATTTTCATGGGCTATTAACCATAGTTTTGGGGTTTCACTACGATTTACAATGACCTAACAAATCGATACATGTTTGAGAGTTAGGACAAAAAACTCGCAGTTCACTCGTTTTATGGCCGTTTTCGTGAACTATTGCCCATACTTTTCACATTCTAGGGATATTTATAACGAATATAAGACTTGATACGTGTTTGAGAGTTGCGACAAAAAAACTCATCGTTCTCGCGTTTTATGGACATTTTCGTGAGCTGTTGCCCACAATTTTTGGGTTCCAGGGAGATTTATCATGAAAGTAAGACCCGATACATGTTTGAGAGTGACGACCAAAAACTCACGGTTATCGCGTTTTACGACCGTTTTCATGAGCTATTGCCCACAGTTTTGGGGTGCAGTGGAGATTTGCAACGGTCGTAAGACCCAATACATGTTTGAGATTTAGGACCAAAAGCTCGAAGTTTTTGCATTTTATGGCCGTTTTCATGAGCTATTGCCCATTGTTTTGGAGTTCCAAGGCAATTTCATAGTTCATAAGACCCGATGCAAGTTTAAAAGTTAGTTCGTGTTTTATGGTCGTTTTCATGACCTATTGCCCATTGTCTTGGGTTTCTAGGGCGATTTGCATGGCCCGTAAAACCCTATACATGTTTGAGAGTTAGGACCAAAAACTCGAAGTTTTGCATTTTATGGCCTTTTTCATGAGATATTGCCCAAATTTTTTGGGTTCCAAGGAGATTTATAACGACAGGAAGACCTGATGCATGTTTGAGAGTTATGACCAAAAACTCATCGTTTTCGCGTTTTATGGCTTTTTCATGAGCTATTGCACACAGTTTTGGGATTTCAGGGCAATTTACAACGATCGTAAGTCCCGATACATGTTTGAGAGTTACGACCAAAAACTCACGGTTATCACGTTTTACGACCGTTTTCATGAGTTATTGCCCACAGTTTTGGGGTTCAGGGGCTATTTGCAACGGCCATAAGACCCGATATATGTTTGAGAGTTAGGACCAGAAACTCGTAGTTTTTGCGTTTTATGGCCGTTTTCATGAGCTAGTGCCCACATTTTTGGGGTTCCATGGCGATTTGTATGGCTCGTAAGACTCGATACATGGTTGAGAGTTATGAACAAAAACTCGTTGTTTTCGCGTTTTACGAACGTTTTTGTGAGCTATTGCCCACAGTTTTGGTGTTCTAGGGAGATTTAGAATGATTGTAAGACCCGATACTTGTTTGAGAGTTATGACCGAAAAATCATCATTTTCGTGTTTTATGGGCATTTTCATGGGCTATTACCCACAGTTTTGGGGTTTCACTACGATTTACATTGACCTAACAAATCGATACATGTTTGAGAGTTAGGACCAAAAACTCGCAGTTCACTCGTTTTATGGCCGTTTTCGTGAACTATTGCCCATAGTTTTCACATTCTAGGGATATTTACAACGAATATAAGAATTGATACGTGATTGAGAGTTGCGACAAAAAAACTCATCGTTCTCGCGTTTTATGGACATTTTCGTGAGCTGTTGCCCACAATTTTTGGGTTCCAGGGAGATTTATCATGAAAGTAAGACCCGATACATGTTTGAGAGTGACGACCAAAAACTCACGGTTATCGCGTTTTATGACCGTTTTCATGAGCTATTGCCCACAGTTTTGGGGTGCAGTGGAGATTTGCAACGGTCGTAAGACCCAATACATGTTTGAGATTTAGGACCAAAAACTCGCAGTTTTTGCATTTTATGGCCGTTTTCATGAGCTATTGCCCACAGTTTTGGGGTTCAGGGGCTATTTGCAACGACCATAAGACCCGATATATGTTTGAGAGTTAGGACCAGAAACTCGTAGTTTTCGGGTTTTATGGCTGTTTTCATAAGCTAGTGCCTAGTTTTTTGGGTTTCTAGGGCAATTTGCATGGCCCATAAGACCAGACACATGTTTGAGAGCGAGGACCAAAAACCCGTAGGTTTCGCGTTTTATGGCCATTTTCATGAGCTGTTGCCCACATTTTTGGGGTTCCATGGAGATTTGTATGGCTCGTAAGACTCGATACATGGTTGAGAGTTATGAACAAAAACTCGTTGTTTTCGCGTTTTACGAACGTTTTTGTGAGCTATTGCCCACAGTTTTGGTGTTCTAGGGAGATTTAGAATGATTGTAAGACCCGATACTTGTTTGAGAGTTATGACCGAAAAATCATCATTTTGGTGTTTTATGGGCATTTTCATGGGCTATTACCCACAGTTTTGGGGTTTCACTACGATTTACATTGACCTAACAAATCGATACATGTTTGAGAGTTAGGACCAAAAACTCGCAGTTCACTCGTTTTATGGCCGTTTTCGTGAACTATTGCCCATAGTTTTCACATTCTAGGGATATTTACAACGAATATAAGACTTGATACGTGATTGAGAGTTGCGACAAAAAAACTCATCGTTCTCGCGTTTTATGGACATTTTCGTGAGCTGTTGCCCACAATTTTTGGGTTCCAGGGAGATTTATCATGAAAGTAAGACCCGATACATGTTTGAGAGTGACGACCAAAAACTCACGGTTATCGCGTTTTATGACCGTTTTCATGAGCTATTGCCCACAGTTTTGGGGTGCAGTGGAGATTTGCAACGGTCGTAAGACCCAATACATGTTTGAGATTTAGGACAAAAAACTCGCAGTTTTTGCATTTTATGGCCGTTTTCATGAGCTATTGCCCATTGTTTTGGAGTTCCAAGGCAATTTCATAGTTCGTAAGACCCGATACAAAGTTTAAGAGTTAGGACCAAAAACTTATCGTTTTCGTGTTTTATGGTCGTTTTCATGACCTATTGCCCATTGTCTTGGGTTTCTAGGGCGATTTGCATGGCCCGTAAAACCCTATACATGTTTGAGAGTTAGGACCAAAAACTCGAAGTTTCGCATTTTATGGCCTTTTTCAAGAGATATTGCCCAAAATTTTTGGGTTCCAAGGAGATTTATAACGACAGTAAAACCTGATGCATGTTTGAGAGTTATGACCAAAAACTCATCGTTTTCGCGTTTTATGGCTATTTTCATGAGCTAATGCACACATTTTTGGGATTTTAGGGCAATTTACAACGATCATAAGTCCCGATACATGTTTGAGAGTTACGACCAAAAACTCACGGTTATCACGTTTTATGACCGTTTTCATGAGTTATTGCCCACAGTTTTGGGGTTCAGGGGCTATTTGCAACGGCCATAAGACCCGATATATGTTTGAGAGTTAGGACCAGAAAATCGTAGTTTTTGCGTTTTATGGCCGTTTTCATGAGCTAGTGCCTAGTTTTTTGGCTTTCTAGGGCAATTTGCATGGACCATAAGACCCGATACAGGTTTGAGAGCGAGGACCAAAAACCCGTAGGTTTCGCGTTTTATGGCCATTTTCATGAGCTGTTGCCCACATTTTTGGGGTTCCATGGCAATTTGTATGGCTCGTAAGACTCGATACATGGTTGAGAGTTATGAACAAAAACTCGTTGTTTTCGCGTTTTACGAACGTTTTTGTGAGCTATTGCCCACAGTTTTGGTGTTCTAGGGAAATTTAGAATGATTGTAAGACCCGATACATGTTTGCGAGTTATGACCGAAAAATCATCGTTTTCATGTTTTATGGGCATTTTCATGGGCTATTACCCACAGTTTTGGGGTTTCACTATGATTTACAACGACCTAACGAATCGATACATGTTTGAGAGTTAGGACCAAAAACTCGCAGTTCACTCGTTTTATGGCCGTTTTCATGAACTATTGCCCATAATTTTCGCATTCCAGGGATATTTACAACGAACATAAGACTTGATACGTGTTTGAGAGTTGTGACAAAAAACTTATCGTTCTCGCGTTTTATGGCCATTTTCGTGAGCTATTGCCCATAATTTTTGCGTTCCAGGGAGATTTATCATGACAGTAAGACCCGATACATGTTTGAGAGTGATGACCAAAAACTCACGGTTATCGCGTTTTACGACCGTTTTCATGAGATATTGCCCACAGTTTTCGGGTACAGGGGAGATCTACAACGGCCGTAAGACCCAATACATGTTTGAGAGTTAGGACCTAAAACTCGCAGTTTTCGTGTTTTATGGAAGTTTTCATGAGCTATTGCCCATTGTTTTGGAGTTCCAAGGCAATTTCATAGTTCATAAGACCCGATACAAGTTTAAGAGTTAGGACCAAAAACTTATCATTTTCGCGTTTTATGGTCATTTTCATGACCTATTGCCCATTGTTTTGGGTTTCTAGGGCGATTTGCATGGCCCGTAAAACCCTATACATGTTTGAGAGTTAGGACCAAAAACTCGAAGTTTCGCGTTTCATGGCCGTTTTCATGAGATATTGCCCACAATTTTTGGGTTCCAGGGAGATTTATAACGACAGTAAGACCTGATACATGTTTGAGAGTTATGACCAAAAACTCATCGTTTTCGCGTTTTATGGCTATTTTGATGAGCTATTGCACACAATTTTGGGATTTCTGCGCAATTTACAACGATCGTAAGTCCCGTTACATGTTTGAGAGTTACGACCAAAAACTCATGGTTATCATGTTTTACGACCGTTTTCATGAGCTATTGCCCATAGTTTTTGGGTTCAGGGGCTATTTGCAACGGCCATAAGACCCGATGTATGTTTGAGAGTTAGGACCAGAAACTCATAGTTTTCGCGTTTTATGGCCGTTTTCATGAGCTAGTGCCTAGTATTTTGGGTTTCTAGGGCAATTTGCATGGCCCATAAGACCCGATACATGTTTGAGAGCGAGGACCAAAAACCCGTAGGTTTCGTGTTTTATGGCCATTTTCATGAGCTGTTGCCCACATTTTTGGGGTTCCATGGCGATTTGTATGGCTCGTAAGACTCGATACATGGATGAGAGTTATGAACAACAACTCGTTGTTTTCGCGTTTTACGGTCATTTTTGTGAGCTATTGCCCACAGTTTTGGTGTTCTATGGAGATATAGAACGATCGTAAGACCCGATACATGTTTGAGAGTTATGACCGAAAACTCATCGCTTTGGTGTTTTATGGGAATTTTCATGGGCTATTACCCATAGTTTTGGGGGATCACTACGATTTACAACGACCTAACGACACGATACATGTTTGAGAGTTACGACCAAAAACTCGCGGTTCACTCGTTTTACGACCGTTTTCATGAGCTATTGCCCATAGTTTTGGCATTCCAGGGATATTTACAACGAACATAAGACCTGATACATGTTTAAGAGTTGTGACAAAAACTCATCGTTCTCATGTTTTGTGGCCATTTTCATGAGCTATTGCCCACAATTTTTGGGTTCCAGGGAGATTTATCATGACAGTAAGACCCGATACATGTTTGAGATTGATGACCAAAAACTCACGGTTATCGCGTTTTACGACCGTTTTCATGAGCTATTGCCCACAGTTTTGGGGTTCAGCGGACATTTACAACGGCCGTAAGACCGAATACATGTTTGAGAGTTAGGACCAAAAAATCGCAGTTTTCGCAATTAATGGCCGTTTTCATGAGCTATTGCTCATTGTTTTGGAGTTCCAAGGCAATTGCATAGTTCGTAAGAGCCGATAAAAGTTGAAGAGTTAGACCAAAAGCTTATCGTTTTCGCGTTTTATGGTCGTTTTCATGACCTATTATTGCCCATTGTTTTTTGCTTGTAGGGCAATTTCCTTGGCCCGTATGACCCGATAAAGTTTAAGAGTTAGGACCAAAAACTTATCGTTTTCACGTCTTATGGCCGTTTTCATGAGATATTTCCCACAATTTTTGGGTTCCAGGGAGATTTATAACGACAGTAGACCCGATACATGTTTGAGAGTTATGACCAAAAACTCATCGTTTTCGCGTTTTATGGCTATTTTCATGAGCAATTGCACACAATTTCGGGATTTCAGGGCAATTTACAATGATCGTAAGTCCCGATACATGTTTGAGAGTTACGACCAAAAACTCACGGTTATCATGTTTTACGACCGTTTTCATGAGCTATTGCCCACAGTTTTGGGGTTCAGGGGCTATTTGCAACGGCCATAAGACCCGATATATGTTTGAGAGTTAGGACCAGAAAATCGTAGTTTTTGCGTTTTATGGCCGTTTTCATGAGCTAGTGCCTAGTTTTTTGGCTTTCTAGGGCAATTTGCATGGACCATAAGACCCGATACAGGTTTGAGAGCGAGGACCAAAAACCCGTAGGTTTCGCGTTTTATGGCCATTTTCATGAGCTGTTGCCCACATTTTTGGGGTTCCATGGCAATTTGTATGGCTCGTAAGACTCGATACATGGTTGAGAGTTATGAACAAAAACTCGTTGTTTTCGCGTTTTACGAACGTTTTTGTGAGCTATTGCCCACAGTTTTGGTGTTCTAGGGAAATTTAGAATGATTGTAAGACCCGATACATGTTTGCGAGTTATGACCGAAAAATCATCGTTTTCATGTTTTATGGGCATTTTCATGGGCTATTACCCACAGTTTTGGGGTTTCACTATGATTTACAACGACCTAACGAATCGATACATGTTTGAGAGTTAGGACCAAAAACTCGCAGTTCACTCGTTTTATGGCCGTTTTCATGAACTATTGCCCATAATTTTCGCATTCCAGGGATATTTACAACGAACATAAGACTTGATACGTGTTTGAGAGTTGTGACAAAAAACTTATCGTTCTCGCGTTTTATGGCCATTTTCGTGAGCTATTGCCCATAATTTTTGCGTTCCAGGGAGATTTATCATGACAGTAAGACCCGATACATGTTTGAGAGTGATGACCAAAAACTCACGGTTATCGCGTTTTACGACCGTTTTCATGAGATATTGCCCACAGTTTTGGGGTACAGGGGAGATTTACAACGGCCGTAAGACCCAATACATGTTTGAGAGTTAGGACCTAAAACTCGCAGTTTTCGTGTTTTATGGAAGTTTTCATGAGCTATTGCCCATTGTTTTGGAGTTCCAAGGCAATTTCATAGTTCATAAGACCCGATACAAGTTTAAGAGTTAGGACCAAAAACTTATCATTTTCGCGTTTTATGGTCATTTTCATGACCTATTGCCCATTGTTTTGGGTTTCTAGGGCGATTTGCATGGCCCGTAAAACCCTATACATGTTTGAGAGTTAGGACCAAAAACTCGAAGTTTCGCGTTTCATGGCCGTTTTCATGAGATATTGCCCACAATTTTTGGGTTCCAGGGAGATTTATAACGACAGTAAGACCTGATACATGTTTGAGAGTTATGACCAAAAACTCATCGTTTTCGCGTTTTATGGCTATTTTGATGAGCTATTGCACACAATTTTGGGATTTCTGCGCAATTTACAACGATCGTAAGTCCCGTTACATGTTTGAGAGTTACGACCAAAAACTCATGGTTATCATGTTTTACGACCGTTTTCATGAGCTATTGCCCATAGTTTTTGGGTTCAGGGGCTATTTGCAACGGCCATAAGACCCGATGTATGTTTGAGAGTTAGGACCAGAAACTCATAGTTTTCGCGTTTTATGGCCGTTTTCATGAGCTAGTGCCTAGTATTTTGGGTTTCTAGGGCAATTTGCATGGCCCATAAGACCCGATACATGTTTGAGAGCGAGGACCAAAAACCCGTAGGTTTCGTGTTTTATGGCCATTTTCATGAGCTGTTGCCCACATTTTTGGGGTTCCATGGCGATTTGTATGGCTCGTAAGACTCGATACATGGATGAGAGTTATGAACAACAACTCGTTGTTTTCGCGTTTTACGGTCATTTTTGTGAGCTATTGCCCACAGTTTTGGTGTTCTATGGAGATATAGAACGATCGTAAGACCCGATACATGTTTGAGAGTTATGACCGAAAACTCATCGCTTTGGTGTTTTATGGGAATTTTCATGGGCTATTACCCATAGTTTTGGGGGATCACTACGATTTACAACGACCTAACGACACGATACATGTTTGAGAGTTACGACCAAAAACTCGCGGTTCACTCGTTTTACGACCGTTTTCATGAGCTATTGCCCATAGTTTTGGCATTCCAGGGATATTTACAACGAACATAAGACCTGATACATGTTTAAGAGTTGTGACAAAAACTCATCGTTCTCATGTTTTGTGGCCATTTTCGTGAGCTATTGCCCACAATTTTTGGGTTCCAGGGAGATTTATCATGACAGTAAGACCCGATACATGTTTGAGATTGATGACCAAAAACTCACGGTTATCGCGTTTTACGACCGTTTTCATGAGCTATTGCCCACAGTTTTGGGGTTCAGCGGACATTTACAACGGCCGTAAGACCGAATACATGTTTGAGAGTTAGGACCAAAAAATCGCAGTTTTCGCAATTAATGGCCGTTTTCATGAGCTATTGCTCATTGTTTTGGAGTTCCAAGGCAATTGCATAGTTCGTAAGAGCCGATAAAAGTTGAAGAGTTAGACCAAAAGCTTATCGTTTTCGCGTTTTATGGTCGTTTTCATGACCTATTATTGCCCATTGTTTTTTGCTTGTAGGGCAATTTCCTTGGCCCGTATGACCCGATAAAGTTTAAGAGTTAGGACCAAAAACTTATCGTTTTCACGTCTTATGGCCGTTTCCATGAGATATTTCCCACAATTTTTGGGTTCCAGGGAGATTTATAACGACAGTAGACCCGATACATGTTTGAGAGTTATGACCAAAAACTCATCGTTTTCGCGTTTTATGGCTATTTTCATGAGCAATTGCACACAATTTCGGGATTTCAGGGCAATTTACAATGATCGTAAGTCCCGATACATGTTTGAGAGTTACGACCAAAAACTCACGGTTATCATGTTTTACGACCGTTTTCATGAGCTATTGCCCACAGTTTTGGGGTTCAGGGGCTATTTGCAACGGCCATAAGACCCGATATATGTTTGAGAGTTAGGACCAGAAACTCGTAGTTTTCGTGTTTTATGGCTGTTTTCATAAGCTAGTGCCTAGTTTTTTGGGTTTCTAGGGCAATTTGCATGGCCCATAAGACCAGACACATGTTTGAGAGCGAGGACCAAAAACCCGTAGGTTTCGCGTTTTATGGCCATTTTCATGAGTTGTTGCCCACATTTTTGGGGTTCCATGGCGATTTGTATGGCTCGTAAGACTCGATACATGGTTGAGAGTTATGAACAAAAACTCGTTGTTTTCGCGTTTTACGAACGTTTTTGTGAGCTATTGCCCACAGTTTTGGTGTTCTAGGGAGATTTAGAATGATTGTAAAACCCGATACTTGTTTGAGAGTTATGACTGAAAAATCATCATTTTCGTGTTTTATGGGCATTTTCATGGGCTATTACCCACAGTTTTGGGTTTTCACTACGATTTACAATGACCTAACAAATCGATACATGTTTGAGAGTTAGGACCAAAAACTCGCAGTTCACTCGTTTTATGGCCGTTTTCGTGAACTATTGCCCATAGTTTTCGCATTCTAGGTATATTTACAACGAATATAAGACTTGATACGTGTTTGAGAGTTGCAACAAAAAAACTCATCGTTCTCGCGTTTTATGGACATTTTCGTGAGCTATTGCCCACAATTTTTGGGTTCCAGGGAGATTTATCATGAAAGTAAGACCCGATACATGTTTGAGAGTGACGACCAAAAACTCAGGGTTATCGCGTTTTACGACTGTTTTCATGAGCTATTGCCCACAGTTTTGGGGCGTAGGGGAGATCTGCAACGGTCGTAAGACCCAATACATGTTTGAGATTTAGGACCAAAAACTCGCAGTTTTTGCATTTTATGGCCGTTTTCATGAGCTATTGCCCATTGTTTTGGAGTTCCAAGGCAATTTCATAGTTCGTAAGACCCGATGCAAGTTTAAGACTTAGGACCAAAAACTTATCGTTTTCGTGTTTTATGGTCGTTTTCATGACCTATTGCCCATTGTCTTGGGTTTCTAGGGCGATTTGCATGGCCCGTAAAACCCTATACATGTTTGAGAGTTAGGACCAAAAACTCGAAGTTTCGCATTTTCTGGCCGTTTTCATGAGATATTGCCCAAAATTTTTGGGTTCCAAGGAGATTTATAACGAGAGTAAGACCTGATACATGTTTGAGAGTTATGACCAAAAACTCATCGTTTTCGTGTTTTATGGCTATTTTCATGAGCTATTGCACACAGTTTTGGGATTTCAGGGCAATTTACAACGATCATAAGTCCCGATACATGTTTGAGAGTTACGACCAAAAACTCACGGTTATCACGTTTTACGACCGTTTTCATGAGTTATTGCCCACAGTTTTGGGGTTCAGGGGCTATTTGCAACTGCCATAAGACCCGATATATGTTTGAGAGTTAGGACCAGAAACTCGTAGTTTTTGCGTTTTATGGCCGTTTTCATGTGGTAGTTCCTAGTTTTTTGGGTTTCTAGGGCAATTTGCATGGCCCATAAGACCCGATACAGGTTTGAGAGCGAGGACCAAAAACCCATAGGTTTCGCGTTTTATGGCCATTTTCATGAGCTGTTGCCCACATTTTTGGGGTTCCATGGCGATTTGTATGGCTCGTAAGACTCGATACATGGTTGAGAGTTATGAACAAAAACTCCTTGTTTTCGCGTTTTATGAACGTTTTTGTGAGCTATTGCCCACAGTTTTGGTGTTCTAGGGGAATTTAGAATGATTGTAAGATCCGATACATGTTTGCGAGTTATGACCGAAAAATCATCGTTATCATGTTTTATGGGCATTTTCATGGGCTATTACCCACAGTTTTGGGGTTTCACTATGATTTACAACGACCTAACGAATCGATACATGTTTGAGAGTTAGGACCAAAAACTCGCAGTTCACTCGTTTTATGGCCGTTTTCATGAACTATTGCCCATAATTTTCGCATTCCAGGGATATTTACAACGAATATAAGACTTGATACGTGTTTGAGAGTTGTGACAAAAAACTTACCGTTCTCGCATTTTATGGCCATTTTCGTGACCGATCTTTCCCTGCGCGATTCGGAATTTAGGTTAGGCTTATGTCAGACGAGGATCTGGTATTTGTCTAGCCCTGATGCCGGGTCGTGACATCCTAGTTGGTAGATGATGATGATTTGGTGGATATCAAAGATGATGATCAATAATTTGGATTTGTCACTCTCTTATCCCCTTTTAAAATATTCTGATAGATGAGCTTCTTCTCTCTCTTGTTCTATAAACAAAGATGGCTTTATGTAAAACAGCTCCACCAGCCATAAGTCTTGAGGAGTACACCCTATACTCGCCCTTGCTTTGTTGATACTTTTGTAGCAGAGTAAGTATTCCCCCTGAACACAAGTTTCGTACGACAAAGACACCGACGAGTAGCTTGGGGTTCTCGGCCGGTAGCAGGGAATCTATGGCTGGGACATCATCATTATGCTTTAGGCCTCTTAGGCCATTTGTTAAGTTTGCTATACTTAATAGAATCATTTGCCTTCCGTTGTTTGATGTTTGTGGTTAGTGACCTTTGCTTGTAATAATTTGGCTCTTCGCTTAGTTATGAGCTTGCTGTTATAATTTTGTGTTGTAGGGTCACTGCTGTGTTATCGATTCTTCACTGGATATCCTCGAGCTCAATGTTAAGTTTATGTTATACGGAGGTCTAGGATTTGTTTAGCCCTAATCCTGGGGGGTGTCACAAGTGGTTAGGAGGTTCGTCAGCCGACTTGGAGAGAAGGCTCTGCCGCTGTACAAGTTGTTGTAGAAGGTGCACAAATTTGTATAGACGGACGAGGCAGATGCTGCGCTTAAGGACTAAAAAAGGATACTTTCTTTGGCACTTATACTTGCAGCACCCGAGCAAATGGAGCCTATGTTGATTTACATGGCGTCCACCAACCGGGTTATCATCATCGTCGTCATGGTAGAGCGGAAGGAATCAACGCATGAATATGAAGTGCAAGGACTAGTTTAATATGTAAGAGAGGTCTTGACGGAGTCCGAGCAGGGGTACTCGCACTGCCAAAAGCTAGCTTATGGAGTGTTCCTTGCTTTTCTAAAGCTAATGCACTACTTCCAGGAGCACCCTATCACAGTACATAGCAAGGCTCCACTGTCCGACATCATCAACAATAGAGACGCTACGGGATGGGTCGGGAAGTGGGGCATCGATCTTGCCGCCTTCGAGATCACTTACAAATGGCGTGACGCTATCAAATAACAAGTCTTGGAGGATTTTATTGCATATTTTACGGAGATTCCAGATGCTACTCCTCTACTAGAGCCAAAATATTGGGTAATGCACTTTGACGGATCAAAGCTACTAAACGGCTTTGGGCTTGTCTGGTACTACAATCAACAACATGGGAAAAACTACACTATGTCCTGCAAATTCACTTTGGGGCTACAAATAACATGACGGAATATAAATCACTCATTCACGGACTTCGAGTAGCCAAGGATATTGGCATCAAGCCCGTAGTTTGCTATGGAGATTCCGACTTGGTTGCCCAGCAGGTGGCTGACACCTGAACCGCGTGTAACCCTATGATGGTGGCATATCGAGACGAAGTGGACGAGACAGCCAAGTGTTTCGAAGGCTACAAAGTCAAGTATGTGAAGAGGGAAGAAAATGAGGTGGCTAATCTTCTGTCAGAGCTTGGACCAGGCGCAAACCAATTCCACCAGGTGTTTTTCTAGAGCATCTATGAACCCCATCTGTGGAGGGAGCGGAACCCGAGAACCCAGATAGAGTCGACTCATTTGTTAACATAGTTACAATAGTCCCTCCGGCTTGGAAAATACCATTCATGGAATATCTCATACACGAAACTTTGCCCATCGAGGAGCTCGAAAGTCAAGAAATAGTACGTCGAGCAATGGACTATACCATAATTAATGGACAACTCTGCAAAAGAAGTACAACTGGTGTATATCTAAAGTATGTATCCTAGCAAGAAGTTATTGATATCCTTCACGAGATTTATCTCGGATTTTGCGGGCATCACGCTGCTCCTCAATCATTGGTCTTTGATACGTCACAACGTATCTATAATTTTTGATGTTCCATGCTTTTTTAGTATCTACTTTTCTTTTCTTTGTATACACTTTGAGGTATTTTTATACGTTTTCTCGGACTAACCTATTAACAAGATGCCACAGTGCCAATTCCCAGTTTTCTTCTGTTTTTGGTTCTTGAAAAGTCAGAAAATCAATATTCTCGGAATTAGACGGGACAAAAGCTAAAGTCAATATTTTACCGTGGGGAACACGGAGCCAAAAGATGAGACGAAGAAGGGTCCCGAAGGGGCCACACCCCCTAAATGCAGGGCAAAGCCTGGCCCACACCTGGGGGGTGCAACCTCCTCAGGCACCCCCTCGGCCTCCCTCTTCGCCTATAAGAAGCCCCCGATACCAAAACCCTAAGGACTAATCAATCATCCACGAAACAGTCTATAGCCAACGCCACATCGTCCCTAGACCGGGGAGGATCTGAAGATCTTCCCGGCACCCTGTGGGAGGGGGATATCATACCGGAGGCCTTCCTCATCACCATGCCACCCTCCGGTATGAAGCGTGAGTAGCTCCACCTTGGACTATGCGTTCATGTAGTAGCTACATGGTTTTTTCTCCTCCTTTGTGCTACCATGTTTAGATCTTGTGAGCTCCGTTCATGATCAAGATCATCTATTTTTAATCATGCATGTTGTGTTTGCGGGGATCCGATGGATATTAAGATTACTATGTCAGAATGGTTAATGATTCTATCTTATTGATTCTATCATGTCTGTGTTGAAATGGACATTCGTGGCGCACCTGAAAATAGCATCTGTGGCGCACTAGCCGTGCGCCAGGGGCCTTGCGCTACGACTATCTCCTAGCCGTGGCGCACTGCCTAGTGCGCCACGGATGTGTAGAGATAGGCGTAGCGCACCTGCTAGTGCACCACGGATATATGGGCAGGTGCGCTATGCGTAGGCTCTTCTGTGGCGCACTTCCCAGTGCGCCACTAAGCTTCTGAGGTGCGCTTTAGGTGTAGTCCGCCACAAAAGGTAGGTCATGTGCGTCATAGGTGTTTTTTTAATTTTCGAGCCATATTATATACAATATTACAGGCAGATATACACACAGATACAGGATATACAATTATATATATAAATACACAATTTGAAAAACAAGGTTGAAACAAATACATATAGATAAGTCTCATACATGAATACATAGTATAAGTTACATTGTTTCGATCAAGTTACAAAGTAGTTGGTGACATGCGCATACATGTGTCGATCGAACAAGTTAGAGCTCGAAAGCTCGCCTAGACATCTAAACTAGCTAGACACAAACGCGGGATAAACAACCAAAGAAGATAAGCATGACCACCGCCGCGATGAAGGTGTAGGTCTTCTTCCGGTTCCTTGTCCTAACTCCCACTAGATAGCGCGTGTATCTAGCTTCCGCCTCCGCCATAGTGTTGTACACTTTGTAGCTATTGCCGCTGAAACGGTGCACCTGTCTCCGACAGTCTTCCCAATCATCGTAGACTCCGGGAACCCGTCCCTTGTACACGATGTACCACGTCATCTATAAGTTGACAATAATAATTAACCGATGATTGAAAAAAACATATATAATTAAAGTCGTGTATGAATATACACTTATAGAAAGTACTCCTAAATCAAAAAGACCAAACTCAAAAAGCATGCCTCATATATAACTAGGTTGTTCGACACAGGAATATGCTACGATGGAACCGTCTGCCAAGTAGGATGCACAACACCTGGACCTGTGCATAGCACAAGGCGGACAATCCCATCGCAGCACATTCACATATATAGTGTGCCACGGCATTTCAATCATCGGCATTATTCTCGAAAAAGACCAAAGTAACTCGAAACGAATGCCTCATATATATATATACATAGGTTGTTGGACACAGGAATATGCTATGATGGAACTGTAAGCCAAGTAGGATGCACAACATCTAGACTTGTGCATAACACAAGGCTTATAGTCCCGTCGTAGCACATTCACATATATATTGTGCCAAGACATTTCAATCATCGGCATTATTCTCGAAAAAGACCAAAGTAGCTCGAAAAGAATGCCTCATATATAACTAGCTAGGTCATTGGACACAGAAATATGCTACGACGGAACGGTTAGCCAAGTAGGATGCACAATTCCTGGACTTGTGCATATCACAAGGCTAACTATCCCGTCGTAGCACATTCACATATATATATTGTGCCACGACATTTCAATCATCGGCATATTCTCGAAAAAGACAAAAATAACTCGAAAAGAATGCCTCATATATAACTAGCTAGGTCCTTAGACACAGGAATATGCTACGACGGAACAGTGAGCCAAGTAGGATGCACAATTCCTGGACTTGTGCATATCACAAGCCTCACTATCCCGTCGTAGCACATTCACATATATAGTGTGCCATGACATTTCAATCATCGGCATTATTCTCGAAAAAGACAAAAATAACTCGAAAATAATGCCTCATATATATACATAGGTCGTTGGACACAGGAATATGCTACGATGGAACCATGAGCCAAGTAGGATGCACAAGACCTGGACTTGTGCATATCACAAGGCTCACAATCCCATCGTAGCACATTCACATATATAGTGTGCCACGACATTTCAATCATCGACATTATTCTCGAAAAAAAGAGTAAGGAAAAAAAGGACCAAAGTGAGCAATGGACCAAAGAGTAAGCAAAAAAAACCAAGCATTGATTGATATATAATAATAATAAGCAAAAGAAGTAAGGGATGATTCATAAACTAATAAGATAAGTATAGTAGCATGTACACTTGTCCGCACACACAAAAGGTCATCTATAGTTTGTAACTACAACTAGTCCAACATCAAGCCTTCTGGCTCGGCTTAGGGAACGGGGGAACGCCTTGTCTCATCATGAACTTCCTATAGTAACCTTGCATCTCTAGGCGATCTTCTATGTCATGGTTATTCGAGATATTTCCTCCGTAGAAGATCCCCCCCGAAGTCATGACATCACGAAAGATGATTGCCCCAAACTGTTGCTGGATGCGATACATCTCTTGTCTAATATCTGATGATCTTGGCCTTTGCTTCGGCCCACAGTTTGAGATGATCTGGTAGCGTAGAATTCTACTGGTCAAGTAGGAACGCCCTCATGTGATGGAGTGCGTAGTAGGCTTCCTTGTTACTGTTTTCCGGCTTCTTCATGTAGGGAAACTCCGTTACGTGGTTGAAGACGTGCCTGCCAAACTTGACCTTCGTACGCACGAAGATGGTGCCTTCCGTCGAGGCAAAGCCAGTGAGAGTATCATCCAGAACTTCCTTGATCTTGTCATAGTTTTTCTTCTTTTCTAGACTCCCTGAGTCGAAATACGTGGCGTGGGAATGCTTCGGCGATAAGGAGATGAGCGTGCAGTGTTCATCTTTTTGCAAAAAATTCAAATGGAATGTGTTGGAAAAAGAATGATGATGATCTAATAAAGGCAATCGACGGTGGCGAGTGAATAACGACTTACTCGGGAAAGTAAGGCACGAGAATGTATTCCTTTGTCTTGTTCACCACGAGGATTATTTTTAGGTACGAGGCCACGATACGTCGTTTGGCGGGGGAACCCAAGCAGCCGTCACGCATGTAGTAGGGGTCCACTATAGCGATGCCCGGTGTGTTTTCTCTACTGATCTGCATGGCCAGGCTGAGAGAAAACAAACGGACCATGGTATAGTGCAACGGGTATAGGCGGAACATATTGAAGATGTCGTCGAACCGCAGGAAGAACAGATCCGCAGGGGCATTGTCGACGAATCCCAAGCCTGGTGGCACCTTAACCACGAATACCGGGTGCGAGGGATCTTTCTCCGATAGAAGGCGTCTCTCTATCGTCAGCACGCCGTCATGCACACTCTGCAGTTCCGAACTGGCGAGCTTCCGCAAATTCTTATGTAGCATGGGCTCACCCGCCACATGAATCCTCCACATAATACCCTCGGGTCTTGGTGGCCCGTCCCGAAACCTAATCGGATTCGCAGTTGTTGACGCCACCGGCTGGCTCGAGCTGCTAGATTTTCTTTTCCTGCCCTTTTTTACTTTTGGAGAGAGGGCATGCACTGCAATCTGAGCAACGGACGCCCTATGTAGTGTGTCAGGGCTTAGAATAAAGGGTCGGTTGGTTGTATCAGCTGGCTCTGTAAAGGCGCAAGCTGGAGGCGTCTCCTGAGAACCAAACAGACCCTTGGTGATAGTGGCTTTCTCTGTGGGGCCACCATCTAGGTCTTCGTTGCTAACTGAGTGTTGAAGAAGTGATCATTCCAGTCTTCGTCGTCCTCGGCCGGATCCTACGACATGTGCATATCATCAACATGATCATCCGACCCACCGCGTGGAGGTGACGGCGAGGGTGGTGAGGGGGCCTTGCCACCGCTTGTCGCTGGCACGACAGGCGGTGCTGTTGTCTGTGGCGTGATGGCCCCCTCCGTCCCCAAACGGATCATGCTCTTTGGCCATAGCAAGAATAAGCCGAAGCAAGTTCTGGGGACAGATGGTTCTTCTTCATCCGCTCCTGGGGGTTGAATGGGAGGTTCCAGGTCATCGCAGCCCCTTAGCACCCGACTAATTTTAACCTTGTGCATGCTATCTGGCATCGGCCTTGAGTGGAACATGCGTTGCAAGGGTTGAACGATGGTACCCTTGGCAACATCCCTCAGCTCGTTGTTCACGTAGCATAAGAGAGTGCAAGGAACATCCGTCTGCGGAAAACATGTACGACATCGTCAGAGATGCCATAAGAGTAATAGATGGCATGAAAGGCGGTAATTAAAGCAAATTGTTTACCGTGATGGCGTCGAGATCGGCTAATGTCGATGCACCGCATACGGCGACGGGCGTGCAAGAGACGGAAGGGCTGCTTGGAGCTCCCTACCAATAGGTGCTTGGAGCTCCGGTGCCGCCGCGACGATGGAAGGGGGGGCACCAACATGTACTCCGGCGGCCCGGCGATGACAGGGGGAGTCACCAACACTTGTGGCGCCGCGGTGCTAGCGGGCGGAGTCACGAACACGTAGTTCGCCTGATTCGTCGGTGCCGCGTTGTTCGTGTGGTTGCTGACCATGCTTGGAATCGGGCACGGCCCTACTCGACCACCCGCACTCCAGTTCGCTATTGACTCCACCAAGGTAGGCAGGAAGGACGTGAGGGTGATTGCCAGGTTATCTTGGACGATCTGCGGGCTCCGCGCCACTTGTGCCTTAAGTTCTTGAACCTCGCGGTTTTCCTCCTCGCTCCTTCCCGACAGCGCCACATGCGTCCTCGGCGGTGGACCAAAATGATCCACCCAATTCTTACCCCCGAGGCCAGCCAGACGGCCAGCCACGATGGCTTCTTCATAACCGGCTCTATTTTCTTGGCCCGGTTCATCGCCCTGTTAAAAGGGTTATCCCACCGGGTGTCCGCCGTTGACCCCTGGGATGAGGAACCTTGGGATCCATGACTAGCAACAGTTTCCTCCTCCTGTAGAAGAAGAAATAGTCAATCATTTAGATCATCGATTAATTTGCAATCGAGTTGATCCGCGGTAATTAGATTATACTTACCACAATTTCTTGGAATACCTTCACCGCAGGATCCGCGGTGAGTTGTTTGGTTTTTGAGTCCACATGGGAACGGGCCCTGATGAAGTTTCGAACCTGCCCGGGTTGGAATTTAGCAAAGGGGTTTTCTATCCCCTTGGATCTATACTCTTCGTCCTCCTTATTCCATTTGGCCTCCGCGGTTCTGTATCCACCAGATCCGAGATGGTGATGACCTATATTCATCGCCTGCAGCACCTTTGCCCGATTACTATTGGCCATGGCTCTTTCGGATTCACACCTCTCCTTGAACTCCCGCAACTGATCTTTCGTGATCTGGGGGTCAATCTTCAGGATCTCCTTGAGACTTTTGCCTTCTTTATAGATCTTCTTCTTTATCCGAGTTCTCTAGCTGGCCAGGGCGGTGCTCATCTTTGTGAGGGCGGATTTGTTTACTTCGTTCCCATGATAATTTGTGTTCTGATACTGTGCGGGGAACTTGTATCTTGCGTGCAGCTTCTCGAAGAGGAGTGTGCGCAAGTGGCCATTATATTTATGCCGGAGATTCTCAGTGTTGATCGAGATGGTTGTCCGGGTGATCGCCGCCACTTGCCCACCGTACCCTTTGACGACAAGGGAGGGCTCCAAAGGAACCCCTGATGGGCTCACTACGGTAATTTCCTCCCTGACGGTGCCAACCGTGTTTGGGCGCCGGTCCTTCGGCTTCTTCTTCTTCTTCTTAGGAGGATTACTACCACTCCCTGTGCCCTCGCCGCCAATAGTGGTTTCATCATCCGTCGTTCCTTCGGCGTCTTCCTCCGCGTCTTCCATCTCATCATCCTCGCTCTCCGAAGGATGGTATTCTTCATCGTCTTCTAGCCACTGGGTCGCCTCCCAGAATGTCAATTGTTCATTCGGAGGTCTGAGTTCTCCTTCAGCGCTGATGCGCTTAGAACATCTAGCCTCGTCGTTGTCACACATGTTTGCACTAATAAAAAACAAATAATTGGTTAAATGCACGGAAAAATCCGGCATGACCTTTGCTAATTTTCTTAAACTAGGAGTGCCCGATTTCTGCCGAAACGGAAGTTAATCAACATTCCGGCAAAAATCAGGACTCATTTCATACAAGAACCTGCATATGGGACATAATAAAGTGCTTCATACAAGCACAAGAATAATTTCAAGTGCTACAACAATAACAACAATCCTTGTTGTCATTTGCTTGCAATAAGAAAATGAGAATACACCATACACCATAACAAGCACAAGTTCAGCAAGCAAATGACGGCAACATAATTTTTAGTTCTATGAACAAATGACAGCAAATCACAAGTATACACAGTTCAATTCAGTTCACCTTGGCAAGCACAAGCTCGACATCTAACTTGACAGCAACTACAGGTGCAATGCAGACTTGTTTTAATTTTGATACAAGAAGTTACTGGACTAGAATAGAAGTTACTCGCATGCATATGCATGCAGCACAGCCACCCCAATAGGGCAATCAGGGCACTCGAACTAATACCATGTTTCATTGCAAAGAACTACAGATAGGTCATTGTGAAAAAAGAATAGCGCAAAGGGGCACTGCATATTGGCAACAGCTGAAGAGAAACTAATTGATGCACTTTTCATTTTGACCAAAGTACAAAACTTATAAAGAAAAAACAATTCAACACTTACACAGTCCACATGTTTTTCCTAATCTGATCAACCAATGGCTCAGGCTCTCTGTCTATTATTACTGGACTTGATAGAATATGACCATCTACTGCTATATTCATATACTGGACTTGCAAGAAGTTACTGGACTTGATGCATGAGTGATATTTTTTCATGCTTTGGTTAAAGAATATATGACCTCTAGTGCTATATTAATCTACTGCACATATCTGTTATCACCATGTTAAGGACATCAGTGCCATATTAATCTAGTGCTATATTAATCTACTGCACATATCTAGTGCTATATTAATCTAGTGCTTGGGTTAAAAAAATTCATGACTGTTATCACCATGATAAGGACATTGGCCATCTAATAGTAGCCTGATAATTACTTCTAACTGCATCAGTGCTACTGCTGCATTGCATGAGAAGAGTCAGAAGTGAGCACTGGCATAGGTTGCACTGGCATAGGTTGTACTGGTAACTGAGGTGAGCACTGGAATTGATGGGAACAGTAAGAGAGAAGGGACAAAAATAAAAGCTACAGGAAAACCATCTAGTGACATGATTGACTGATTTATTAATAGAACATGGAGAGGATGGAAAAGTATCCATTTATTGCTTAAAAAACTACTACACTGCTTTAACTAGCCCATTTCAAGCCAAAACTGTTTAAAGTACAGACATTAAAGTCGAATTCAGATCACTGTGAGAAAAAATATCGAATTCAGATCGAAATGGTAAAACATTTCAGATTAACAGCTAAATCATTTCAGATTAACATCTTGCATCATTGTCAACCTAAACCTAAATCTAATTCTAAATCAACCTAAACCTAAATCTAATCCTAAATCCACCTAAACTTAAACCTAAATCTAATCCTAAATCAACCTAAACCTCACTGTCAACCTAAACCTAAATCTAATTCTAAATCAATGCCCGCGGGTGAGATGGAGAGAGGGGAGAGATGGAGAGAGGGGAGAAGACTCACCTCTCTGAGACGAGGACGAGGACGAGCCCGCGGGTGAGGTGGCTGGCGAGACGGGGCTGTAGACGGTCGAGGCCGCTGGCGAGGCGAGCACGCGGGCAACGCTCCTCGTCCACCTCCTCCTAGCTGGCGACGCTCCACCTCTACGTCCTCCTGGCTGGCGCGCGGGCGACGCTCCTCCTGGCTGGCGCGTGGGCGACGCTCCTCCTCCTGCAGCTGGCTGGCATGCGGGCGACGCTCCTCCTCCACCTCCCCCTGGCGGGCGCGCGTTGATGCAGATGGGATGCGGCGGCGGCGCGTCGATGGGGATGAGAGTGGGGGCTCGGGCTGAGATGGAGCGATGGGGATGAGAGAGGGGGCTCGATCGAGCGCACGTGTGGATAAAGCAAGTTAGGCGTAGCGCACTTGGGCATAGTGCGCTACGGATATCTGTAGCGCACTCCGGGCTAGTGCGCTACGCCTATCGGCTTCTAACAACTGTATAAGAATACTGCAGGCCCACTCTCTAACAAGTACACTAGCATATCCCACTGGTTCTGCCCACTACTCTATTCTAAACTTGTGAGCACCCAGGTTTGAATCCTGGTGCCCCCTTTTTAATTTTTATTTTCAAAAATACTTTTAAATGTTCCAAAAAATGCCCAAAAGTGGTGATATATGCCATACAAGTTTTTTTTTATTTTTAAAAATAATTTTAAATATTCCAAAAAATCCCAAAATTGATAATATGTGTCATAAAAGTGGTACAAATATGATTCAAAGTATAACTAAATTTCATAATAATTTGTCCATGAATATTACTATCATTTTCGACCACGCGTTTTACAATATTTTTTGAGCTAGCGTTTTACAATCTTTTTTCCCTTCTTTGTCGCGGTTGAATAATTTAGCCCCGACACTTTATTGTTTCTTCTTTCGAACGGGCTACCTTTTTTGGGTAGGGTTATCCTTTTTCTTCTGGTGATGTATGTTGCTGCATCGTAGTCATCGTCATCTTCAATCTTTGGATCGCCGTACTGTTCGAAGTCTTGCTCGTTGGCGACTCCATCCATTCCGATGATGTTTCTTTTTCCTCTCCTCACGGCAACACGACTAGGCTTTGTCGGGTCGGTAATGAAAACACATTGGTCCAATTTGGTAGCCAGTACCCACGGTTCATTTTTCGCGGCCACGTTCACACCGGCGGCCTTGGATTTGGCTGCTTCGGGTATAACCATGGTTGTGAAATACCGGTCTTCTCTTTCGACGCTCTTTGCCCATCTGACATAGAACATCGGCACCTTTTGTCCACAGTAGTCGAGATCCTAGATCTCCTCGATTCTTCCGTAGAATCTTTCCTTCATGTTGTCATCGGTGTAGAATTCCGACGTTACGCCTGAGTTCTGATAATCACACTTGTTGTCCTTTTCCTCCATGTAGAATGTGCAGCCGTTGATATCATACGCCTAATAGGTCACTAGGTTTTGCATCGGTCCCTGCGATAAGGTGAATATGATCTTTTCCATGTCAGCAGAATGCGATCGCGGGGGATTATCAAGGAGCGTCTGCCTAAACAAACGCGTGAAATCTGAGTTGTGCTCTTTGATTATTTCTCCATGCGACCTCTGTATTCCCCGGTCACTATACTTCTTCTCGATTAACCTTTTGTGCTTTTGTACCCAAGGATCGACCAGCTGTAAATGCTGTAGCGCGATGAGGTTTGCTCGATCAAAGTCTGCGCGTCGAAAATCGAACTCTGCATGCAGTATGCGACGACCCTCTCGGTGACCAGATCCGTCGAGCTTGCCAAGGTGCCTGTTGACGGGAAGACCGACAGGGTTCTCGATGTCTAGATAATTCGTGCAGAAAGAGATGCACTCTTCGGCCAGAAAGCCCTTGGCTATGCTTCCATCTGGACGGGACCTGTTACGAACGTATCCTTTGATGTGTCCGTTCATCCTTTCGAACGCCATCATGCTGCGGAGGAACATCGACCCGTGTTGTATGATGTCCTCCACGACATGGACCAGCAGATGCACCATAATGTCGAAGAATGAGGGTGGGAAGTAGACCTCAAGCTCACATAGTATCACCACGATCTCCTCATGTAGCCTCCCGAGCTGATTCACGCCAATCGACTTCCTAGAGATGACGTCGAAAAACTTGCAGAGGCCAAATAACGTTTCACGGACGTGCTCGTCCATTATCCCTCTTAGTGCGACCAGAAGTACCTGTGTCATTAGCACGGCACAGTCGTGAGACTTGATGCCACTGAACCTCTGCTTCGCCTCGTCTAGGTATCTACTTATCTTGCCCGCGTAGCCGTAAGGAAATTTGACTCCTAGAAGGCACTTGAAAAACTGTTTGATCTCATCCTGGCTTAGAGTGAAGCAAGAAGGAGGGCAGTAATATTCGTTCTTCTTGAACTTTTTACCCTTCCGGCGACCTTGTGTCGTCTCCGACTCATGATAATCGTCATCTTCCTGATCATCAGGAGTAGTGCGTCCTCCGTGAAGCCCCTTCCGGATACCCAAGCATATCAGGTCGTGCCTTGCTTTCGGACCATCTTTCGTCCTAACTGTCATGTTGATTATGGTGGCGACCAGACTCTCGCACACGTTTTTCGTGATATGCATGATGTCGAGGCTATGAGGCGTGCAGAGAAACTTCCAATATGGCAACTCCCAGAAAACAGACCTTGTTTTCCATACCTTCATCAGCGGCTTGTCTTGTTGCTGTCTCTTTCGCTTCTTTCCAAGCTTAGGACAATCTTTCCAGTTTTTCAGCAACTCTTCCACTTCTTCGCTGCTCCTACGCTCTGGGATTCCTCGGGTCTCGGATTTGCCATCGAACAGGTCTCCACATTTTCTCCATGGATCATTCTTGCCGAGCCACCTCCGGTGCACCATGAACACGGTTTTCGATGACCCTGGATCTTTCTCTAGTTGGAGATAGCTTGTGTTATCCATGCACCTAACGCATGCGCAGAATCCTTGGATAACCTGCCCCGAGATATACCCGCAACCTGGATAGTATTGCACCATAGTGACCAACGCGGTTCTCATAGTGAAATAATCTTGTGCGACGGCGTCGTAAGTATTGGCTCCAGATTCCCATAACGTGGCTAGCTCCTCTTTCAACAGCCCGAGATACGGATTGATGTCGGTACCATCTTGTTTCGGCCCTTTAGCATACTCATTTGTATGTACTTCTTCTTCATGCACAACCATGGAGGGAGGTTGTACATCCATACAAACACGGGCCAAGTGCTGTGCGTTCTGCTCTGGCTACCGAACGGATTGAGTCCATCGGTGCTCGCATCAAGCCTGATGTTCCTCGAATCTCCACCGAATTGTGGGAATTCGAGATACAATTCTTTCCGCTAGCTAGCATCTGAAGGGTGCGTCAGCAGGTCATCCTTTTAGGGGTCATCATCATCATCTCCTGGCTTCTTCCTTTCTGCATGCCATCGCATGAGCTTTGCTTCCTTAGGGTCCACGAAATAGCGCTGCAGACGAGGAGTGAGAGGAAAGTACCATACCACTTTTCGAGGTGTTTTCTTCCCTTTCTTGTATCGACTCACGCCGCACACCAGACATGTGGTTTTCTCCACGCCCTCTCCACGATAAATGATGCAATCGTTGATGCATACGTGATATCTAACATGCGGTAGATCGAGAGGATAGACGATTTTCTTGGCGTCCTCGATACTAGTTGGACATGTGTTCCCCTCCGGGAGACGATCGTGCCAGAATGCCATCATATCGTCGAAGCTTGCGTTGCTCAATTTGTGTTTTGCCTTCATCTCCATAGCCTTGAGCGTTACATTCAACCGGGTATCATCGGGCCTGCATCCTTCATACAATGGAGTAACCGCATCTTTCTCAAGTTGCACAAGCTTGGCTTTCTCTCTAGCGGAAGCCCTGGCGTTACTCGTCTGCTTGAGAAGCAGCTCTTGCACATAAGGGTCCCGCACCCAGCCTGACATTGTTCCATCGTCGTCTGCTCCTCCGGCATCTAGATCATCATTATCCCGGTCTGCTTCCGCACCTTCACCATCTCTAGGAGACTCTTCATCATCTCGCCCGTTCTCGCCGTGGTGATGATCATCGTCATGTTGGCCACCTTCACCATCTCCATCGTCTTCGTCATCGCTTCTCCAACGAGTGTATCCATCCATGAAACCATGGCGGAGCAGGTGCGCCTGCAGATTACCGGAATCTGGGTCGATCACCCAGTTGAGTTTGCATCTTCTACACGAACATCTTATATCCGTCTTGTTATTTCGTATCATGTCGGCCGTCGCACATTTCAAAAATCTAGCCACAATGCCTTCGCTCATTATGCGGACCATTTTTGCCTACACGGTGTACACGGTACAATTAGAAGTCTATTAGAACCACATAATGAATGCATGCATGCAATGGTCGATAGAAAATTTCGGCATGACCTATCCTAAAATTAGGACCTTTGCGAAATGCCAAAGTCTTGCCAAAATGGAAATGAATCAACATTTTGGCAAAACAAATGGCAACTTGTTCACATACAAACACAAGAGAGAGAGAGAGACCGATCCATACACACATGAACATATCATTATCCTCTCCATACACACATGCATGAGCATCATCGATACTCTCCATATACACACACATATGACCATCGATCCTCTCATACACACATGCATGAGCATATCATCCATATACACATGGACACATCCTTACATGGACAACTTACCGAGATGAGAGACCAATCGCGAGAAAGATGGAAAGGAGAGGTGCGCGTGAGACCGGAGAAGGAGATGAGAGACCGGAGACCTTCCTCTATTACTTATGTAACATCCAAGGCAAGTTCTACATGCTAAAAATGGTGAATGGGTGGAGAAATTGAGGTGGGAAGAAGAAGATCCCGACTAGATCTAAGGAGGAAGAAGAAGGGGAAAGTGAAGTGTGGGGTGGTGGATGGTCACACATGTGCACATAAAGTGCAGCTGTCAAAAAAATCGCCACATCCGTGGCGCAATCTGCCCTAGTGCGCCACAGGGAGTAGTAACATAGCGCACCTACCCTATGTGCGCTACGGATGTCTGGCGTGCGGCCAAAAGGGCCCTGGCCCACACATATCTGTGGCGCACTGTGGTCATGTGCGCCATGGTTGTTCTAGTTACTAGTAGGGCACTGCCCATAGGTGAGCCACGCCTGTTTTAGCCGTGGGGCACTTCAACCATGTGAGCCACAGATGTGCTGATTACCTATAGCCGTTTTCCTAGTAGTGTGTGATCTTGCGTGCTCTCCGTTTTTAGTAGCTATCTTGGCCATGTAGATGCTAGTGACTCCAAGAGGGAGTATTTATGCTCGATAGTGGGTTCATGCCACTATTTAATCTGGGGAAGTGACCGAAATCTCTAAGGTTGCAGATGTGTTATTGCTACTAGGGAGAAAACAACGATCTCTTGTTCATGGAACAAGTGGATTGTTTACCCTACACACTTTGCTTAAAACAGTTATCCATTGCTTGCAACTTAATACTGAAGGGGGTTCGGATGATAACCTGAAGGTGGATTACTAGTCATAGATGCAGTTGGATGACTTCTATGTATCTTGTTGTATAGCATAGTATTGTTGTATTATCCTTTGATGCTTTGTTTGGGTTGACTAAGCACATGCTCACACCATGTTATGACTATGAACCAACCACCATAGCATCTATGATCATTTAGTTCTTGAATTGTGGTACGAATTTAAGCTTTGATTAGTAATTGTTGCACCCCGGGTAAAACCACTACTAGAAAATCGTGGTTGAATAATACTTTGTGCATCATCATGACATCATCATGCATGTTTTGCCTAAAACTATTCTTCCAAAGGCATGTTTTTGTTTATCAAATACCCCCTCTATTTTAAATGTAAAATCCTGGAATCGTCCGGATGTTTTATTCTATCTACACCCTAGCCTCAAACCACCCACCCTATCCACCCACCCGCCGCTGCCACCACTCTGGCGCATAGCACGCTAGCGCGCGCTGATCCTGCACACAGGCACGCCCACACATACACGCACGCTACCGCGTCCCACGCCTCGACCCTGCAAACCCTTCCCTCGTACTCGTGTTGAGCCGTGTGGTACACGCCCACGCGCGTTCGCGAGTCCCGCACTCATCGCTCACCCCTGGCCCACCACCCTCGCTCCCCACGACACATCTTCGTCTCCCTCAAGACGCGCCCGACCCCCCGCTCGCCTCCTCCTCCCGCAGAGAACCGCCGCCACCGCCTGGGGCTCAAGAAAGCTCTCCCTCCTCTGCCGCTCGTCCCTCCTTCCCCTGCCTCCGGCAGCAGGCCTGAGGCCGCGCGTCGTGGAGCTCCTTGCCGCCTTCCCTCCTTTGGCTCTCCCTCATCCGGTCGTCGTCCTACGCTGCACTGCCTCTGGCTTTCCTTCCCGTCGGCCTCCCGCACCACCTATTGTCGCCTCCCTGCCGCAAGCTCCTCTTCCACTGACCCGAGCTCCATCCCGCGCCTCCCTGCGAGCCCGTCGAGTTCGTCGTCCTCTGCAAGGTCGCGCAGCGCTGCCTCTGGTCGCCGTCGCTCCCTCCCTCGTCGTCCTCTTCGCCTTTGTTCCTAGCCCGGCTGTCCTCTGCCTCGTTCCTGCTTGCTATCCACCAGCTGCAGTTCTGCTCTACCGCGCCTGCAGGTTGTTCGATCAAATGACTGAACGAGTCAAGACATTCTATGCGCTGGACACAATTGAGGGCTCCTTCGTTTTATGTATGTGGCCTCTTGCTTGTATGTTGTGTCGCTCCTTTCCCGAGGAGGCGAGGGGTTCGAAGCACCAAGGTCTTCTTCATGGAACCACCAAGTTCTCCATCCCGGCGTCCAAAAACCACAGAGCGCTGATGTCCCCTTCACGGATGCCGACACCCCGAAGACCCTAAACCCGGAGGAAAAGACCGGTCTTGGACGCCAAGTTCGCCACATGAAGGCCAAGGCTGTTCCCAGAAACCCGAAAACCGATCCCGTCGAACCCTCGGAGCCCCAAGATCTTCGGAACCGAGATGTGCGCCCCTTCTCGAGCCCTATTTTATAAATTTCCATATAATATATCTTGTGCATATAAATTATCATGCTTGCAGAGATGTCATGTAGTTGGGGGCATTATGCCGATTCAACTCATAATTAAATATGGAGATCATATACGGACTATGTTAGTCTTAGTTTGTCTCCATTTAAATTTGTGTAGCGAACAGATGCTATAAATTTGCCTTGTTAAGACAACATTTAAATTGCGGGGTATATAAACAACTTGAACCATCTAAGTAAATGTCGGAACCCCGGTTCCGTTTAATATTGACCAATCGCATCGCATATTTGCCATGTCATACATCATACATGCATCATGCCCGATCTTCTGCCGTAGTATTAAATAGTGCAACGTTGTTTCTTCTAGTGCTTTGCTTCTTCACGGAATAGGCCGATGAGTTGATGCGAGTGTCGATCCGATCTTCAGATGAACCTTCAGCAATGTTTTCAGGCGAGCATTCTCCCCCTTTCTACCTATTTTACATTTATAGTCTTTATTTCCTCCTATTGATCTATTGCTATATGTGTTGCGATGCTCTAGTTTTCGTATCCGTGATACCCCTTGCAGCCCTTATATTTCTATCGACACATCCTATTATGAATCTTGGTGGGGTGGCCCCCTGAAATCAATTATGAATCTTGCGAATGTTCGGTCGTGATGCCTCATTGGGTTTTATTTGGTTTTTCTCGAAGTTGATCGTGCGTGTGTTGCTATTTGTGCCCCCTGCAGGGTAAAACTTTTTGAAAGCCGTGTCCGCGGTTATGGATGACTTGGAGCACATTATCTCGATCATAGACAACTATAACTAAAGTAGTGCTATAAATTTGACTTTATAATGACTAGTAATCAGCTTCACTATAATAGAATGGCTAAATAAAAGTGCCAACAACTGATGGATTTGGGTTGTCACCTGTTACCATTGTATCTGACTAGTAAGTATTGCAACTACAACGGAATGGTTAACTAAAATTGCCCATTGTTTATAATATCAGGATGACTCATGCTATCTATATCTGACTAGTAATTGCCGCAACTATGAAGGAATGGATAAAACTGCCAACTGTGTGAGTTCCTCGGTTGACTTCGTCGTTTGGTCTTGAGGGGGAAATACCAGGATGGGTATGCTTGGTGATAGTTTTAGGTTGGATTAGAATAGGTCTTTCTTATCCCTATCTGATAGCCGTTAGTTGTATTGAGTCTCTCTAGGTTGTTTAGTGTATGCTGCGCTGCCGCTTCAGTCCACCATACCTATGTAGGCGAGGACCGCCGAATTCTAGTCTCGCCGTGTACTGGCCTTAGTACTGACCGCTCTCTTTTTTTCCTTTGCCCTTTGTCGGCACCCCTTTTGTTTAAGCAAGTTTGGGATCGACGTCATTACCAGGGTTACCCTTCCGGCTTGGCCTGGGCAGGGTTATGGACGCTATTGGTTATTCTTCAGGGCTCTTAGCTCAATTTGCATCTTGTCCGTACTCGGACGTTGTATCGTTTTAAAGGTGATTTGGATCTTTGTATTGTATATTTGAATTCTTGACTCTTTGAGTGATTATTGTATATATATGTTCCATGGGTTCCATCATGGACTATTGTTTAATGATTATACTTTGTTCTCCACCCGCACGCAAGTGCCTGGTGGGCACCTCCGAATCGTTTCTATGCGGGTTTGGCAGGAATCGCTAAGACTTACATAGGGACGATCCGAGGGTGTTATAGTAATGTTTTGTCGCTCTGCATGATTATGGCCATTATCGCTCTCTTAGTTGGTCGCTCCCAGTCTTTTGCTACCCTCCACTTGTATGAGTAACCTCTACTCATGCATCCAACTCCCAAGAAACCAAGTTATTCCAAAGTGTCCACTATAAATTCCTATGCATGGTGTGTTACACCATTCCAAGAATATTCTTGTTTTATCTACCTTTCAATTAAAAAGTCACTTTTGTTATGTGACAACTTAGTGATTAAATAAACTTGATGGCACACATTATTTTTATTGCCCCTAAATAAACTTGAACCATTGTGTCATCTATGTTGTATATGCTTGCACTTATACGTTGGAATTAAAAGAACCATGCTGTCAAGGGGAACGCTTTCAACATTGCATTTGTACATTATACTGAGTTGATATCATGCTCTTTTGTTTGCAGATGTTGTCGGTGTGAAATAAAAGGGGAGCTTGTAAGTCCATTGAGTTATGTATGTATGTTAGAGAAACGCTTCGGTCGCTAGCCTAATCCATGCCTAATCATGGTGGAAACTTGCAGCATCACCATAGTGAGCAATCTATGAAGCTTTCTTCTTATAAAAAAGAGATATATTGAAAAGAAGAAAGAGAGAAAAAATCACCATTTTCCCATGGTAAATAAGAAGATTGTTGAGATACTCATTATCTACTTGCCTTGTCATTTTGATTATGGGATAGCTCATATATCATGTGCAAGGGGTACCCCCATTGGCGGTTCTCTATGATACACATGTACTTACTATGACAAGAACTTACTAGTGACTAAAGTTGAGTAGCATGAGGATCGGCCCTCGTACTCAAGGGACATGAGATTGCCAACTTATAATTTGGCAAGCATATACTCCATAGTTTGTTCACTTTAACCTTAATCACTTCAAGATGCTTATGATAGGGGCAATGAGACATGAAAGCTAACAAGTACCATAATTTTTGGAAACTCTTTATGAGACTTGAAATCCCTGCTTCCCTTCCATGAAGGGCCTTTCTTCCACCATTATACCGAGTCTTCACCTTCTATCCTTAGGCACCAATTAAGAGAGCATAGTTGCCATTCTTAGTTCTATGTGCATTGTCCCAAAACTTATTGATTGATGCATATTGTTGATATTGCTTGTTCTTGAACTATTTGTATCTAGTCACTCTTATGAACTTTGAAGGTGTCTTGTGCATTTACTTGCTACTCCACGAGGGACAAGATGAATGCCACTATGTTATGTTTTCTATATGTGAAACAAACAAACGTATCTCAATGCATTGTTATTCATGATCTTTTTTTGTAACATTTCATGTTGCATGCGTAGTTACTTTGTCTTATAGTTAGAACTTCTTCTTTTATGCTCATGTTTATAGTACTTTGATCCCATCTTTCAATTCTTGCAAATGGTTTGATCTTGATTTTGATGGTGCATGTCACCTCAAAAATTATTCTTTTATCACTTACCTACTCGAGGACGAGCAGGAGTTAAGCTTGGGGATGCTTGATACGTCGTAAACGTAACTAAAATTTTTAATGTTCCATGCTTGTTAAGTATTTACTTTTCTTTGCTTTGTATACACTTTGAGATATTTTTATATGTTTTCTAGGACTAAACTATTAACAAGATGTCACAGTGTCAGTTGCCTTTTTTCTTCTGTTTTTGGTTCCAGAAAAGTCAGAAAATCAATATTCTCGGAATTGGACGGGACAAAGGCCAAATTCAATATTTTACCGCGGGGAACATGGAGCCAGATGACGAGACGGAGAAGGGCCGTGAGGGGGCCACAACCCCTGGCCGAGCGGCCAGGCCTGGCCAGCGCCTGGGGGGTGCAGCCGCCTCGGGCACTGTTGGAGATATGCCCAAGAGGCAATAATAAAGAGGTTATTATCATATCTTCATGTTTATGATAAATTTTACATATAATGCTATAATTGTATTAACGGGAAAAATTACTACTTGTATGATTTGTAAACATAAAAGAGTCCATAGTAAAGCCTCTTGTTAAACTAGCTTGTTGGTTAATATATGATCATGGTTTCCTGATCATGAACATTGCGATGTTATTAACAACAAGATCATATCATTAGGAGAATGGTGTGATGGACATACTCCTATAGATAAGCGTATCATAAAGATCAAGTCATTTCAATAGTTTGTTTGCTATAAGCTTTCTTATACATCGTAGCCTAATTCCTTCGACCATGAGATCATGCTAATCACCATCACAAGATGGATGCTTTGATGACATCAAACACGACACCGTAACTGGGTGGCTATAAAGGTGGCATTGAGTGTTCGGAAAGTATGTGTTGAGGCACATGGATCAAGAGTGGGATTTTTCCATCCATATGACAGATAGATTTACTCTGGGCCCTCTCGGTGGAATGTCATCCAATTAGCTTGCAAGCATGTGACTGGCTCACAAGGGATCACATATCACGAAAACGAGAAAGGAGTACTTATCGGTAACGAGGTTGAACTAGGTATGAAGAGATACCGACGATCAAACCTCGGATAAGTAAACTATCGCGAGACAAAGGGAAATTGGTATCGTATGTAAATGGTTCATTTGATCACAAAGTAATCATAGAAATATGTGGGAACCATATGAATTTCCAGATTCCTCTATTGGTTATTGATCAGAGAAGTGTCTCGGTCATGTCCGCATAATTCACGAACCGTTGGGAGACACACTTAAGGATTCGATGTTGTTTAGTAGATATGGAATGTAAGTAGGGAGACCGAATGTTGTTCAGAGTATCGGATGTGATCCGGGGTATCACGAGGAGATCCGAAATGGTCCAGAGAATAAGATTCATATAAGGAAAGTTTGATTCTAGAGTTCGGGAATGATTTCGATGTTTTCATCAGAGAGGTTATAGAAGGGTCTAGAAGGTTCACCGGACCGGAAAGGGAGTGGTCCATGAATGTGTCATGGGTAAGTGGAATGATTGGATCATATCCTAGGTCTCTTGGTTGGGCATTTGCGAGAGAATTAAAGCTCTAAATTGAAAGTTAAAAGGGAGGTTTCAAAAGTGAAACTGGAACAATAGTTTCCTAGTGGAAGAAGGAAAGAGTCCTTCCTTCTATCCAACTTGGGTTTGGGTATGGATTCAAACTCCCCCCTCTCATAAATAGAAGGGGAGGGCTGCCCCAAAGACCATAACACCAGCCGTCCGCACCTGTGCGCCGTCGCCCCGTCGCCGTCACCCTAGCCACCGCCCACACCTCCTCCTCCTCTCCAGCCTTCTAAACCTAGATCGCCGGAAAGCCTAGATCCACCATAACTCGCACCAGCTTAGGTGAAGCCCTGCGGGATCTTCCCTCTACTTCTGACACCATGCCATCGTGCTGCCGGAATCGCGAGGGGAGAACTACAACCTCCGCTGCCTGCTGGAACAAGGGAGAGGAAGGTATGCATTGAGTACTGAACGTGTGACCGACTGCGGAAGCGCTGCCGGAACGTGAGATCGGCAAGTGTACGACTACATCACCCACGAGAATCCGCTCTCGTTAACCGCTTTGGAATCTTCGAGGGTGAGTACTCTAATCAACTCGTTTCTACAATCTAGTAGATAGATCTTGGCTTGTTTGTATGCATGCGGTAGAATTTTTTTGTTTTCCATGCTACGAACCCCTACAGGCACCCCCTCGGCCTCCCTCTTCACCTATAAGAAGCCCCCGATACCAAAACCCTAAGGACCCGATCAATCTTCCATGAAATAGTCTATAGCCGCTGCCACCATCGTCCCTAGATTAGGGGGGTCTGAAGCTCTTCCCGGCTCCCTGCCGAAGGGGAGAGATCATCTCGAAGGTCTTCTTCATCACCATGTCAGCCTCTGGTATGAAGCGTGAGTAGTTCCACCTTGGACTACGCATCCATGTAGTAGCTAGATGGTTGTTTCTCCTCCTTTGTGCTACCATGTTTAGATCTTGTGAGCTCCGTTCATGATCAAGATCATCTATTTGTAATCATGCATGTTGTGTTTGCGGGGATCCGATGGATATTGAGATTACCATGTGAGATTGGTTAATTATTCTATCATGTCCGTGTTTTTTATGATCTTGCATACTCTTCTTTTCTAGAAGCTATCTTGTCCATGTAGATTCTAGTGACTACAAGAGGTAGTATTTATGCTCGATAGTGGGGTCATGCCTCTATTTAATCTGGAGAAGTGACCGAAATCTCTAAGGTTGCAGATATGCTGTTGCTACTAGGGAGAAAACAACGATCTCTTATTCATGGAACAAGTGGATTGTTTACCTTACACACTTTGCTTAAAGCAGTTATCCATTGCTTGCAACTTAATACTGGACGGGTGTGGATGATAACCTGAAGGTGGATTGCTAGTCATAGGTGCAGTTGGATGGCGGCCTATGTATCTTGTTGTATTGCCCAATCAAATCTCGTAGGATCATGAATGTCTAGTATTGCATTGTCATGCCTTGCTCTGTCCTGTCAATTGCCCCGTAGTAATTTATTTACCCCGCATGTTATGTTATTTATCTTAAGGAGAGCACCTCAAGTGAACTATGGACTCCGGTCCAATGTTTACCATTGATACATCTTCCACTGTTACTGTTTAATTTCTACAAAACACCATTACCATCCACACCATACATTTAATCCTCTGTTTTCAGTAAACTAGTGAGATTGACTACCTCACTATTCGTTGGGCAAAGTCTGGAGTTTGTGTTGTGCAGGTTTCCAGTTGGTAGCAACATCTTTGAGTCGTTTCCTTCCTCCTACTGGTTCGATAACCTTGGTTTCTTACGGAGGGAAAAACTTGCAGTTGTACTCATCATACCTTCCACTTGGGGTCTCCCAACAAATCCCTACAGTGACGCATCGAGCCTTTTTCCGGTGTCATTGTCGGGGACATAAGAACAACTTCAATCTCTTCCTCCCCGGCAAGCCTTTTTCTGGCGCCGTTGCCGGGGAGGCTAAGGACGGCTTCACAAGGGGAGTCCTTCACAACCTTTCTCTTTACTTTGTTTTTATTTTGCTTAGTTTATTTTTCCTTGTTTTGTTTGCCTCTTTTTATCAAAAACTCCAAAAAAAGATAGTTTCATTTGGTTTTTGCTTTGTCTTATCAAAAACACAAAAAAGTTAGTTCCTACTCTAGTTGTTGCTGCTGTTGGTTTGCTCCATGTTTGCAAAAATGAACTCTGCTGAGAGCACCAAGTTTTGTCACTTCACTAGCACAAACTACAATTATTTCCTAAGTACACCTATTGCACAACCTTCTCCTAATGTTACCTTTTATGAAATTAAGCCTCCTTTGTTGAATCTTGTGATGAAATAGCAATTTTTTGGTGCTAGTTCTGATGATGCTACTGCCCACCTCAATAACTTTGTTGAACTTTGTGAGATGCAAAAATATAAGGATATAGATGGAGATATTATTAATCTTAAATTGTTTCCTTTCTCCTTGAGAGGAAAAGCTAAAGAATGGTTACTATCCTTGCCTAGAAATACTATTGATTCTTGGATTAAGTGCAAAGATGATTTTATTCGAAAATACTATCGTCCTGCTAAGATTATATCTATGATAAGTGAAATAATGAAATTCAAACAACTTGATAATGAACATGTTGCTCAAGATTGTGAAAGAATGAAATCTTTGGTTAAGCATTATCCCACTCATGGACTGACTGTTTGGATAATTATCCAGACTTTTTATGCAAGGTTAATTTCTCTTCAAGAAATCTATTGGATTCAGCTGCCGGAGGTACCTTTATGACCATTACCTTGGCTGTTGCAACAAAGCTCCTTGATAATATGATGGTCAACTATTCTGAATGGCACACTGAGAGAGCTCCACATGGTAGGAAGTAAATTCTGTTGAAGAAACCTCCCCTTTGAGTGATAAGATTGATGTTAGCATGGCTATGCTTGTTAATGGAAGAGATCATATAGATCCAAATAATGTTCCCTTAGCCTCTTTGGTTGTTCAGGAAGAGCAAGTTAATGTGAACTTCTGTCAACACCTGGATTTTTAATCCCAGATGCATGTTATGCCATACATCGCAATCGTAGGATTACCATTTTTGCGAGACATAACAGATTTGGATATCACAGTACATCATCCATTACAAACCATGCATAAAGTCTTACACAAATAAGGATCTCATGATCCAGTCCTTAATACAATTCAAGGAGCGGAATTACGTAATAGTAATGATAGTGTGGGCGAAGCTCCATCTTCATGGTCACTGGCAATGCTGACGATGGGAGATGATCCTAGTTGTCGTAACCTTCCCGCGGTCCTTCATCCTGGTACTCCTCTTCATAGTCTGGCCACGGAAATAGCCAGGAACAAAGCCATGAGTACTCCTTAAGTACTCGCAAACTAATACTAATAAGTTAAGGGGTTTTTTGTAGTAGAATACTAAGCTCTAGGGTTGTTTTGAAAAAAGCCAGATTTACCTCTACTAAGTTCAAAACCAAAGAAAGCTAGTTGAAATTTTTATAACACCTAAGTGGGAACTTGCATTTCATGTCACAACTCTGTTGTGGTCAAGTCAAAGTAACAAATCATTTCATAAGTCATTTGGAAAACATTTGACGGGGGGAACAGTATGGCCACTCCAACTGTCCATAACCACGGACGCAGTTATTCTGATAGTTTGACAGTCTGCAGAGATTGTACACTTTCACCACAACATTCGATACATCCGCCAGGAACAATCCTGAATTCACCATACTGAGTATGCGGATAATCAATCCTAACCTTTCAATTACACGCCCTAGTATAGGCACCTCTCCTGTGAGTATGGACTCCCAACAATGACCAACTGTCATCTTGGGTACTGCACAGGTGGACAATCTTCACAAGGTAGCCTCAACTCACACCTTGGCTTTGAGGGAACCCATACTAGAGTATATAAACTTCTAGTCAAGCCCTACTCAATTTTCTGGTATTGTGGTTGTACGGTAAAATTGGAATGGTATCGCATCCAGACAACCATCAGTTTTATAAAGGGCTAAGGCTCATGCCTCAATATTTTCATCATCAAAATCATCTGATGTTCAAGAACACATGTCAAAACATTTCAGTAGAATGACTCATCATTCTAAGGTTTTCATAACCATTTTCACCAAGTATTCCCATCTAAAGTTGATCAAGTGGGGATTAGCTAAGTTCAATCTCATTCCCTAGGGTGACATCAAGATTATCTAACTTAGGATAAATTTTATGCTCTTTATGCTACCTTAAATTATCTTTCTAGAATCTACAAGTCACTTAAGTAAACTCTAAGAAAAAGCTTTGATAAAGAAAATAAAGTATTAAGCTTGCAAGTAAATCTAGGATTGGGTCATCAAGTGGGTATGATCACATATGCTTGAGGCATATAATTGGCATAGTAACAAGCAGGTAGTAGCTTGCATATGTAGGATATATTGCAAGTGTTAGCTTGCGTAATTGCAAGTATAATCTTGCTAAATTCAATTAGTAGTATTAGGCTTGCCTTGGGTAGAGCAGTGGTTGAAGTTCTCCTCGGCTTTGTCCTCGTAGTATCCTTCTTCCTCGTCGTATCCTTGGTCGGTACTAGCGTCTATAATTAAATATGAGGTACACAATCACCAAACAATACTTAACTATTTTTAATCATCACACAAAAGTTGACACTAGATGATCTAGCATCATCACTATTATCACAAGGATTAAAGCACTTGTCTTATTTATTTTATTTGAGAAAAGTAATTTCTACACATTGAAAAACTACTTAAGATTTAATATTCTCCAACTCAAACATGGGATCATGTTGACACATATCATCACCACATATTTCAGTACATGGGAATGTGATTTAAAGTGGTGTCAAAATTTAATAAGGTTTAACCTTTTTATTTTAATTAAATAAAGTGACTAGAAATGCCTATGGGGCATTCTTTTATTACTTAAACATTATCTCTGCAAGTAAACCCATATGTTTTTATATATGCTGAAAGTTATGATCAAATGTGATTTTTGAGAGTTGGAATCAATTAAAAACTCTTGTGGTTGAATTTTGAAAAATGTTTGAATGCATAAAAGCTTCTTCCTTGTTATTTTTACCATGGTTGATCTATACATCCAAATGGTTTGAATCCAACGGGCTTGGATTAAGCATTTCAGTACCTTTCTAACAAAATTAGTTTCATGCATTTTGGTTCAGTGAATCGAGCTGGGTTGATTTTTGAATCTAGGTACAGAACTATGTTTGAAAATAAATGAATAAAAGTAAATTTGAATTGTTGGGTCGCACGGGAGGGTTAACTGGGCTGGCCCACTACGCACAGCGCACGCGTGGGCTGGTTAAGTGGCTGTCCCCACGCGTCAGTGAGACAGGGAGGGGCGAAGCGGTACGAGGTAGTGTGGACCGTGGGATCTATATCTAATCGAAGGGCTCTGGTTCATCGTCCATGTCTGGAAGTGTCGACGAGATAGAACCCTAGCGCGACAGGTGGGGGTCGTGGGAGGCTCACCGGGGCTCAGGCGATGGTCGGCAATGGGGGTGAATGACGAAGTCGATGACGGCGGTTCTCCTGGTACCGGCAGCTTCTCCTAGGGCGGATCCAATATACGACTCCCTTCTCCTCCAGCAGCGGCGGGCTCCGGCCAAATTCCGGCGATGTGCTGCTCGCCTTGCTCCTGGAGTGAGGTGGGGTGGTTCTGATGGAGAGGGGAGTGAACTGGTGTGAAGAAAACGAGCGGTGGAGGCCTCTATTTATAGTGGCTGAAGGGGACCGACGGGCGCGGGCTGAGCTCGTCGTGGTCGACGGCACAGAGGGCTACTAGCATGGGCAACGGTAGGGACGGTGTTGTGCTCCCTGGCGAAGCTCAACGGCGTGGTGGCGAGGCGTGGGGCGGTGCTGATCGGTCGGAACGCGTCAACTCTCTGGGCGTGTCCGACGACAATTTTAATGTCACACAGCGCGCTTGTTCCGCGCGGCGGCGAACGGGCATGTCTACGGGGTTGCTAGGGTGGTGGCGATCATGCACGCACGCGGCGAGGGCGACGCACGGTTTGTGGGTGATGGTCGAGGGTGGCGCACTGGCGCGCTCTCGGCTCGCACACAAAGAGGTTTTGGCATGGTCTTGTCGTGTGGTCCAGGGGCTGGCAGTGCTCGTGGCTGGGACAAGGAGTGTCGGTGGATGGTGGAGTGCCTGCTATACATGCTTGCTAGGCTTGGTGTTGCCCTAGCTTGCTGTCAACAATGGCGAGGCAAGGTGAGGCTCGGCCTGGTCACCATTGATGGCAATGGCAAGGTCACAGTGTTGCTAGAGGTTAATAACTAAGCTAGATTATCTACTAAATGCTTCCTGCAACCAGAGAGGGAACAAGGTTGGCCAATTATACTTCTACAAATAGTGTTAGATGTTTGTTTGATTTGTATATGCAAGGTGTTTGATAAAATGGCCGCAAGAACTTTGAATTTGAATTTTGGATTCAAACTTGGTGGGTTTGCTAGGCACATACTAGGGAGTGTCTGGTTAGTTGGATTAGTCAAGGGGCACTGGTTTGGTTGGGTTTTGAAAATGTGTGATCTTCACATATGATAAAGATTAAATTTTGAATTGTGATTTGAATGAGGTTGCCAAATGTTTCTGTAAGTTTGAAAGGTGGGCTTTGATTCACTTTTACCATATCTAGCAAGGGGTGAAAAGAATTGGAAAAGTTTCTGTTTGAAATCTTGGACTAGAAACACTCAAAGTGACCTAGTGAACAAGATTGGCCAAAATGACCATTTGCTTGATTTGATTTGTTTTTGATTTTCTCTTTATTGGTTTCTATTTGGAAATGTTCTAGATGATGTTATATTTTTCTTTAAGCCCTTTCTTACTATATAGGTTAATCACACAGGATCATTCATGCATTAATCAAATCATCACATACACACATGCATTCATATGAGTTAAATTAAGCAAAGTTTTTGTTAACCCTAATTTTATTGATTAGAGTTTGATGATCCTTGTTTTATATTTTTGGGATGTTACAAACCTTCCCCCCTTAAACAAAATCTCGTCCCAAGATTTGAAGAAGGAAGAAAAAAGATTACCTTGGATTTAAAGAGATCGGGAAACTCTGTCCTGATGTGATCTTCGCGCTCCCAGGTTGCTTCTTCTTCAGTGTGGTTGCTCCACTGAATCTTGAGAAACTTGATGCTTTGGGTCCTGGTGGTTCTGAAAGCTTCTTCCAAAATACGGATGGGTACTTCGGGATACGTCAGGTCCTCGTTGATCTCTATGGTCCGGTGATCAATGTTCTTGAAAACTTCAGTCTTCTCCGGAACATCAAGACATTTGCGAAGTAACGATACATGGAACACATTGTGCACTGCTGACATCTCCTCGGGCAGTTCCAATTGATATGATACCTCTCCTCGACAATTCAGAATCTTGAAGGGTCCGATATATCTAGGGGCAAACTTTCCTTTGAGCTGGAAACGTTGCATTCCTTTCAAGGGCGACACTTTAAGCTACACGAAATCTCTGATATTGAAAGCGAGGTCTCGATGTCTCTTGTCGGTGTAACTCTTCTGTCTTGACTGGGCGGTCTTGAGGTGCTCACAAATCTTGCGAACTTTCTCTTTTGCGTCTCGTAGGATGTCGGGTCCGAAAATCTGACTCTCTCCTAATTCCGACCAATTCATGAACTCAAATGGGTCCATTTGCAGAGTAGCTTTATAACTATTCTTGTATGAAAATTCTGCGAAAGGCAGATAGTCTTCCCATTTATATCCATACTCTAGCACACATGCTCTCAACATATCTTCGAGTATTTGATTTGCTCGCTCCGTTTGTCCATCGGTCGGAGGGTGATACGCTGTGTTGAAATCTAGTCGGCTTCCTAAACCTTCTTGCACTTTCTTCCAGAATCTCAAGGTAAACTGGGTTCCTCGATCCTATACGATGTTCTTGGGGACTCTGTGCAAACTGACGATTCTAGCGATGTATAACTCTGTTAGCTTTGAACTCTGGTATGTAGTCTTAACTGGTAATAAGTGGGCGACTTTGGACAATTTGTCGACTATGACCCAGATAGAGTCATTTCCCCTATTAGAAGTAGGCAATATGGTGATAAAGTCCAGTCCAAATGAATCCCATTTCCATTCCGGAATCAGTAACGGTTGCAATAGTCCTGCAGGTCTTTGATGTCCCGCCTTGACTCTCTGACATATATCACACTTGGCGATATAGCTTCCGATTTCACTCTTCATCTTATGCCACCAAAATTGCTCCTTCAAATCCTGATACATCTTCGTTCCTCCGGGGTGGATAGAATAAAGAGTATCATGGGCCTCTTTCAAAATCACTTCTTTCAATTCTGAATCTGCTGGTACACAAATACGTCCTTTTTACCACATAACTCCTTCTTCATCTTTCGTGAATCCGGGTACTTTGCCTATACCAGTATGACATTTGATTCCGTCGATACTAGAATTTACTTTCTGTGCCTCCTTGATCTGACTGATCAAAGTGGGTTAAAGTTCGATGCTAGCTAAAAATCCTTCACTCACTAATTCGGAAATCTTCCATATCTTTGTGCCAACTTGGTTGCTCCTTCAAAATCATGGAGTTCAAGCAACACGGCAATCTGCTAAGGGCATCTGCTACCACATTGGCTTTACCGGGGTGATAGTGAATGTCCAGATCATAGTCCTTGATTAGCTCAATCCATCTTCTATGTCTCATATTCAGCTCCTTCTGAGTGAATATATACTTCAAGCTCTTGTGATCCGAATAAATCTCACAACGGTTTCCCATCAGGTAATGCCTCCATGTCTTCAGGGTTAGAACTACGGCTGGTAGTTCAAGCTCATGGGTTGGATAATTCTGTTCATGCTGTTTCAGTTGTTGGGATAGATAAGATATAACTTTTCCTTCTTGCATTAGCACACATCCGAGACCGGTCTTTGATGCGTAACAATACACATCAAAGGGCTTCGTGATATCCGGCATGTTCAAGATTGGGGATGAAATCAATCTTCTCTTGAGTTCTTTAAAACTCGCTTCACATTTGTCCGTCCATTCAAACTTCTATGAACTTGCGGTAGTATCCTTCTACGAACTTGCGGTAGTATCCTTCTACAATCTTATCTTGAGTTCTTTAAAACTCAATCTTATCTTGAGTTCTTGTCCTTCTTCAGAAATTGGGTCATGGGTCTGGCGATACTTGAGTACCCTTCTACGAACTTGCGGTAGTATCCCGCTAATCCGAGAAATGCATGAACTTGGGTTTGAGTGGTTGGGGCTTTCCAATCTTCTACATCCTTCACCTTCGTAGGGTTAACGGCAATTCCTCCGGCTGATACAATATGTCCGAGGAATCCTACCTCCTGTAACCAGAATTCACATTTGCTAAACTTCGCATATAGCTAATGCTCTCTAAGGGTTCCAAGAATTGTCCTTAGGTGTAGCTCATGTTCTTCTTCTGATTTGGAATAAATCAGAATGTCATTGATGAAAACAACGACAAACTTATCCAGGAAGTCCATAAAAATCTTATTCATGAGGTTCATGAAATAAGTGGGGGCATTGGTTAATCCAAAACAGATGACCGTATACTCATATAAGCCATATCTGGTGGTAAAGGCAGTCTTCGGAATATCCTCTGCGCGAATCTTGAGTTGATGATAGCCAGTTCTAAGATCAATCTTAGAAAATACCTTGGCACCAGTCAATTGGTCAAACAGGTCTTCTATATTTGGCAATGGGTACTTGTTCTTGATGGTAACATCATTCAACTTCCGATAATCCGTACACAAACGGTTACCTCCATATTTATTATCCACGAACAAAACAGGTGATCTCCATGGTGACGCACTTGGTTGAATCAATCCAGTTTCCAGCATGGCATCCAGTTGCTTCTTTAGTTCTGCTAGTTCTGACGGGTTCATACTATATGGTCTCTGGGCTATGGGTCCGGTTCCAGGGATTAGTTCAATGATAAACTTGATATCCCGATCAGGGGGCATACCGGGCAAAACATCTGGAAATACATCGGAGTATTCATAGACTATTCGAACTTGGTCAATGGTTGGCTGGGCTATACTCTTGTTGCACTTGAATTGGCGGGGCAAGGTTTCAGATACATGCTCGACTGATATTCCGGCTGTACTGGTCATGGTTATGGCTTTCTTGGCACAGTCAATTAATCCTTTGTGTTTGGACATCCAATCCATTCCTATTACTACTTCCAAACCTTTAGTTCCGAGTACTATTAGATTAGCATAAAAATCTATGCCATGGATTCAGATAGGTACGGCTTTGCAAATTTGCCTAGCTTTGGTGGTTGAACCAGGTATTTGAACAATCATAACATGCTTCAATTTTGTTGGTTGAATCTTACTAGTGCATGCAAATTCTTCAGTAACAAATGAGTGCGATGCTCCAGAATCAAACAACACTCTTGCAAGTACTGAGTTAATAGAAAACATACCCAGCACGACATCTGGCGCTTCTTGGGCTTCTTCAGCATGCATAAGAAAGAGACGATCGTTGCGGTTGAGCGAGTTCCCTTGGGCAAACCTTCTTTCGGGCTGAACACGACGCTACTGCTGAGCTGGGGCATTTGCATTGGGGGATGCGACAATCATCTTGGGGCACTCATTGGAATAGTGACCCTTGGTTCCACATTCATAACAAGTAACTTGTGACTTGTCCTTTGCTGCAACAGGCATAGCATTGCTTACAGTCCTTGGGGCAGTGTTGGTGTTGGTGGCGGCATTGTTGTTGTTGAACTTAGGTGCTGCACAGTTAAAATTGCTGGAGTTGTCGGGGTTGTTGTGATTTCCTCCGGGCCTTGGGTTTCCACGGTTGGGATAGGTGGGACGGTTCATCGGGGGTCTGTTGTTTCTTGGGGCAAATCCTGGAGATGGGTTGGGGTGATACTTTGGTGTATGATGGGTTCCTGGCTGATGCATCATGCAACGCTTGCAGTTATCATTGGCTTGGTTGATCTTTCCTTCCATTTGAATGGCATAAAAAACTAAGGCTTCAATATCTACAAAGGGGATATTGACTAACACTGTCTGCATCTCATCGTGCAGACCATTCAGGAATCTCTCTTTCTTCTTGGCTTCTGTGTCGATCTCATCTGGGGCATACCTAGCTAATGACAAGAATTTGTCACGGTAGTCCACTACTATCATACTTCCTTGCTTCAGTTCTCTGAATTCATCTCTCATCCTCTTGATCAAACCCGGTGGCACATGGATTCTGCTGAACTTGACTTTGAACTCTTCCCAAGTCATCAGCTGTCCTCCGGTCATTGCGCGAACATTGTTCCACCATGCTCTTGCATCTCCAGCTAGTGGGTGGCGAACAAAACTTTCTCGTTAGCTTCCACTCCTGCGACTTCCAGATTATTCTCCATGGTTTGCAGCCAATCGTCTGTATCTAGGGGCTCTTCTGACTTAGTGAAAACATGGGGATTGGTGTTCTAGAAATTCTTGAGCTTCGATCCATGGTTGTCCTGATTTCCATGGCCTTGATTGTTGTTGGCCATCTGAGCGATCTGTTGAAGGGTGGCTAAGATGGCTTGACGTTCGACTCTCTCGGCTTCGCGATGAGAAACCAACATTTGCAAGAGTTGCAACATCGGGTCCGGGGCTGAGTTGCTTCCTGCGCGAGGCATCTGAAGATTGAGATAGATCATGAGAAAAGAGGGAAATTTCTAAGGTTCAGGGGTTGTTGAAAAGTTTTTAATGTTTGACTCAGATTTTTCTAGCAACTTGCTTTTCATTCATTCATTCATAGCACACATACAAACACACACCACAACAAACAAGAACAGATGGTTTTAAGAACCATTCTGTGAAACTACGATACAGTGGGGCTGAATACAACTCACTAACACTAGTGCTCAAGTGCTACTACTCCTTGGAGTCAGTGTCCTCATCATCGTCATCATCGTCATCATCGATGAAGGGGAAGTCATCGGTGAAGAAATCCATAGATTGATCCTCCAGAAAGTCATCATCATTGCTGAGATAGGAGTAGGGGTCTCCACGAAGGTCTTCCCCTGCATTCTCCCTCTCCTCCAACTGCATGTCTCTCTCATGGATGGTCTCCTCCAAATCTGTGATCCGGTGGCAAAGACGGGCAATGATGCGCTCCTTCTTGTCGAGCTGACGGCGACGAGACTTGCGATCCTTCACTAGCATGGCGAGGGTCTGATCCTTCTTCTTGGCGATGTCGTACTTGTGGTTGGCGTAGGAACGGGCATTTTCCAACTCCTTCTAATGGTCGTACATCATGAAGCTGAGGTGGTCCAATTGACTCTTCCGCTCGTGGTGGTATGGGTCCTCCAGTGGCTGTCCCATAACAACACGCCTTGGGTAGAACTCAAAACGGGTACCCTTGATCTGATTAATACTCTGCCCACACAGATGGCCAAGAGCTTCTTGCATGGCCCTAACAAGTCCATCGAGCCAGTTGTTCTTTCTTAAGGTGAACAGAATTCCCTCTGCAGTGGGAGATTCAATATTTCCTCAGAGACTTGCAACTAGTAGCCACTGCAAATCTTCTCCTTCCTGATCATTGAGCTGAGCTCCGAAGAACTCGGGGTGCGGAAGCTCCAGCATCTCCGACAGCTGGTCCAAGTCACGCTAAAATATGAGGTCTCCTCCATTCCCCAACAGATAAAACTTGATGTACTTCACGTCCATCTATAAGAATATATGATGAGTAAGTTAGTAGAGTGATCAAGTGTGTCAAATTTTATGTAAGTTTGCAAGTATTTTTGAGGAACATGAATTTTCATGAAAGAATCCAAGTGATAAGAATAAGAATAAGTTTTTGTAAATACTCACTTCCTTTGGTTTTTGAAACTAAGTTTTTGATTCAAACATCCATTCTAACTAGGGTCTCCTATGGTCAACCTGGCTCTGATACCAACTTGTCAACACCCGGATTTTTAATCCCAGATGCCTGTTATGCCATACATCGCAATCCCATGATTACCATTTTTGCGAGACATAACAGATTTGGATATCACAGTACATCATCCATTACAAACCATACATAAGGTTTTACACAAATAAGGATCTCATGATAAATTTCTTATTACAATTCAAGCAGCGGAATTACGTAATAGTAATGATAGCGTGGGCGAAGCTCCATCTTCAGGGTCATATGCAATGCTGACGATGTGAGATGATCCTAGTTGTCGTAACCTTCCCGCGGTCTGTCATCCTGGTACTCCACTTCATAGTCTGGCCACGGGAATAGCCAGGGACAAAGCCATGAGTACTCTTTAAGTACTCGCAAACTAATACTAATAAGTTAAGGGGGGTTTTTGTAGTAGGATACTAAGCTCTAGGGTTGTTTTGCAAAAAGATAGATTTACCTCTACTAAGTTCAAAAGCAAAGAAAGCTAGTTGAAAGTTTTACAACTAAGTGGGAACTTGCATTTCATGTCACAACTCTGTTGTGGTCAAGTCAAAGTCACAAATCATTTCATAAGTCAACTAGGATCATCTCAAAGGCCAAATGTTGCCCCCCTCTCCCAATGCTGCACCCCTCTCATAAATAGAAGGGGAGGGCTGCCCCAAAGGCTACAACACCAACACTCCCTACCCATGCCTTTTTAGAGCCCCAAAGGCCCCAAAGGCCACTTACCGTCCACTTATTTATTTTCATATTTGTTACAATATATTTTGGGCCATAGCCTTTTTAGAGCCCAAATACATTTCATCCAGTCCAGATTTCTTCTATTTTTTTAACGAGAATTTTCATTTTCATTTCTGGAATTGCTCCAGCCATGCAATAAATCGAGAAAATACATGAGAGTTTTCAAATACATCAATAAAATACACCATTTTCAGCAAATACACAACATGTAGATAATTTATCAGCAAATTGCAGGCTCACAAATGCACATCCGAGATTACAATTCAGTATTTACATTAACTTATTAGCAAATAGCACCAATTGCAACATCTGCTAGGCAACAATAAGTTAACCAAGGAATATACCACGTCCAAGCTCCAGGATTATTTCCTACCAAAATCCCTCCCAGAATCAATCACCATCAGCTCACATGTAGGTTGTACCATGCACTGCTCCCCGCGTCTTCCTCGCTGCACCACCTAGCACCAGATCACCAGCGATCTCCGGCTGCTGGCCGCTACCGGCCCCCACCCAGTAGCTCGCCGGCCGCTGGACCTCACCCAGCAGGAGTAGACCGTCGGCCAGTTAGCTCCCCGGTAGCACTGTCTCCTCTCCTCGGCATTGTCCCCTTCCCGCCTCATCCTCTTGACCACCAGCGCCTAGGTTCTTCCTCACGCAGCTCCCAGTTTCTTCCTCACCAGCGCCTCGACGCCCAGGTGTTCCTTGCACAGAGAGCAGCAGCAGACCATACCTAAACAAAGACCAGCAGTCACAACAGCAGCAACCTCATGTCTAAATAAGGAGAAGCAGCATATCATAGCAGCAGTAGACCCATACCTAAACAAAGAGCAGCAAAAATACGTCAGATTAACCAAGTAGAAACAATGAAATTGTTGTACAAGGAGAAACAACACTGGAGTAGCATAAATAAAACAATCAATTTCTACTAAAACAATTTGTACTACTCCTACTATGAAACAAGTTTGTACTAGTACTGTGAAACAGGTTTAAAATGCAAGTTCAAGTTCAATTTCAGTGAGAAAGTACAGTAATCCATGAATGATTAAGCAAGTACAAACTAATAATCTTTTTTGCAATACAAGCAGGCCATACTCCAACATTAAATTGAAGAATCTTTGAAGAAATATAATCTAAGCAGTATTAAAGAACTGTATATGCACAATGTAAGAAACTACTGTATGTGCATAGATAAAGTACTGTATCACTAATGGAGTGTTAACTCAAAATTAGCATGGTAGTCTACAGAGAAAGTATTGTATCACTAAGGTTTGTACCATACTCAAGCTTAAATACTTTTATGCGGTTAGGTATAATGTAAGCAGCCTGTACTACTCGGTTTGCTGTGTAAACGGATTTAACTTAAGTAAAACATCTCCCGAACTCCTAAGATGCCAATACAGATTGAGATTCTCCTTGATTTGAGGAAACATGTGTCCAAGTATCCTTGTAAACAGATTATGCATTGAGTTCGGCCGCTGGTGTTCCCTGCATCTTCTAACTGAAACTGAACATCTACGTACCCTTTCTTTCAAGCATGAACAAATTGATCAATTAATTTAAATGAGTTTTCATGAACGTTTCCTTGCAACTTCTGAACTAAAACGGAATGTCCGTGTACTCATTTTAGCATGAGAAACAATTGAGTCTCAGTGTTGTACTAAATTCAGTGTGGTTATATGGAGTAATAAAGTTTCAGTACTTACAATACTTCTACGAGCACTACTTGGAGTATAGACTCTACACAGACTGGATAAATAGGAGTAGACTAGGCATAAAAAAGAAATGCAATAGAAGTAACTAATCACAGAACCATGATTAATTAGACGTAGACATGAAAAATGATAGAGGAAGATACAATACTTTTCTAAATTCTTGGATGTTTTTGTATGTCCTACCAGCAACAACTAGTCCTCTCACCCAAAACCATGTACCACATGTGAAACAAATAGCCCGACAACCATATATACCTGTAGTTACAAATAATATCAGAGATTCAAATGAGGACTAAAATTATGCACATCTTATGATGTAGCAACCGAGAGTTTAACCTTCCATTATCTAAGGAAAAAGGAGCGGAACATCTAGAAAGAATTAAAAGAATCCAAACCATGCCACTTTATCTAAAGAAAAAGGAGAGGAAGTACTACCATCTGCATTTCACTACTGCCATATTACTGTAACGTAATAGTGTGATTATCATGTACTCACCATGTTCTGAACAGGGATGTAAGGTTGTGTGGTCGGGAATAAATAACACATTGCAAATGGATCTCTTCCAGATATGTATGAATGCAAAAGGAGGGAACAGGGAATCTTGGTTTTGGCTCAAAAAAGCAACCACAAAAGGATTCATCAGGATTCAGGCTTCCATCAGGATTAGAATGACCTGAAGAATGCAAGTAGTATGCATGTAGTGGTAGCTTGCTTAGCTGAAGCCTGAATCCTGATGGAAGCTGCTGGTCATTCTAACATACATGGTCCTTTAGAAGTCAACTCAAAGGAACCTAACATCTTTGTTGAACTATTGTCCAGAGTACCATCAGGAATGAGTTTGAGCACCCAAACATGTACTTATCCAAGAAATTCATGACTTCGACATTGCATTAATAAAATATATAACCAACTAATGTAATTATACTTGACCTAGTTGATGAATACATGCAAATAAGCTCCTGGTATAGCCACCTCTACCGTTTCACCATTAGCTATTGACAGAATAAGCTGCTTCATATAGTAAAAATGCATATACTCGCTTAACAAGATAAAACTACTATCTTTCATCACAATAAGCTAATGAACTGAGCCAACTATAATTTATTGACTGCATCATAGAGATCATCAAGAAAGGGGGAGCCGGGGAATTTCCTGCATCATAGAGATCATGAAGAAGAGGGGCAACAGGGGTGATGAGCAGGTCGATCTGGTGTTGTCACATGCGAGGTGATGCAGTAGTGGAGGTGGCATAGGACGTCGGGATTGGTCTTGGCGTGTGCGAACTACCGTCCACAAACCAAATCCAAATCAGAACGAAGCACAAATCTTGTGTGCTGAAACATCTCGAACGGGATCCGCCGAGCCAGTACAACATCAGCAAGTGAAGGTGGATTTGATCTAGGTAGTTTGTTGGTTAGAGGAGACCATACCTCTTTGGATTCGATCTGGGTAGTTTGTGGATTCGACGAAGAGGCAGGGAGCAGGTCGGCGACGAAGAGGTGATGAGCAGGTCGACGAAGAGGCGGGGAGCGTGCGATGAGCAGGTCGATTCCATCTAGCGGTGAGCCTGGGGAAGTGCCACATCGTCGAGGGCGCCTTCGGCTGCGCGGTGCCGTGCAGCACTAGGAGTGGGGCAGAAGCGGGATGCCTCCATCATCGAGCACATCGCCATACAGATAGAGGGTAGGGCCGCCCCTTTGCCGATCTCGATGAAGTCTCCTTCCTCTCCAAATCAGACAAGGCACCTCCTTCCTCTCCAAATCAGACAAATCAGACAAGGCCAGCACCTCCTTCCTCTCCAAATCATCGAGCACCTCGCCATACAGATAGAGGGTTGGAGATGCGGTGGAGGATTGGATCAGAGAGAGGAGGGTGGGTGACGGCGGTGGGAGATCTGAGTTAGGGTTAGTTTGGCAGCGCAGGGAAAGGGGCGGGTGGGGATGCGGTGGACACTGGGGAGTAGGTGTGCTTCTTCGGGTGAGCCAAAAAGCGTTGGATTGAAACTGGACGGTCTAGATCATGACCCTGAGGACGATCCGTGGGAGGCGGTTTGCTGTGTTCTGATTGGTCGATTCAAAAAAAACCTTTTTTTGCACTCACAAAATGAATAATCCCTTCAAAACGGTCCAAACAATGTAAAACTTTCGCGTGGTGTCATGTTTTGTGACATAGTTTTAAGAAAAAAAATTAAACTTAAGAATCAGGGCATAGTTTTTGATAATATTCCCATACTGTGCACACATATGTATCATGGCATGGAGAACAATGTTGCAGGAGAAAGTTTTCCTTTTCGACGCACGGAAAATCCATTTTCCATTTTCCGAACGTAAAAAACAGGGCGTTCTGTGAAGCAACCACCAAATGACAGTTTTAGAATGGTACCGCCACATTTTGTAAAAATATTAGACCACCTTACATGGACAATGTCCCAACCGGGGTACCGCCGAATCAGTAGGAAGTGGGTCCGGTTTGAACTATAGGTACATGATCCGATGCTCATGATTTTTGGTAAAAATCATTTTTAGACTCACAATATGCTGTTTCTTCAGAGATCCAATGCAAGTTTAGCGAGGCTCGGCACCTAGCTAAGAACCTTCATGCCCGTCGTTTTGACCACAGTTTGAAACGGGCATAAAAAAATAAAAAACGGTCCGATCAACGCAAATCCTTCGCGTGGTGTCTTATTATGTGACATAATTGCAAGTAAAAATACCAAACTTAGTAAATTGAGTATGTCTCAAAAAACCCTTCACAAAATTACCTATCATGTTCGAGGTTTCGTGGCTTTCGGGTCAAATGACCAATGTTATGGCTAGAATCAAGTCATAGTTTGTGATAACGTGCCCATATTGTGCACACATATGTATCATGGCATGGAGAACAATTTTTTCGGAGAAAGTTTTCTTTTTGACGCATGGAAAATCCATTTTCTATTTTCGGAACGCAAAGCGGGGTGTTTTGTGAAGCAACCACCAAATGACAGTTTTAGAATGGTACCGCCACATTTTGTAAAAATATTAGACCACCTTACATGGACAATGTCCCAATCGGGGTATATCAAACCTTTCCGTCCACCCCTAGCAAAAAAGACAAATTCCTGCCGAATCGAAAGGAAGTGGGTCCGATTTGAACTACAGGTACATGATCCGATGTCCATTGTTTTTTGAAAAAATGATTTTTATACTCATAATATCATGTTTCTTCAGAGATCCAATGCAAGTTTAGCGAGGCTCGGCCCCTAGATAAGAACCTTCAAAACCCTAGTTTCAAAATTATATTTTGAATTATGATATTATCCCTACTATGGAGTAATATGGGATTAGTACATCCACCATTTATAGTAATCATACTATTCATAATTAACATCCTAGTATGAAAAAATGAAATTTATAAAAATTTAGAGAAAAAATCAATTATTTTGGAGTTCTTATGAGAAAGATACACAAGAATTATGAAAACATAAAAAGAAAAACGAAAAAAACCTAACCGGACCTAATCTACCGTGCCCCAAGGTGAAAGCCAGCCCAAATATACCTTCTTAGCGAGGCCCATTAGGAGAAACATGGGCGCCAGGCCCATTTTCAATCGCGGGTTGTAGTTAAATGACGTTAGCGCGGATATATGTCAGCTAAGATGTGTTAGTCTAGGGGTTAGGTTCCTTATATCCGCGGAGAGGTCTCAGGTTCGAGTTCCCCACTAGCCCTTTTTTTCTTATTATTTCACAGGCGCGCACGAGGTCAGTTTGTGGGGCCTGACACATAGGTATGCCACGTATGCAAAAACTAATACATAGACATGCCACATAGATGAAAATTCTAGGGAAAATGCTTACTCATTTCAACTTTATTCTATTTTGAACGTTATGACCAATTCAAATCGTCGTAATGAGCTATAATAAATGTTATATGCTAAATACGTCATATTATGACGATTTTATCTAGTGCAAATATGATGTTTTGGAGTCAAAACATCTTAATTTTTCAAGGTTTTGACCCCTTCGAACGGCTTATGACTTTCTGGTGCAAAATCGTCATTGATCTATGACGATTTTTTCACGGTCACTATCAGAAGGTCATAGTTTGCCACATTTCTTGTAGTGACAATGGTCATTGTGGGCGTTGATGATTTTTTTGTCGATTGGTTCTTGTGTACTTTGCATCTTGCGGGATGGTGGGATGAAGCGGGCTAGGCTATCCTTACATGACATCGTTCATGAGACTTGCTCCACGCTTTACATGCAACTTATATTGCATAAGTGGCTTTGCGGGTGCATGTTTCTCCCAACATAGTTAAGATTCAATTTACGACGGGTGATTGACAATACTAGTATCAACATTGTGCTTCTTGTTCGTAAGTTAGAACGACACTTATTGAAAGCCCCAAACCACGTAAAACATGCAAAGAAAATTAGAGGTGTCTAATTTGCAACGTTGTGGCCATGATTGTGATTATATATGATGTATGCAATGTTACTTATTGTAAGTCGGCAACCGGTAGGAGCCATATATTTGTCTTTTTAATTTCGTTAAGACCTACGTGTCTATTATTCAAAGTAGTTGTAATAGTTGATGTTGGTGAACGACAACCATGGAGCGGCGCCATTGACCTTGACGCCATGCTGGTGATGATGGAGATCATGTTCGTGCTTGAAGATGGAGATCAGAAGCACAAGAAGAAGGGCCATATCATATCAGATATTATGAATTGCATGTGATGTTAATCCTTTTATGCATCTTGTATTGCTTAGTTCGCGACGGTATCATTATAAGACGATCCCTCATACAAAATTTCAAGTTATAAAGTGTTCATCCTTAGTAAGCACCATTGCTAAAGCTCGTTGTTTCGAAGCACCACGTGATGATCAGGTGTGTTAGATTCTGCGAGTGTATACATCGCGAGCAAGCCAGATTTTCTCATCGTCTAAGGGGAGGAGGGCTTGGGATCTCCATGTCGGGGCTTCAGCGTCGGCCCCATCGACAAAGTCCGGGTAAGTCGCTCCTCGGCCGAACAGAGGGATATTTGGGTCATAGAAGTACGACTGTTACTAGTTCTTGCAGGACTCGTGTCCCACGATGTCGAGGAACCGCCGTCCAGGCCGGATCTTGAAGCTAATTGTCCCACAATTTCTGAGCTCCTCCTTGCTCACTCCGGGTTCCCTCTTCACGGTGAAGAAGTAGATGAACATATCTAACCTAGGCCTAATCCCTAGGTAACCCTCACATAACGCCGCGTAATTGCTAAGCGCGAGCATGCTATTCGGAGAGAGGTTCTGAGGTTGAACCCGGAAGTTACTGAGGCACTACTAGGAAAAAGGCCATTCGTGGCGCACCTGAAAACACCATCCGTGGCGCACTAGCAGGCGCCACTATCCTCGCGCTAAGGCTAAAAGTTAGCCGCGGCGCACTAGGTGGTGCGCCACGCCTATGAAAATATAACCGTGGCGCACTATGTGCTATGCGCCACGCGTATGAAACGATAACCGTGGCACACTACGTGTTGTGTGCCACGAATACAAAATTCAAAATTCAAAAAAAAGCGGCAGATCTGGATCTTGCTGTTAGTGTCGTCGCTCGTCGGTGCAGGTCGTCATCGTCACCTCATCATCGCCTCCTCGTCGGAGAGGCCTCCTCGTCGTCGTCGGAACTACAAGGAGGAGGAGGAGGAGGAGGAGAAGAATAGGAGGAAGAGGAGGAGAAGAAGAGGAGGAGGAGAAAGAGTAGGAGAAGAAGAAGGAGCCCACCATCGTCGTCGTCACTGCAAGGAGGAGGCTGCCGTCACCATCTTCACTTCAAGGAGGAGGAAGAGGAGGAGAAGGAGGAGGCAAATGAGAAGGAGAAGGAGGAGGAGGAAAATGAGAAGGAGAAGGAGGAGGAGAAGACGAAGGAAAGGAGAAGGGAGGAAAGGAAAAGGAGATAAGGGGATGGAAAAGAAAAGGGGTAGGTGGGCGGGGTAGGGATTCAAATTTTGAATCCCGCCCAATTGCAATTTTTTTTCTGCAGGAAAAACAGTCTCTTGACCATAACTTTTTACTCTTTTCGAATTTTGAAAATCTAAATAATCGCTAAATGACCGGAATCTCGTTCTCGTCATTTTGGTATATTATACGATTTTTTGACATCGTATGGAAAAGTTACGGCCATTTTACCATGACATGACCTTTTTTTGCAGAAAAAGTCGAAATTATTGTTTGTTAATTTTCCTACAAACCATACCACATTGCCTACCTAAGTACGAAAATATTTTAATTTTTAAGTTTTTATCATTTTATTTTATTTTTTGCAAAGCCTAAAAAGGCGATCCACGGGGGAGGGGGGGTGGAGTTGGTGTAGGCCACTTAGCCGTAGGGCACTAGGGCAGAGTTCCCTACGGCTAAGTTTACACAACTGCTGCAGCACACATGCCCGTAGTGCACTAGGTCAAGGTGCGCTATGGCTAAGTGACACATCCGTAGCGCACCTTGACCTAGTGCGCTACGGGTATGTGTGTTGCGGCCACCTGTGCGCTGTCCCACACATAGCCGTGGTGCACCACCCCATGTGCGCCATGCTTATGGAAGTTAGCCGTAGGGCATCTGTGGGTAGTGCGCCACGCCTATTTTACCCGTGGGGCAACACTAGCAAGTGCGCCACAGAAGTTTGGATTACCTATAGCCGTTTTCCTAGTAGTGAGGACTTCTATGAAGAAGTCAAAAATTGGGAGGGACACGCCGTGTACAAATTGGGCCTTGAGGTATACCTTTGCTATGAATTTGGGAGAAGGAGTGGCCTCGCCGGCCGGCACCGCCGGCCAGACCAGGCCCTCTGTCGCAGGGAGGTACCCTTTAGCAAGAATCTCCTTGAGTTCGTTCTCGGAGATGTCTGACCCGCACCATTCTCCCTTGTGGTAGTAGGCTTCCTCCTCCAAGGGCTCTAGCACCACTTGAATTTTGTCGCCACCGGTGGACTCCACCACCGTGCTGCGTGACACCATCACGCCCTCCGGTGGGATGTGAACGGAGCCAGATGGTTTGGCCGTAGCCTCGCAGGACGCCGCCATAGATGGAGCGTTGCTGCTAATAGCCATTGGAGTAGATGTAAGTGGTTGGAGATGGGCAAAGATTAAGGTTATATCTTTGTGTGCACGAAGATTTCTAGGAAGGGTTTGGCTGGAGGAAGACGATGACGCAAAGGGGAATGAGGTGAAAGATAAAATGTCACCGCAGTTAAAATATATAGACCATAGCGTCAAGATTCGTGTAACTTGATCCAATGGTTGATGTGTGGGTAGTTTGTGCGTGCGCGTGTGCGAAGATTTCGCCACATTCCCACCATGGCCGCCAACGTTTTGTATCCTTCGCGGGGGACAAATGTCTATGATTACGTACTCTTCATGTGTGAGTTATGAGGCGTTGCTGATCTATGGTCTATGACACTTTGCTGACACGTGCGGACTAGCGGTCCAATCCGAAGATTCCTACATGGACAGATTCTGTCCGGATACGAGAAGAGTACAATGGAAAGCTCAGTGATTCTCCAACTTACATATTGAAGATGGAAAGTATCGTAGGGTTCATGGGAGGACTACAAGATGTTGCTTGAGGATTTGCCAACATTCAGCTAGACTTACCATTCAATCTGAAGAGGCAAGACGGCGCAAGATCTTGGAGTTCTTCGGGGCTACTGTTGGGGATATATTAAATGGTATCACCATATCATGTCTCTAATACGGATAACCCAGGTGACCCACAATTGGTAGCAAGGACTATGGCCTGCTGGGAGGCCCAGTTAGATGGATCTATAAGGAAGGCCCATGCCGGATGTAGGAAGGCTACGGTGGAGTCACCAGCGTACCCGGAGCCTTGGAGTGCAAGACACGCTAGACTAGTTGTATATTGTGTAGGACTCTATAACTTGTTCGTCTAGGACTTTCCCTATAAACCTAGGATCTGGCCACTATATAAGCCGGACATAGAGGATCCTTTAGGGGACGAGAACAACTCATATCTTGCATAGCCAACCGATCCCTGTAACTCGGTGTATTACCGTTATTGTGATTTTTAGAAGGAATAGGATTCCGCCACCATCGTGGGATCTGAAACTGGGTAAATTGTGTCACCTCGTACCTGCCAACCTTCAGCCTTACCCCACGTCTCTAAACACGCTCTCTAAGGACCCCCTCCATGGCGTACTCATTGGCAATACCAAGATAATTTTCCTCCTCTCCTACTCCCTTACCACCCCGAACACCACACCCTCTCCATCTCCCTTCCTTGCTTAGTTAAAGGAGGGGAACAAGCTTCGACCTTGACCATAGCCGTGCACGCGTGACCCCCCTCCTATACTCCTTGCTTGCTACATGTCACTGTGTTAACAACGGTGGGAGTTTCGCCGTACCCCTAATGAAAAGGACAACTAGCTTGTAGAACTGCCTTTGGGATTTTCCTAAGGGCATTTTGGTGATTATTTTTAAAGTGATTCCAACACTCAGTGAACCAGTCCATCAACCCATACATAGACCTAAGAGGAAATAATTTTTGGAACTACAGATAAATTCCTAAGAATTAGTTACTGAAACTAGAGCTTTTATCACTAGGAAATTAATAGTAAATCAAAGAAAATTGGTAAAATAGTGAAACCACTTTTGTTGGTTTCATTTGATCAATACCTATATGTTGATATCATTTATGTACATTGATATCATACATAACCAATCCTTAGTTCAAAACCCCTCTATTAGGTGGTATTCCACAATTAAATCATAAAGGAATTTGCACAAAGACATGTATAGTATTTCCAATTGCCACTAACCCAATCAATCAAACCCTACTGAAGTAATTAATGTGCTAAGATACTCGGTTTAAGCACCAGCTAGATGATCTTGGGAAGTTCAGTATGGGTCTTGGGTGCACAAGTTCTGCCTTCGACGGAAGTTCCGCCTTCCACCATCAACTCCTTACTCCTACCAGTGGTATCCTTAGCCGGAGCTTCAGCCAATTTGGACGAGGTTCTCTCCTGCGTCACCTTTTTCCCATCAACATGGTCCACCGCGGTAGCATGTGGGACCTGCTGAGAAGGAGTATTGTCCATTTCAATGAAGGAAGTTTCAGATGTTACCTTTGCCGAAGAACCAATGGGCACGGTATAAGTTTGGATGCCGGGAGTAGGAGGAGCGATGGCGGGGGACACTTGGAAAAGTATATCTCTAATGTTTTTAGAAGCCCCCGATGTTTTGGAGGTCTTCTTCAAACTCAAACCAGCCTTGTTCCTAAAACATGAAAAAGTATAAGTACAAGAACAAGAGGGATAAAATACAATGTCGGATGTTAAGAATCTAACACAACAGTCGGTGCCTTGGTCAACGGGATACCATTTAATCTTATTTTCTCCGCCTCCAAGGAGGTAGTGGATCTCCTGGAGGCTCCATCCTACGTCTTATTTTTCTTGCCTCCATCGACAGCGTTAGAGGTGGAGCCCTTCCGCTTTCGCACCAACGGGACTTCTTCGTTGGACACGATAGTGACTTCCTTCATCTTAGGGTCATAGACTTGGGGATCCATGCTACCTTCGTCCAAATCCCCTAGATGTTAAGTGAATCCTAAGTGTTAGATGCAAAGATATGTGCAAGACGGAAGAACTGGAGTATGTGTCATATACGGAAAATAAATGAGTACCTCTGGGCAGTTGCCGCCCTCGAACATGTCGTAGGTAATGGTGAATCCACGCTTCCGATCCTTCACATTCACTATGTCCTTGAGGCGAAGCTTGACGGAGTCACTAGAGAAGTTGTCCTCGGAATTTTGAAGGTTATCTTTCCTATTCTTAGTATACTAATGCATAAGCTTCACGCGTTGCTGCAGAGGCTGGATCCGCTTGATAAACTATCACATGGCTAGGTCTAAGCCGGTCAGACCCATCTCTACGAACTTGTCGATCCGCGTTACGGCGCTAGAGGCTTCATCGTCGGAGGGGAGGAGAGCTTGCGAACTCCATGTCGGGGCTTCAGCGGCGGCCCCTTTGACAAAGTCCGGGTACGACGCTTCTCATCCGTCTAGAGGGATATCTGGGTCATAGAAGTATGATTGTATCCTGTTGTTGCAGGACTCGTGTCCCACGATGTCGGGGAACCACCGGCCAGGCCGGATCTTGAAGCTAATTGTTCCACAATTTCCGAGCTCTTCCTTGCTCACTCTGGGTTCCCTCTTCACACTGGAGAAGTAGGTGAACAGATCTAACCTAGGACTAATATGACATGGATATACCCTATGGGTGCTTCATATTGGTGTACCCGGTGCAGCCTAGTGAAGGCCCATGACATGACTTGTTGCCCAAGGAGACTCTAGGTGGCCCAATCCCAGTACAAGTTCAACTCCTTGGAGAACACGGCCATGAGTAGATAGATATTTCAAGGGTGAAACCCTAACTTGTAATCGACTCGACCTACCCCCGAGACCTAGCCTATCTATATAAAGGCCAGGAGCGCACGGCGAGGAAGATCTCTCCCAACTCTTACACACACCTCACACCAGATTGCATCAGTGCACCCCAGTAACTTTCGGTTCCGCTGTAATCAAGAACAAACAAGCACGAGTAGGGTTTTCCCTCCGGGAGCCTGAACCTGGGTAAACCTTGTGTCCCCTTGTTGCGTGTATGTTAACCGTCTCGCAACTTCCAGCATCCCCATCTTCTCCAAAACCGAAGTACATAACAATGGGCATTGACGAATCAAACCCTCGTCAATTTGCGCCGTCTGTGGGAACTGGGGACGCTGATCGTGAGGTATTGACGGTCCCATTCGAAGCGATCTACGATTCCTCGATGACGGAGAATCACCTTCGCTTTGGCACTTTCAACTTCACCGCCCACTAATCGGCCACCTGCAAAGATTTTGAGTCCATTGGCAACGAATTCGAGATACTGTTCAGGAGCTTCTACTTCTAGGTGGGGCAAACTCGCACCCTCCACCTCCTAGAGTGGGTTTCACCTGCGCCAATCAGGCCCGCCTCATGGGTTCCACCAATCGACGCCTTGTGCACGGCATTGCTAGCAAGTGACTCGGATGACAGTAGCAGCTGCAACTCCGATTTGTGAGATCCCCCCTCTGACGAAGGAAACTACGGTTCCGGATCTGAAAACTATGGGAGAAGCGACCCCTTCCACTAGCGCTACATGTGCGCTGTCATCCATAGCGGCGACATCAACGACAAAACCGATTTGCCACGGGATCCCCTGCCCAACCCTCAGGCCGAAAAACGGCGGAAATAGGGCACCTCCACCAGATGCCAACGGGAATAGGGCACCACGAGGCGATGAGGGCTTAAACCGTGTCTGCAACGCAATCCACCTCAACGACGCCGGTTGGGAGACTGTCGTGGTATTGCCGATGAGTACACCATGGAGGGGTCCTCACAGAGCATGTTTAGAGACATGGGGTAAGGCAGAAGGTTGATGGGTACGAGGTAACATAGCTTACCTAGATTCAGATCCGACGACAGTGGCGGGATCCTACTCCTGCTATGAATCACTAAAATATCAATACACCTGGTTACAGGGATCGGTTCGCTGTGCGCGATATGAGTTTTGTGTTCTACTTGTCTTCCCTAAAGGCTCTCATAGGTCCGGCTTATATAGTCGCCAGATCCTAGGGGTACAGGCAAATTCCTATCCGGACAGGTTAGAGAGTCCTACACAGTACAAAACTAGTCTAACATGTCTTGTACTCCAAGGCTCCGGGTACGTCGGTGACTCCTCCGTAGCCTACCTTTATGCGGCATGGGCCTCCCTTCTGGATCCATCTAACTGGGCTGCCCAGCAGGCCATGGGCCTTGCTACCAACTGTGGGCCACCAGGGTAATCCGGATTAGAGACATGCTATGGTGATACCCATTTAGCATATCCCCAACAGTAGCCCCAGGAGAACTCCGAGATCTTGCGCCCTCTTTCCTCTTTAGGTTGAATGCTCCGTCTAAATGAATGTCGGCAAATTGTCAAGCAATATCTTGTAGTCCTCCCAAGAACCCTGGAATGCTCTCCGTCTTCAACTTGTAAGTCAGAGAACTGCTAAATCTTCCATTGTACTCTTCTCGTAGCTGGACTAGATCCATCCACGCCAGAATCTTCAGATGGGATGGTTCACCTACCCGTGTTAGCTAGAGCAACGTAGACCATAGGTCAGCGACGCCTCGTAACTCACACATGCAGAGATCACAATCATGTCCGTTTTTTCCTGTGTGAAGGATACGAAATGTTAGCGGCGGCGGTGGGAACATGGACAAATTTCTACGCACGCGCTGTCCACGCAGCAACCATTCTATCAACTTGCACGAATCTTGAATCCGAGGGTTATAAATTACAACCGTGGTAAATTTTATTATTTTACCACATTCTCCCTCGTCTCATCTTCTTCCTCCTTCGAAATCTCCTCGAGCTCTCCGCGCGCACGAGAAAAACCCTAATTCTTCCCCAATCCCCCAGTCACCTCTCTCCCCACTCAAATGGAAAGAAGCAGCTCCACCCCATCCACGGCGGCGACGAACGAAGCTACGGCCAATACGGCAGCCGCTGTCCACGTGCCTCCAGAGGGCATGGTTGTGCCGCACTACGCGGTGGTGGAAACCACCGGCGGTGACCATATTACGGCGGGGCTTAAACTGCAGGAGGAGGAGAGCGACTCCCACAAGGGAGAATGGCGCGGCTCCGATATCGCCTGATGGCGATCTTAAGGAGCTGCTCGCCGAGGGATACCTCCCCGTGACGTACGTACTAGTTTGTATGGTAGCTTCGGCCGACGAGGTTATGCCTTCTCCCGAAGATGGAGAGAAGGTGTACCTCAAAGCGCAAATGGTACGCGGCGTCTCCCTCCCAATCTCCGACTTCTTTTTAGATGTCCTTAGCCACTACAGGGTTCAACCTTAGAACCTATCTCCGAATAGCATCGTCGCGCTTAGAAACTACGCGGCGCTTTGTGAGGGCTACCTAGGAGTTAGGCCTAGGTTAGATCTATTCATCTACTTATTCACCGTCAAGAGGGAAGCCAGGGAGAGCAAGGACGAGCTCAGAAATTGCGGAACCACTAGCCTCAAGATCTGTCCTGGCCGGTGGTTCCCCGACATTGTAGGCCACGAGTCCTGCAAGAATTGGCAGAGGACGTACTTTTATGGCCCAGATATCCCTCTGGCCGACCGAGAAGCTACGTACCCGGACTCTGTTGACGAGGCCACCACTGAATCCCCGACATGGAGATCCCAGGCCACCCTTCCCTCCGACAACAAAGCCTCCCGCGGTATAAGGCAGATCGAGTGGTTCGTAGAGACGGTTTGACCGGATTGGACCTAGCCATGTGCTGGTTCATCAGGCGGACCAGCCTCTGCAGCACCACACGAAGCTGATGCACCAGTATACCAAGGATAGGAAGGATAACCTTCGCATCTCCAATGAAAACTTCTCGAGTGACTCCATCAAGATCTGCCTCCAAGACATCGTCATGGTGAAGGACAAGAAGCATGGCTTCACCATCACCTATGACATGTTCGAGGGTGGCATGTGCCCAGAGTTACATATTTATTTTCCGTATACGACATATACTCCATTTCTTCTGTCTAGCCATTACCATTCCATCTACACTTCGGGACCTCACTTAACAGCTAAAAAGTCTAAAGGAGGATAGCATGGCTGCCCAAATCTATGACCCCGAGACGAAGGAAGTCACTGTCATGTCCAGCGATGATGTACCGCTGGCGCGTAAGCGGAAGAGATCCACCTCTGACGCTACCGACGGAGGCAAGAAGAAGAAGACAGAGGGTGGAGCCTCCAAGAAGTCAACCGCCGCCCTGGAGGCGGAGAGAAGAAGAGTTACTGGCATCCCTTTTACAAAGGCACCAACTGTTGTGTAAGTTTCTTATCCTCTGACATTGTCTCTTTCTCGTCTTATTCCTGTACTTATACTTTTGCATGTTTCAGGAAGAAGGCTAGTTTGAGTTTGAAGAAGACCTCCAAAACATCGAGGGCTTCTAAAAACATTAAAGATATGTTGCACCATGCGTCTCCTGCCATCGCCCCTACTACTCCCAGCTGCCGCACCGACAAGCTCTCCAGCTAATGTAGCATCTGGCTCTTCCGCCATGGAAGTGGACCCAGGTGTCACCGCGTATCTTGGTATTGTCGGCGAGCAGGAGACACAAGAAAGCACCACATCCAAAGTCGCTGAAGCTCCGACTCAAGATGCCACTGGTAAGCGGTAAGGTGATGGTGGAAGGCGGTACTTCTGCCGAAGGCGGCACCATAGTATCCAAGAAGCCAGCAGATCTCCCGAAGATTGTCTACTCGGTGCTCACACCGAGTAGCTCAGCTCCGGCTTCTGGTGCAGTGCCAACTTCTCCGACATGTGGTCTTGAGGAGCTGCTCAAGCAAGCGGATATCCTGCGCGGGAATAGTCTTTCCTTCAGCAAGATATTCGTCGAGAGTGCCACCAGTCTCAAGATCATTGCACATGTAAGTGTTATTTGCCTTTTGCATTTCATATGTAGTATCCCACTGTATCCGACGAGGATTTAGACGGAAAACCATAGTTCTTTGCATCTGAATGCTCTAAGAGTGACTAAGCTAGATAACTTCACATTGTAGCCCCCAAGTATATAGTTTGAATGAATTATTTCAACTAGATACTTTTAGAGTAGCATATGTAGTGTTTGTAAATTTCAATACTGTAGCCCCCAAGCCTCTAGTTGAAATAGAATTAGTTCCGACTAGATGCTTAAAGAAAGACTAAGCATATTGATGAGTTAAGAAATCTCACTGTAGCCCCCAAGCTCTAGGTGGATATTTATCCGGCTAGATGCTCCAAGCACTACTAGGAAAATGGCCTTTAGTGGCGCACCATGAAACATCATCTGTGGCGCACTAGCAGTGCGCCATGTGCCTTGCGCTACAGAAGTTTAAACTTCTGTGGCGCACTGCCTAGTGCGCCACAGAAGTTTAGAGACAGGCGTGGCGCACATGCCAGTGCGCCACAGAAGTTTGGGCAGGTGCGCCACGCGTATGAAACGATAAACGTGGCGCACTAGGTGCTGTGCGCCACGGATGTAAATTTCAAAATTCAAAAAAAAAAGCAGCAGATCTGGATCTCGTCGTCAGTGCGGCCGCGCGTCGGTGCAGGTCGCCATCGCCGTCAGTGCGGCCGCGCGTCGGTGTCGTCGTCGGAACTGCAAGGAGGAGGAAGAGGAGAATAGGAGGAAGAGGAGGAGAAGAAGAAGATGAGGCAGAGGAGGAGAAGAAGAGGAGGAGGAGGAGGAGAGAAGAGGAGGGAGGAGAAGAAGAAGAGGAGGTAGAGGAGGAAGAGGAGGAGAAGAACAGGAGGCAGAGGAGGAAGAGGAGGAGAAGGAGGCCGCCGTTGCACCGCCGTCGCGAGGAGGAGGAGAAGGAGGCCGCCGTTGCACCGCCGTCGCCCGTTGTCACTGCGAGGAGGAGGAGAAGGAGGTCGACGTCGTGCCATCACTGCAAGAAGAGGAGAAGGGGAAGGAGGAGAAGGAAGAAGGAAGAAGTAGAAGGGAAAGGGAAAGGGAGAGGAAGAGGGAAAAGGGGAAGGGAAAAGTGGAAAGGGAAAGGGAGAGGAAGAGGGAAAAGGGGAAAGGGAGGAGGAGGGCGGGGTGGGGATTCAAATTTGAATCCCGCCCAAGCTTATCCGTGGCGCACTAGGGGTAGGTGCGCTACGGATAAGTCGCCCTGTATTTTTTTTTTCTGCAGGAAAAAACGGTTTTTTGACCGTAACTTTTTATTCTTTTCGAATTTTGAAAATCTAAAAAATCGCTAAACGACCAGAGGTATCGTCATTTTGGTATATTATACGATTTTTTCGATATCGTATGCAAAAGTTACGGCCTTTTTACCGTGGCATAACTTTTTTTTGCAAATAAAGTCGAAACTCATTTTTGTTAATTTTACTAGAAGCTATACCACATTACCTACCTAAATATGAAAGGATTTAATTTTTTGAAGTGTTTATCATTTTCTTTTATTTTTTGCAAACCCTAAAAAGGCGATCCACGGGGGGGGGGGGGGGGTGGAGTTGGTGCATGCCACTACATCTGTGGCGCACATGCCATAGTGCGCCACAAAAGTTGTACAAACTTCTGTGGCGCACTATGCCATGTGCGCCACAGATGCTTGTGGATGGTTCACAGCAGAGAGGGGCGTGCGCTTAGGCGTAGCGCACCCCCCCCATGTGCGCCACAGATGACACTAACAACCATGGCGCACATGACTATAGTGCGCTACAGATGTTTGGCGTGCGGCCAACAGGGCCCTGGCCCACACACATCTGTGGCGCACTATAGTCATGTGCGCCACGGTTATTCTAGTTACTAGTAGGGCACTGCCCACAGGTGAGCCACGCCTGTTTTAGCCGTGGGGCACTTCAACCATGTGAGCCACGGATGTGCTGATTACCTATAGCTGTTTTCCTAGTAGTGAAGTAGACTAAGTAACTTTGAATTTTTTCCAAAAAAACGAGAATGCTTGGAGAGGCGTCGTCAACGAGAAGTTCCACAAGCTTCGTGCTGAACTGTAAGCTGAAAAGGGTAAAATTGCCTTCTTGAAGTATCAAATCATCAAGAGTAAGAGTCTATTTTTCCTTTCAATTTTTGCATTCAAACTTGGTCTTGTGCAATCACTCTCCGACTACTCATTGTGTGCTTTAATTTCTCCAACTTGAAGAAACCATTGCCAAGGCGAAGGACATTGTCGAGCAATCCAAGCATATTGTAATGCATGATGGCGAGAACAAGATCCTCAAGCGGGAGAGAGCTGACACTTTGAAAATTCACGAGGAATCCATGAAGACCTTGCAGGAGTCTGCCAATATGGAGATGAACCGTTTGAAGGAGTAAATTGCACTCCTCAAGGAGCAGAAGAAAGCTGTCGATGAGCAGAACCAATGCAACATTGAGGCTTACAAGGTTCTCCGACAAGGACGAGACTCCATGGCGGAGACACTCCAGCAAGCGAGGCGACCATATTTGGTAACGATCTCTGTCGTGTAGTTCTGTCAGCCAGGTACTCTGAACTACTTTTTATTGAACTCATGTGCTCCTTTGCTTGTTGGAAATGCAGCTCCTATTGGTTTAACCAATATGCCTCCTCACACAAAGGAATGCATGGTTGTCACCGGCAACTTCATCAACACCTCCGTCAACCAAGCCAAAGAGATTGCTAAGCCCCTGAACATCAACATCAATGTGTTGGACTCCGTGATGAAGTACTCGGAGATTCAAAGCCCACTACGAGAATGCCGACATCACCACGGTGACCTCGGGTCTGCCCGCCGTGGATGATGACAGCCATAAGATTGATCACAAAGCTATCTGGGCATCGCCCGCGGGTTTTGACACCAGGGTTGCCGAGTTGGTTATTCCCAATGCCTTTGTGCCTCTTGAGATCATTGACATCGACCAACACAGCTCCTCCGAGTCCCTCGAGAACACCGACTTTGAATATGATCAGGATGGCTCTCCTGCTGGGACGATGCTGCCTCAAAGTCTCCTGTGCCAGAGGAATGAAAAAAAACTATGTAATATTTATTTCCTCTGGATTTGTGTATGTGAAAAAAACTACTGTGTTAATCTGAAGGCAGAAAAACAATGGCTGTAATTTCCTGCTACTCAAGTACTAGTTCCAGCATGTAAATATTTTTTAAGCAAGTGCTGGCTTATCCATTACTTTAGTTTTTATGCTTGACTTTTCATGATTCGGAAGACTCGTAGTCAGAACCATGCGCTCAAGTGATGATGCCCAATGGAACCGTCAAAACCTAAGCACGAAATCGCCGACTTCAAGTGCCAAAAGTCACTACTCCAGAATCCACATAAAAACAACAAAGAACGTGTAGACCAGAAAACTTAAGCTAACACCCGTAAGCGGAATTTTCACAAGTGCAAATGAAAAGCTTGCACATAAAGGTTTTATACAATCCAAAAATAAAAACTAACGGAGGTAAAAGACTCAAGAATATGAGTGAACCAGAGAGATTTATTTCATTGATCATATAAGAGGTACACAGTAGCTAAAAAATATGTTAAGTGTAAAAAGGACTTAGTTGTCCAATATTCCATGGACGATCAAGCTCTGGGTAGTCATCATCCGGGTCACGCCGCTTACGCTTATGATCATCACTGGGTCTATCCTCAAGTTCATGATTGTCAACGAGGTAGTAAGACCCATTGAGTAGCGCCTTGCTTATGATGAACGGTCCTTCCCATGGCGGGGATAATTTGTGTGACTTCTTCCGCTTAAGTCGGAGCACCAGATCCCCCTCTTTAAACGAGCGATGCCGAACGTGACGACTATGGTAGCTGCATAGCTTCTGCTGGTAGATGGCGGATCATTGGCATGCCAATACGTGCTCCTCCTCGAGAAGGTCCACATCTAGGTGCCTCGATTATTCAGCGTCATCTTCGTAAACTCCATATACCATGAAATAAGGGGTGTAGCCGGTAGATTTGTTGGGTGTAGTTCGTAAACTCCACAAAACAGATGGTAAGTCCTCCGCCCAAGCTCCAGCTTCTCTACGTAGTGGTTCCTCTAGACGTGGCTTGATTCCCTGCAGAATTAATCCATTGGCTCCTTCAACTTCGCCGTTGGACTATGGATGTGCCATAGATGCTAGGTCAAGTCGGATGCCCTTCTCCCAACAATAAGCTTCCATTTCTCCGAGAGATAAGTTCCTGCCGTTGACGGTGATAATGCTATGTGGGATACCTAATCTCACCACTAGATCTCGGACAAACTTAACGGAAGTTTCCCCATCAAGCTTTCTAATGGTTTTAGCTTCTATCCATTTGGTGAATTTATCAACTGCTACTAGCAGATGCGTAAACCCATAGGGTGCCGTCTGTAATGGACCAAGCATGTCCAGCCCCCAGTCTGCAAACGGCCATGTTATTGGTATTTTTCACAATTCTTGAGCTTGAACATGTGGTTGCCGGGCATAATACTAGCATCCCAATCATGTCTCAACCAGCTGGTCGGTGTCTGCCTTCGCGGCTAGCCAGTAGAATCCTTGTCGAAAGGCTTTGGAGACCAACGATCGAGGAGCAGCGTAATGCCCGCAATCTCCGAGATGGATCTCATGAAGGATTTCAATACCCTCTTGCTGGGACACACACTTGAGGTATACACCAGCGGTGCTTATTTTGTAGAGATATCCATTGATTATGGTATATCCCTTTGCTCGACGTACTATTTGCCGTCTTTCGACCTCGTCGTCGTGTAAAGTTCCGTGTACGAGATATTCCATGAACAGTTTTTCCAAGATGGAGGGACCTTTGTCACTATGTGAACGAACGAGTCAACTCTATCCGGGTTCTCGGGGTCTGCTCCAGAAAAACACCAGGAAGAATTTTTTTGCGCCCTGACCCGAGCTTTGACAGTAGATCAGCCGCCTCATTTTCCTCCCTCAGGACATACTTTACTTCGTAGCCCAAGAAGCTCTTCGGTATCCCATCCACTTCATATCGATATGCCGCCATCATAGAGTTCCGCGTGTTCCAGGTGCCAGCCACCTGCTAGCAACCAAGTCGTAATCTCCACAACAAACTATGCGCTTGATGCCAATATCCTTTCCTACACATAGTCCGTGAATGAGTGCTTCATATTCCGCCATGTTGTTTGTAGCCTCGAAGTGGATCTGCAGAACGTAGTGTAGCTTTCCCCCGGTTGGTGACTATAACAGTACACCAGCCCCCGAGCCATTGAGTAGCTTCAATCCGTCAAAGTGCATCACCCAGTATTCTTCCTCCAGTATAGGGGTAGCATTTGGCATCTCCGTCCAATCTGCGATGAAATACACCAAGACCTGTGATTTGATAGCGTCCCGTCTCTTGTAGGTGATCTCGAAGGCGGCAAGCTCAATGCCCCACTTTGCCACTCTTATTATAGCATCATTGTTGTTGATGATGTTGGACAGTGGAGCCTTGCTCACAATTGTGATTGGGTGCTCCTGGAAATAGTGCCTTAGCTTCCAAGAAGCAAGGAACACTCCGTATGGTAGCTTCTGGTAGTTCGGGTAATGCCGCTTGGACTCTGTCAAGACGTCGCTTACATAGTAAACTGGTCGTTGTACTCCGTACTAATGCCCTGGTTCTTTCCGTTCTACCACGACGACGATGCTGATTACCCGGTTGGTGGCCGCCATGTCGATTACCATACGCTCCATAGGCTCGGGTGCTACAAGGATAGGTGTCGAGGAGAGTATGTCCTTTAGCTTCTTAAGTGCTGCATATGTCTTGTCCATCCATGTAAATTTTTACGCCTTCTTCAGCAACTTGTAAAGCAGCAGAGCCTTCTCTCCAAGTCGGCTGACGAACCGGCTAATTGCTGTAATGCAGTCTGTAAGCCGTTGGATGTCCTTCAGGCATGTCAGACGGTATATGTTTAGCATGGCCTTGATCTTATCCGGGTTGACCTTGATTCCGCTCTGGGAAATGATGAAGCCCAACAATTTGCCGGCTGGAACCCCGAAGACACACTTCTTTGGGTTAAGCATCATGTTGTATTTCCGAAGATTATCAAATGTTTCCTTTAAGTCGGAGATTATGTCATTTGAAGTTTTATACATCACCGCTATTTCGTCCACATAGGCGTGAACGATTCGACCAATTTGATCATGGAGGCAATGCTGCATAGTCCGCTGGTACGTAGCACCTGCGTTTTCCATCCCAAAGGGCATCGTGACATAGCAAAACGTGTCGTAAGGTGTGGTGAACAAAGTGGCCAATTGGTCCGACTTCCTCATCTTTATCTGGTGGTATCCTTAGTATACATCGAGAAAACACAAAATCTCTGAACCAGCCGTCGAGTTAATGACTTGGTCAATGCGAGGCAAAGCAAACAGATCTTTGGGACACACTTTGTTCAAGCCGGTGTAATCAACGCACATTCTTAATTCTTTGGTTCCCTTTTTGGGGACAAGTACAGGATTGTCCACCCATCGGGTGTGAAGGACTTCTCGGATAAAACTAGACTTAAGTAACATAGCTATATCTTTGCCTATGGCGCATCTCTTCTCGTCTCTGAAGCGTCATAGAGGTTGTTTCACAGATTTGTATTTTGGATCAATATTCAAGTTGTGCTCAGCAAGTTCCCTAGTTACACTTTTCATGTCGGCAGGTTGCGAGTCAAAGATGTCCCTATTCTCATGGAGGAACTCGACGAGTGCGCTTTCCTATTTAGGGTCCAAGTTCGTACCAATGGCGGTGGTCTTAGAGGCATTGCCTACCACAAGTTCCACTGGCTTGGTTTCGATGGCGGCCTTAAAGGCGGGGGCAGAGTCAGATATCTGCTTCTTCGACGCCAGCATCTCCGTGGCATCGACCTTGATCTATATCTCTTTGAACTCTTCATTGTAGAGTACAGCTTCTGCAAAGGCTGCTTCTCCAATCTCGCAATCTCTTTCCTTGGTAAAGCTTCCGAATAAGGTGATAATGTCGTTTGGTCCGGGTATCTTGAGCTTGTTGTAGACGAATCATTGCTTAGCCATGAAGGCTTGGAAGATGTCACGTCCGAAGATGACATGGTACACGCTCTTGAAGGGGACCACCTCGATGGTCATGCGTTCATGGCGGGAATTATTAACATCGCCAAAAGCAACCTGAAGCCTGATGCACCCAAGGGACCGAGCCTCCCGGCCAGGAACTACGCCATGGAACATGGTGCTGGTCCGCCTTAGGTTAGCCTCCGTCAAGTTCATCGTGTGCAGCGTATCCAAGTACATGATGTTGATGCTGCTTCCACTATCCACCATGCATTTGGTGAAATTGTTGCCGTCTATCAGGGGGGTTGATGACCATGGCGTATTGGTTCTCCGTAGGGATGATGTCTCGGTGATCCTTCTTGTCCCAAGTGATTGGAATCTCCGACAGGCGCATGTACTGGGGAACTGGGGCTAGAGTAGCCATCAGTATCTTCATGGAGGTTTTCTGTTTCCGGACAGTAGGGGTGCCAACGAAAGTGTGGTAGACGGCAGCCTTCTTCTCAAAGGGGTTCTTGCCCTTGGCATCGCCCTTGTCGGCGTGCCTGCGGTCAACATCCTCGTCCATTTCACTTGAATACTTGGACTCATTTCCTTCTTCTTCCCCTTGTCCTTGCCGCATGGCCTGTTCTTCCGACTTCGCTTGTAACTGGACTCCGGGTCCTCCTTGAGATCGTTGACGAACTTGCAATGGAAATTGGTGTCGATGGCTTTGTCGTTAGCGTCGAGGTGTAATAGGCATGGCATATCACGGTATTCCTCTGACGTTTGGGGAACACTAAGCGCTGCCGGGGTAGTTCCACTACCTCGCTGCTGCCCACGACCAGCCCCCGGGGCTCAGTCACGCTGTCCGCCATCACCTTGTCCTGCAAATGTCATGGCGACCATGTCGGAGGTTTGCTCTTCTTCTGTCGGGCTCTTTTTCATGGTGCTATTGCTCCTCCTAGCCTGAGTTGGAACGACCATTGTCGGCAGGGAGTCGCGAGTATCATCGTCGGCAGCCGCAAACTCACTGGCCAACTGGATCATCTGGTTAAGATTTAGCCTGTGATTGTCCTGCAGGAGGTTCAACTTATGCCGGAGCAACATACCATTCTCCAATCCATCGATGAAGGCGGCCATGGCGGCCTGAGCATGCACTCCTGCACAGAAAGTCTTCATATCCAGCCAGCGATAGAGGTAGGTGCGAGATGACTCGTCTTTCTCTTGCACGCACCATTGTAGATCGCCAACAGTGCAGGGACGCTTATATGTACCCTCGAAGTTCCTTGTGAATGCTTCTTGCATGTCCAACCAGTTGCAGGTGGACTTCTCCGGGAAGTCATCAATACATTGGCGGGCCGTGCTTGCAACATCTGTGGGAGGTACTTGACGGCAACATTGGGGTTACCCCCAGCGATCTTCACCGTGTTGCCGTAATCCTGCAATGACGTAGCTAGTTTGGAGGTGCCGTCATAGGGCTTGATGGTCCTGTCAATCCGGAAACACTTGGTGTAAGTTGCGGTCCGTATTACAGGTCCAAAGCAACGTGGTCCCAGGTATTGTCCTTTTCGGGCCTCGTGAATCTTGCCCAGGCGTGAACGTGCGTCGTATGGCTCCGGACTTGTTCTTTTCTTCTTACCACCAGGGGATGGGTTACATGAAATACATGGGCCTCCTCCGCCATGGTGGCTTGATGGGGATATGCCCACCGGGGTATACCCAGCAGGATGTTTCCGACTGGCCCAGAACTGGCGAGTGGGCCTGCAAGACGGGGACTGGATCAAGACCCGGTGTGGATCCAGGCGACTGGAAGCTGAAGGCCCAGGCGAGTAGATAGGCCCAGTCGAGTTAGCTTAAACGATTACCGATGCTTTAACTGATTCGGTTGAGATATGTAAACCCTAGGGGAGGTGAGTCTATATAAACCACCCTACAGGGCGTGTAGGGGTACGTTCCATCAGACACCCAAGCGACTCGCCGCCTAGCCGCCGAGCTCGTCCATTGTACCTCCATTATAATACAATCTAGAAGGAGTAGGTATTTACCCTCCGGGGGCCGAACCTGGGTAAAACCCTGTGTCTCCGCCCTTATCTCGCACCGCAGATGGCTGGCCGCCCTTGCCCCTCGTTCTACTACTCGCTGCTGATTGCAGCATCTGCCGTGACCATTCCCACGACAGTGGCGCCCACCGTGGGGCCTGGCCGGTCTGGCCGGTGTTCTGCGGCGAGATCCAATCTTCCCATCAACGAGACGGTCGCCACCGGCCGCATGATAGTGATCGGCGAGATGCTCCAAATCTTGCCGAGCAGCTACGTCCCAGCGGCGCGACCTGTCACGCACAGCGTGATCCTGCCAGTCGGCACGATCAGCCTATTTGTCGGCCTCACCGACGTCATCGTCTCGGAGGACTCGGCTCGCATCCGCAAGTTGCCGCCACGCGATCGGCTCTCCGAGAGCTAGATCCGCACGATCCATCGCCTCGCCTCCGAGTACAACTCGGCCCACCGTGACGTGGCCGAAAACTCAGCGGCCGCAGAAGACGCGGCCCTCAACGACGATGCCGACTCGGCGACCACGGCGTCAGTCGCCGGATCCATCACCGCGGCTTCACCCGCGGGCTCCATCACCCAGGTCTCCAACGTGGGTGACTTCGAGGATTCCTCCATCCTTGGGATCTTCGACTTCGACTCCGGGTCGGAGAATTCTGCCAACCTCCGCGACGGGACCGGTCGCCACGCCGCGACCTACATGGCGACCGACACCGATCCGCCGGAGGATCCCTTCTCCACCCCGATCCCTCCTAACACCACGGCAACGGAGGTCGAGGAACTCCGCCTGAAACTGGCAGAGGCAGTGCGCAAGGAGCAAGCCGAGGGCGAAAAGTTTCGCCTCGAGCAGGTGACAGCGCAAGAGCTATCGCGCTACCACCAGCAGCGAATCAGTTCGCGCCTGAACCCCACCGTCCAGGGGCGCGCCCTGAACTTCGACGGAGAAAACGACCCGGCCCACTTGGCCGAGTGCGCGATCTGCGAGAACGCGCCACCAGGAGGAAGCGCCCGGCCCACGCCAGGGTCGACGGCGATGGGCGCCTCAACTCCACCCAACCGCACACCACCCAGGGATCAGCCGCGGATAGTAGTCTCCTCATGGGAGCGGGACGCGAACAGCCTCCCACTGTTCTCCACCCCGATGGACAACCTCGTGGCGGGCCGAGCAGCAGCCGACAACATCACGGCCACCGGCGACAGCGCCCTACAGATCCAGTACGTCAGGGCCCTGCTCGCAAAGGCCGTCGAGCAGCAAAACGCAGGCGCCGACTCGCAGGGTCGAGTGTACTCGCGTTCTTCGGGAAGCAGAGCGGCCTCAAGAGACCGCCCAATGGCGGCAAACACCTTCAACTGCCCACCACCAGAGCCATTGCAGCTCCAACACCGACCCGCGAATGCGGCACTCTCCACCAACGACCCTAGGCCAGCGACCAAGTTCGTCGCCGCCAATGGTCAACCCGTCGACGCACGCACCCACATCATCAATAACCAAAGCTGGCGTGCATGCCAGCCCGACGATCTGCGACACACCCTAACCAATTGCCGCGACGGCGAGCCGATGGGGTCGCTAAGCCGACTCGGGCCCAGGTGCTTCGGACCAATGATCCGAGGCGAAAATTACCCGGCGAACTTCAAAGCGCCAAAGGAAATAGAGAAGTACGACCCTTCGTACGACCCCTCCGCGTGGCTGGACACAACCTCATGGCAATGCGGATCGCCGGCCACACCGACCTGCAAGCCGCCCGTTACCTCCCCCTGATGATGGAGGGAACGTGCAGGCAGTGGATCAACACCCTCCCACAGAATAGCATCGACTCCTGGGAAGAGATGCGAGATGCTTTCGTCAGGCACTTCGAGTGCTCCTACACCCGCGCTACCACCATCGAGGACCTGGAGCGATGCGTCCAGGGACCCCGCGAGTTGACCCGCAACTGGGTCCAGCGGTGGCAAGAACTATGGTACAACGCGGTCGGCATTCACCCGGACACCACGATACATTGTTTCAAGACCTCGTGCCTCTACGAGCCCTTGGTCGCCAAGATCAAGCGACATTCTCGCACACTCGACAACATACCGGACCTCCTCGAGATCGCCAAACGATACGTAGAGGAAGATCCAAAGCAGGAAACTGACGACGAGTCGGGAGGCCAACGCCGCACGAGTGGCAACGACAACGGGCAACGGCCCACCCTACGCTACAGCAACACTCGCCTCAACGGCAAGTGCCGCAACGACGGGCGAGTCGACTTTGTCGCCAACGCTGGGCAAGCGCAACGCGAGCCCAAAAGCTTCCGCCGCGACGGAGGACAACGCCGCGAAGGCGGAAACTACAAGGCCAAGCCAAGGTTCGACCCCGCGTCCCTCCTTAACCAACCTTGTGCGTTTCATAGCAGGGAAGGCAAACCCGCAACGCACATGACCGCCGCCTGCCACACCCTCAGGGAGATTGAGAAGGCACGGCGAGCAAGGGAGGACCCCGATAACAACCCGCCAAACGGCGGAAAGTTCGGCAACGTGGCCGGCTCGGTCCATACCTTCACAGGCTTCAACACGAAGCGCGAGAAGAAGGTCATCACCCGCACCGTCGCCGTCAACACGGTGGCCCAGGTGGACGTTCTCCAGTTCCTCAACTGGTCAGAGCATCCCATCACCTGGAGCCGCCAGGACCACTCGCCGCGCATCGAGTACCCAGGCCGAGTCGCCCTGGTGGTCAAGCCAAAGGTGGGAAACTACTGGATCCCCAAGACGTTGATGGACGGCGACAGCTCCATCAACATCCTGTACCTGGACACCTTCAGGCGACTGCGGCTCCCGCAGTCGATGATCGAGACAACCCACACCACGTTCCACGACATCGTCCCCGGTCGGAAGGCGTACCCGATTGGCAAGGTCACGCTGCCAGTCACCTTCGGCACACCAGCAAACTTCCGCACCGAGCGGATCGTCTTCGAGTTGGTGCCCTTCGACAGCCCCTACCACTGCGTCCTGGGGCGCCAGGCGTTCGCCAAGTTCATGGCAGCGCCACACTACGCGTACAACGCGATGAAGCTCCCCGGGCCGTGCGGCGTCATCACCATCAATGGCGACCCCGACATGGCCGCCGAGTGCGAGGCCAAAGGAGCCGAACTCGCCGACGCCGTCATCGCAGCAGAAGCCAACCACGCTGACGAGCTCGCCAAGTACGCGAGCGGGGTGAACAATGACGACCCCACCATACTCAAGAAGCCCAATTCGGAGGGCGCGAACACCTCAACCTTCGAGGCAACAATGCACACCCGCACCGTCGAGCTGGTCCCAGGCGACTCCAGCCAGACGGTGACGATCGGGACGGGCATGAGCCCAGCCTAGGAAGGCGCGCTCATCGAGTTCCTCCGTGAGAACAGGGACATCTTCGCATGGAAGCCCTCTGACATGCCTGGTGTCCCTAGGGAGCTTGCTGAGCACAAACTAAACGCTGACCCCAAAGTGCGACCCGTCAAGCAGTCGCTGCGGCCCTTCAATGAAGAGCGCCGCCGAGCCATCGCCCAGGAAGTGCAGCGTCTACTCGCTGCAGGCTTCATCTGGCCAATCAAGTACTCCAAGTGGATGGCAAACCCAGTCTTGGTCGAGAAGAAGAACGGGACCTGGAGGATGTGTATCGACTACACAAACTTGAACAGCGCCTGCCCTAAGGAGAAGTTCATCCTCCCGCGGATCGACCAAATAATCGACTCCACCGCGGGCTCGGAGTCGCTATGTTTCCTCGACGCCTATTCTGGATACAACAAGATCAAAATGGCTGTCGAGGACAAGGAGAAGACGGCGTTCATCACGCCATTCGGAGCCTTCTGCTACACCGCCATGACCTTCGGCCTCAAGAACGCCGGGGCGACCTACCAGCGATGCATGCAAGAGTGCGTCGCGAGCCAAATTGGCCGCAACGTCCATGTCTACATCGATGACGTGGTCATAAAATCCGCTCTCCAGGGTGTTCTACCCGCCGACCTGGCGGAAACATTCGCCAACTTGCGAAAATACAAGATAAAACTTAACCCAGGCAAATGCACCTTTGGTGTACCAACAGGAAAACTACTGGGGTACGTCGTCTCCAAGCGAGGGATCGAGGAGAACCCCACCAAGATCTACACGATCGCCCGACTCGGCAAACCCGAGTGTCTGCGCGACGTCCAGAAGCTGTCCGGGCGAGTAGCGGCTCTCAGCCGCTTCATCCCCCGCTTGGGAGAAAAAGCGATGCCCCTATACCGTCTGATGCGCAAGAACCCCACCTTCCAGTGGGACAAGGAGGCGGACGATGCAACCCGCGACCTCAAGAAGGTGCTACTCGCCGCACCGCTACTCGCCGCCCCCGCCGACAAAGAACCCATGCTGGTCTATGTCGCGGCTTCCTAGCGCGTTGTCAGCGCCGTCATGGTCGTCGAATGGCCGGAAGAAGGAAAAGAGCGCCCACTACATCAGCGAGGTCCTCACCGAGTCGCGCCAGCGATACCCGCAGTACCAGAAACTGGTATATGCGGTCTTCAGAGCACAGCGGCGCCTGCCGCACTACTTCTAGGGACACCCAATCACGGTCGTCTCCTCAGCACCGTTGCAGGACATCATCCGCAACCGCGAGGCGACCGGGCGGGTCGCCAAGTGGGCCGTCGAGATCGGCGTCTACAACTTCAAATACGAGCCACGAAAAGCGATCAAGTCGCAGGCTCTAGCGGACTTCATCGCCGACTGGGAAGAAGCCCAGCTGCCAGAGAAGCTACCATACCTCCATTACTGGAGCGTGCACTTCGACGGCTCCAAGAACGAGGACGGTGCAGGAGCAGGGATCGTGCTAACTTCACCTAAGGGCGACAAGCTCCGCTACGTCCTCTGCCTCGACTTCACCCCCTGCACCAATAACATGGCCGAGTACGAGGCCTTACTCCACGGCATGCGAGCTGCCAGGGAGATGAACGTCAACCGCCTACGCTGCTACGGAGACTCCGACCTTGTCGCTGGACAAGTCGCTGGCACCTGCGACGCCGTCTCCCCCACCATGGCGGCATACCGCCAAGCAGTGGACAAGCTGGGCGGACACTTCGCAGGCTACTCCGTCGAGTGGATTGACAGGAGGAAGAACAAGGAGGCCGATGCACTCTCTCGCATTGGGTCAGCTCGACTCGCACCACCCGCCGGCGTCTTCCTCGACACGATCACCAAGCCATCAGTCTCTCCCCCAAGGGAGATCGACATCGGAGTCCCGTTGCAGCCAGAGGCGGCCCTGGTCGCACTCGTCACCGAGCCAGACGACTGGACCAAGCCCTACGTCGCCTACCTGGTGGCCGGCACCTTGCCGACAGACGAGACGGACGCTCGGATGATCGCACGCCGATGCAAGTCCTACACCATCATCGACGGCGAGCTCCACAAGCGCAGCGTCACCGGCGTGTTCCAACGCTGCGTTCAACCCGCCGAAGGACGCAAGATCCTCCACGACATCCACTCCGGCGACTGCGGCCACCATGCCGGCGCCCGCTCTCTGGTCGCCAAGGCCATGCGGCATGGCTTCTACTGGCCCACCGCACACGCCGATGCTGTCGACATTGTCCAGCGGTGCGCCGGGTGCCAGAAGTACACCAACCAGACGCACGTGCCGAGCTCAGCGCTCAAGACAATCCCCATCACCTCTCCATTCGCCGTGTGGGTCATGGGCATGGTAGGCCCCTTCAAAAAGGCTCCCTCCGGCTACACCCACCTCCTGGTCGCGGTCGACAAATTCAAAACGTGGGTGGAGGCCAAACCAGTCCGGAAGTGCGACGGGAAGACCGCCACAAAATTCCTACGCGAGCTCATATATCGCTACGGGTTCCCAAACAGCATCATCACGGACAACGGCACCAACTTTGCCAAAGGATCCATGGCCGAGTTCTACGAAGAACACCACATCCGGCTCGACCTCGCGTCAGTCGCCCACCCGGAGTCCAACGGCCACGCGGAACGGGCCAACCAAAGCATCCTCCACGGCCTGAAGCCGCGACTCCAAGTACCACTCGAGCGCACCACCGGGTGCTGGGTCGAGGAGCTACCTTCCGTCATCTGGGGCATCCACACCTCGGTCAACAGGTCGATAGGATTCACCCCCTTCTTCATGGTGTATGGCGCCGAGGAAGTCATGCCCACCGACCTCGAGCACGACTCGCCGCTTGTCGTCCACTACACGGAGGCTGCAAATGAACTCGCCCGCCAGGACGGAGTCGATCAACTCGACTAGGCACGCGACCTTGCTCGATCACGCACCGCCATCTACCAGCAGGGACTACACCGCTACCACAGCCGGCGGGTGAAAACTCGCACCTTCCAGGAAGGCGACCTGGTGCTGCGCCTCATCTAGGACAAGAAGGGGATGCACAAGATTTCCCCTCCGTGGGAGAGAACATTCGCCATCGGGCGCGTACTCGGCAACGACGCCAACTACCTCATCGACGTCCACGGGGACGGCAAACTCGACGTCAAGCGACCATGGAATGTAAACCTCTTACAGAAGTTCTATTCCTAAAACTCCACATATGTACCCTCCAGTCGCTATGAAATAAAAAGAATTGGTTACCGCAAATTGCGCCTACTCTCCGTGTCTTGTGCCACTCGCACTCGTAATAACAGCGTCAAGCTACCACAGAAGTCAACCTTTGGTACAGCGATCAGCACGGCCAAGTAGTGCGATACAAAAGCACTGGGTCACCTCAGGTTTTGCATTGTCGACGAAAAACGCCTACCCGGAGCCCCATCGGAGTCGCCTAGCTCGACTGGCTCTACGAGCCAAGACGACTGCCTTCGCTTCTCACAGCGACCATGATCCTCCGCATCCTCGACATAGCGACTCGAACAACCACGTACCACGCTCAGGGACTAGCGACCAGTTCAGCACAAGCGGCTCGGGAAAACGCCAAGTATGAGAGCATGCCCAGGACTCGCCATGCGACTGACCCAACGGGCCAGGCAGGAGTGATGCGCTCAATTAACGAGCCAAGTCCTCACCCACCCTCGAGTCGCGCCTAGAACAACCAAGTACCACGCTCGGGGACTCGGCCACCCGACCTCGTTCGCGCAAGGGAAAACGGTAAAGTACAGGGCGCTCAAGGGAGTCGCCGTGCGACTGGCTCTTCGAGTCCGGGCGAGTCGACCACAATAACAAAACCTTCAAAAACCATAAACACACCACACACGAGGTAAACCCCACAAAAAGGGCGGACGCGCTCGGGGACTCGTTCAACACTCAACCGGAAAACACATGACAAGTCACAAAACAAACACGATATCTCATTAATTGCATGTTGCAATCATCTCAAGGTACAAAATATGCCCAAGCGGCATATCTGCTACTAACGCCCCAGGGCAAACTATTCTATTCCGCAGGCTTCAACGACGACTCGCCAGCACCCTTGCGATTGCGGATGAATGGCGTGTATGGGTTTGACGGATACGTCGTCAGCTCACCCGCCATCGCCGCGCGGAAGGGTTTCTCGACCTTGTAGTCTCGGTGCTGTAGCTTGGGGTCATTAGGCGCGACGACCGTCTCCTGGTAAGGAAGGATGTCGCCCATCGCCCATACGCGCTCGGAGTACACCGCAGCACGATCCGTCAACTTGAGCCCTTCAGAGATCTCCACCGAGCCAGTCGACGACGGGTAGCCACTCGTCACGTCGTCTAGATCAAAGTCCTCCGGGAAATGGGTGAGCCCAAGGCTAAGCGCTGTCGCCGCCCATGCCGGAAGGCCGATCGCGTCATAAACTCAACGACCGACGGTGCCTTCTCCAAGTATCGCCACACCTCGACGAGGTCGCTGGGAATTACTTCCGTGGGCGACATCTCCTGGAGGTAGGCTTGGATGCATGTCGCCAACAACGTCGCCGAGTCGACGAGCGTGGCCACACATTGTCGCGCGTCGAACGAGTTCGCCTCTTCCGCGCTATCAAGGATGCGAACTGTGGATAAAATATAACAGTGAGAACAACGGATATTACAAAAAGGCACGTGCAGTAAGCAGGGGCAGACACACTCACCAATCAAGGGACGGGAGAGGTCCGTGATGAAGCTCTGAAGAGAAGTATAGTCGTCCTGAAGCCCAGCAACAAGGGCGTCAGAAACTTTACGCTCTTCCGCGGCGGCCGTAACGGCGGCCTTGGCTCGACCATCTGCCGAACTCGCTTCCTCTTTCGCCTCCCTCAGCTCGTGCTCGAGGTCAGCGATCCGCTTCTCAGCCGAGCTCAATGCTGATTGAGCCGCTGCCAATTCACCCGCTAGGACAAGTCCCTGGCGAGCCTCCTCTGCCTTCTCGGCAACTGCCTGAAGCCCCTTATTCGCCTCTTGGACGGTGGCCAGTTCTTTCTCCGCGCGGTGTTTCGCTGCCAGTCGGTCAGCCGACTCACGTTGCAGACCCCGCACACAATTCCAACAGTTAACCAAAGCGAAATCCTAAGTGCCCACCCGCTGAAATTCAGCGAGTGCGCACTCGGGGACTGGCGATCAACAAATTCTAAGTGCCCACCCGATGAAATTCAGCGAGTGCGCACTCGGTGACTGGCGATCAACAAATCCTAAGTGCCCACCCGCTGAAATTCAGCGAGTGCGCACTCGGGGACTGGCAATCAAAAAATCCTAAGTTCCTACCCGCTGAAATTCAGCGAGTACGCACTCGGGGACTGGACGCGAAAAATAACAACAAGACATTAAAAGGATCAGACCGCTGCAACACACCGGCCTGATCCTCGGGGACTGGACATACCTGGATGGCTGCGCCAGGCATGCCATGAAGTTGTACCGCATCCACGGACGCGAGGAGAGCCGGCGTGTACCCACGACGCTGCTCGACCTCCGTATCGGCGACCTCGGGTGCATAGCTCGAGGGTGAAGTACCACTCGCTGTAGCCGCCCTGGTGATGAAGCGCAGGAACGTTGCGATGGAGGCACCGACGCAAAAGGATGCCGGCTCGGCCACCCCAGGCGGGGGAGCACCCTCCTTCGTGGGTACGGCCGCCTCCGGTGCGGGTTCATTCGGCGCAACCGCCGTGTCGTCGAAGATCGTGACGACATCGTCACCGTTGGATTTCTTGGCGCCATCCGCAGGGACGACGACTTCGTCCGCCTTCCTCTTCCGGGAGGGATCCTCTTCGCTGACAACGGGAGTCACCTTAGCCACGCTGGGGTGGCCTATTTTCTTTGCTCCGGTCCTATAAATTGATCGCGTGAGCAAGATAATCCAAGTACAATGAAAGACGAAAGAAGGTGAGCAAACTCACTTAGCGACTGGAAATAAGGTGCAGATGCCGGCCGGCTTCTCCAGTTCGGGGCCTAGTCGGCGACTGAAGCCCATTTCCATGACGTCATGCTCCTAGGATACAGATGGTTTCTTCGTCGTCGAGGCTGCGACGGAAGCCTCTAAGACATCTTCAACGGGAGCTTCCTTGCGAGGTGAAGTCGCCGCAACCGGAGCAGCCCCTAGTCTAGAGACTGGGGCGAATGGCGGAGGCATCGAAGCCAGTGGCACCTCGCTCAGGACAGCGGCCATGTCCAACACGGTTACCATCGGCGGCACCTCGCCCTTGGTCGGGCTGGGAGTGTCGGAGCTGCTCGCCGAGTGCGGCAGTGAGGCCGGCCTCGCCGATTTTGTCCTTCTCCTTCTTATTCTTCTTCGACGGAGTGGCCTGGCGGCGCGAGGTGGTCTCCGGAAGGTCGTCATCATCATCATGACGCTCGATGCTTTTACTCGCCTCAAACTCACGCTGATGCTGCCCGCGGGTCTTGCGGACCAGCGGGGCGGCCTCCTCCTCAGACTCGTCGTCGTCGTTGTTTTCGTCGCTCTCGGTGTCGCCCTTGGCGGGAGGCGACTCGCCCATGTCCTGGACGGACGAGCTCGAGTTCTCGTCATCTGAAGGAGGGATCCATCCTTCCACCACTTGGAATAGCTGCAATGCGCACAAGATGAAATTAGAATGACCGCGACTGCATAAACTGCGACTGCGAATGATGCGAGGTGATTTACCGTTGGGGCTGGACGCTTTGCGGTGTAGGGGGCGACCCCAGCCCTTGCGTCCAGGTACACCGCCTGGGTGATCTTCTTCAGCGCTGAGGTGTAGTCTTCGAGCTTCCACTCGGCGAGGCAGGACTTCGTCGAGTCCTCCCGGCCCGTGTATTGGTACATGTAGTGGTCGCGCCGAGCCAGAGGGACGAGCCGCCGCCCGAGCCAGCAGTTGTATAAGTTAATTGTCTGGAGGCCTTTCTTCTTCAGACTGCAGATGGTTTGGAGCATTTCGTCCACGACCATCCGCTGGTCGGTGGGAATCTTGCCGACTTGGAGTCGGCGTGGTTCGGCCGGTTGGCGGAGTATCGCGAGATCGCCGCCTCGCCCTCCGGGTCGCCTCAGCAACATAGAACCAAGACTTCTTCCAGTGGCTCGCCGCCTTGGCGGGCAGCATCAAGTCAAAGAACGAAGCCTTCGACTTCAGCTGGAATGTCAGGCCGCCCGCGGCAAGCATTGGGCCGCCCGCTTCCTCGCGACTGATCCGCCCGTGGAACATATCTTGCCATAGAGGGAAGTAGGGCCGTCAGCCCAGGTAGCACTCGCAGGACGCCACGAAGATGGCAAGCTGCTCGATGCTGTGCGGACCTAGATCCGACGGTTGGATCCCATAGTAGGCGCAGGAGCGCCGGAAGAACAGGGATGTAGGGAATCCCAGCCCCCGTTCTAGGTGGCTGGTGAAGCAGATGAACTCACCCTCGCGCGGGTTCGGAGTCACCTCTCCAGCCGCGGGGATGCGCCAACAGCCGGTGCGCAGAATCCTGGCCTCCTCGAAGGAAGCCAGTTGCGCCCTCGTACACTTAGATCTACCCCAAGGCTCGGTGGAGGGGGCCATGGTGGACGGATTTGTGGAGGGTCGGAGGATTTCAGGTCGGCTGGATCGCGATACGAAAGTAGGCGTAAATGCGTGCAATCGGAAGGAATGACGAGAAGGTGGTTCTCCGATCGCCTGCCATTCCCCTTATATAGCGGTTGTTACCCGCCAAATCAGGGAGCCGTTACTATGCGGTGATTACGCCAGAAGTTACCGTTGGGTTACCCCAACGGCTAGTTTGACCACGTTTAACGGTCCAACTTCAGCCACTCCGCTCGCCGACCCGATCACTATAGCAGTGACAAATTATTTTCGCCGACTCGACTAGCCAAAGCTGCGATCAGAATGACTAGTCTTTTCTTGTATTCAGGAGCCCGCCGGCGATTCGACTGGATGTCCGCTGTGAAGCCGTATGCTCCGACTGCCAGCAGCCACCTACGCCCAATCGACGACGGCCTCGGGGATTACTGATGGGGATATGCCCACCGGGGTATACCCAGCAGGACGTTTCCGACTGGCCCAGAACTGGCGAGTGGGCCTGCAAGACGGCGACTAGATCAAGGCCCGGTGTGGATCCAGGCGACTGGAAGCTGAAGGCCCAGGCGAGTAGATAGGCCCAGTCGAGTTAGGTTAAACGATTACCGATGCTTTAACTGATTCGGTTGAGATATGTAAGCCCTAGGGGAGGTGAGTCTATATTAACCTCCCTACAGGACGTGTAGGGGTACGTTCCATCAGACACCCAAGCGACTCGCCGCCTAGCCGCCGAGCTCGTCCATTGTACCTCCAGGGGGGGCCGACCCTGGGTAAAACCCTGTGTCTCCGCCCTCATCTCGCACCGCAGATGGCTGGCCGCCCTTGCCCCTCGTTCTACTACTCGCTGCCGATTGCAACATCTGACGTGACCATTCCCACGACATGGCTGCTACGTGGCGATGAAGGCGGAGGTGGCGGTGGGTTAGCCTTCTTGCTGTAACCCTCCTACGACACCTCACGCTTGTCGTGGTTGCCTGTCGGACGCGGAGGGTCATAACACGACCTGCTCTTGTGTCCTTGGTTGCGCTCTCCATGGTGATGGGGCTGCTCCGCATTATCACGGATGACGATGCTGCTTTGCCTTTGCGGAGGCATGTCCATGCGATGGTGAGTATTGGGGTCTTTGCGATGTCGGGGGATTGGGGCAGCGAGGATGAGCCTTGCCTCTATGGTCGAAGGATATGGGGATAGCATCCTTCATGTTGCATGCATCCCTTCGCCTTTATTTTGATGAACCCGTCTGAGACCCGACATCATGTAACATACCACTTTTTGTGTAATATTAATAAATACCTGTTTGAGCATTGCATGCATGCATTACACTTGCACTTTGATTTAACCAAATAAGAACAAATAAAACCCTAAGAGTTTCCCCTCTCTCTTTGAATCAATTCAAATGGTTTTCTATTTTGAAAACTAACCAAAAGAATGGAACCCAAAATGAATAAAAAGGGTCCAACACTATTGTATACAGATTATAAAAAGTTTATGTAATTTTGGATTATTCAAAACTGATTTGAATTCAAAAAACAAAAGGGAAATCAGAAAATAGAAATAGAAAAACAGTTTCCTAGAAAAAAATCTAACTAACCTAGCTACTGGGCTGAGCCCACCTCTCCCCTCTCTCTCTGCCGCCCATCGCAGCATGCAGCAACTCCGTAGAGGCCCACCCGGGGCCCAGCCTGGCCCGTACCGTTTCATCGACACTATCGTCGTCGTCCAACTCTCGCCGCGCCCGAAGCAACTCGTTGTCGCCTCTCCGCCGGCCGCCGCACGCCAAGATCCGTGCCGCCGCCCCCGTGGGCCTACAAGACCCTGTCGGACGCGTCGACGAACCCTAGTGCCCTCCCACTTCTCCTCTTCCTCTCCCTCCCTCGCGGCAATTCCATGGACGAAGAACCCTAGCCGCCAGTCGTTGTCGTCCTCGCCATCTCCGGCCACCCTAGCCCTAGCCAGTGCCACCGTTGAGGTCGCCGAGCTCGACTCTCTGTCTCCCTAGCCCTTATCCCCCTCGCGCGTGACCCCAATTGGGCGAATCGAGAGCTCCGTTCGCCGTTGCTCTTCATCGATCCCCTCCATTCCCGAGCTCGCATCGCCTCGCCGTCAAGCCCGCTGTGTTCACGGTGAGATCCTCGTCGTCACGGTGCCCTCCGCTCCCTTCCTCTCCCTTTGTATCTTCCTCCCCACGTGAGCCCGACGCCGCCGCCGCTCGCCGTCGTTGCACCGCTGTCTCCCGTGACCAAGAATAGGCGGCGCCACCACCAATCGACTCCCCATCATCGCCTGCGTCCAACACCCTGGGAGCAACTCCATTGATGACATCAGCATGATGTCATGCTGATGTCATATCTCTTTTTCTTTTTCTTTTATTTATTTCTGTAATTATTTCTGAAATAAGAAATGTATGACAGGTGGGCTCTTCTGGTCAGTGTTTTATTATTTTCTGTAAATTTTTTCTGAAATGATTAAAAATCTGACATGTGGGCCCAAGTTTGGAAATTATTTCAAATATTCCAATAAAAATGAATTAAAATTGGGAAATTCATAACTAATTCATTTTAAATCAGAAAAATACATATAATATACCAAATGATCAGAAAAATGAAACCTATCTAACTAAGATATAATCATACATTGTTAATCAACTTTGATGGCAAGTTTAATTAGAAGAACCAATTGAACCCCATAGGTCATACATTGTTAGGGTTTGCACATCTCGGACCCCCTTTAAAGTGATCAAGCATGTTTTAGGGTTCAATTCAACACTATTCAACTTGTCATATCATCCATATTGTATGAGCATTGCACATACCATGTGTTGAATGTTGCTTTGTCTTTTCCGGTGATTGGTTCTCGCTAATAGGAACCGAAGCTGAAGCTGAAGTCAACGCCACCGAGGAGCAGTATCAGTTCAATAACGGGCAAGGCAAGTGAAGACCCACTCATACATATGAATCCTATGATTACAAAGTATTTCATTCTCATCATATGCATTCGGTTCAACAGTGTTCTATTAGTAGACAGAGTAATCCTATCTGATGCATGTTTTCCTTTGTAAACTATATTACCTGATCCACCGCTCCTAGCATAACTAGGGTTTGTCTTATGAGCATCGCTAGTGCTACAGTTCAGTTAAGCTTAGCCATGCTTAGTGGTCTGAAGCTGATCATTCATGTGATGCGCCGGAGATGCGAATGAATCTAGTATGGTAGGATATTGTGATGTGATCATATATGAATGATAAACATGTTAAGGCTTGTATGGGAGGCCACGTGGGTTGTGGTTTTTGTAGTCCCATACTTGCCACCCTACGCAGATTTTTTTTAATAATAGTTATTTAAATCAGGTATTATGAGAACAAAGATTGTTTAAATAATTACCGTAGTACATATAAGATGGATGATTTACAAATCTAGTTGGAGAAATCACATCCATAAAACTAATGCTAAAATATAGCAAGACAAATGATTGGAAGATCATTTACGAAGTGATATCGTCGTTTAAATTATAATGGAAAGAAACTCTATTTTCATGGATTTTTTGGAGTCTTTGGTTTGATCAAATGATGCTTGTGAGACTTTCCTTGGAATAATTAAAACTTCGTTCAAAGGAGAAAGAAGAATGAATGACAAATATTGGAATTTATACATATCGATGTATGTAGTCCATTATGTGTAGTCGTAAGCGATGGATTTCATCTTCATATGCTTTCTGCGGAAATTTTGAGTAAATATTTACTCAATGATAAAGAAGTATGAAATATTTTAAAACGTTCAAAGACTTTCTATATGAAGTGGAAAATCATTGTAACAAGAAAATAAATAATTTATGATTTTGTCATAAAGGGATTTCTTTGAGTTACAAGTTTAGCAAAACACCTAGATTTGCATCTCCCGAAACACCATAGTAATATGGAATGTTTGAGCTTTGTAATGAAACCTTGTTTGACATGGTTAGATCAAAGGTTTTATTTATAAAACTGCCATTATGTTTTAAAAGATTAAAGCTTTAGAGACTATCTCTTTTGCACTGAAAAGAGCTTTATCTTGATCTGTTGAAATGACACCATGTAAGTTATGGTTTGGGGTAAAAGCCAAGTTGTCCTTTCTTAAATTTTTGTATGCTAAGCATAAGTTAGATATTTACAAACAAAGACGGATGAACATGTCTTTGTAGGTTATTTCGAATAACCATTGGGTATTCCTCCATAACATTGGGGACAAAAGGGTTTGTCGCTTGAAACATGAACTTTCTTGAAAAAGGAATTTTTCGCAAAAGTTAAGTGGGAGGACAATAGAACTTTGATAAGGTTAACAAACCTTAGCTATATGTGCTGAGTTGCGCAATGCCGGAAAATGTTCCGGAGGCAACCGGAATGCTCATGGCTCACATGCCTCAAAGGTTGTGGTCACGGAGGTCTAAGTTCCTATTGAACCAAGTAGGTCGGATAAACAATCAAATGCTAAAATTTGAGAGTAAATCATTGTTGTTTGACAATGATGAACCAACTACATGCAAAGAAGCGATGATGTGCGCCGACTCCGTCAAATTGCTTGAAGCCATAAAATCTGTGATAGTTCCATACACGAGAAATCAAGTTTTTTTGAACTTGGAAGACACTGCGAAAAAGTGTAAAAACCTATCAGTCATATTTGGATCTATAAAGAAAAAGACATGGATGTTTCACATCTATGAAATAGTCGACATGTCGTAAAATATTTTATGAAAATGTTCAAGGAGTTGACTATGACAAAATTTTATCTTTCATAAGCGATATTTAGTCTAGACGGATTAAAATAGCAACCACTATATATAATTTTGTATATGATAGATGAATAAACAAAACAAAGTTCTTCTAATAGAATGATTACCTAGGATGTGTGCACGACACAATCCAAAGGGTTTTGTTAATTCAAAGGATGCTAAAAGGGGCATGCAAACTTCAATGGTTGAAGTAAGAATCGCGGAGTTGTAATCTTTGTCGTGATGAAACTGTTAAAGGAATTATCATTAGGAGACGATGAAGATGCTTGCATTTGCAAGAAATTAAGTGGAAGTGCTAAGACATATTTCTAATGCATTATGTGGAGGACATCTTGTTGATTGGAAATGATGTATATTTTATTGACAAAGTTTAAGAAATTCATTTTGATGTAAGACTTAGGCAAAACCCGAATATTTAGCATGAATATGTACATGGATAGACTATATCGCTAATATGGTTGTGCCAAACGTACATATATGATATATTGAAGGAGTTCAATATAGAAACAACGAGAAAAGGTTCTTGTCCCATAGAAAAGAATTGAATAAAAATTCAAGTGTACTAACACTTGGAAAGTGAAACAATATTCAAGTGCTTTGACACTTGGTGAGCGAAATCACAAGAATATTTTGATCAATCATACCATGATATGTACACATCCAGATATGTCCTATGCTCTAAATGATATGATCATATACCAGAATGAATCACAAGATGATTATTGGACGATAGTAAGTAAATTCTAATGATCTTTTGGAGGAACTAAGAATATATTTGTGTAGAGGTGACAAACAATTACAAATAGTTCATTGTAAAGCATTACATTGATACTAGTTTTGTAAAGCATTACATTGGAAAGCCTTGTTGGTATACACTATCAAAGGTTTGCCAAGTAACTCTTTCCTTTGCTAGTAACAGATCTTTGTGTGTCATTGTATATTATCAGCTGCTTATAGACATATTATTATTGTTCTTTTACAAATGAAATATTTGAGAGAATGGCCTTGTTCAAGTATCCTATGTTTTCTTTTCTCGACTCTAGATCCCATATAAAAGGGAATGTAGATCAGTAGCTAGATAGTACTCCATTATGTAAATAGTACTGCCGTACTATTGACTTGAGTAATTTCATTATGTAAATAGGCAGATCAATTACTGAAGAAATACTTTAGTGAATGGTTTTGTTCAAATGTCCTATTGGTACTATATATGGCATCATCGTGTTAAGCTGCATCGAGATGTTTGAACCTGAACCTTTTCTGTTTGGCACTCGCAGTCGACAGAGAAGAAGCAGTTGAATCCCAAGTGGGAGGTCAAGGTCCAGAAGCTCGTCATCAACATCTCTGTCTATGCCAGCAGAGATCGCCTCACCCGCACCTCTAAGGTATAATATGCCTATCTATTTATCTTCATGGTCCCCTTATGAGCTCGCGTGTGAGGGATTCAGATAAAGATATGACTATGTTGGTTGCAAGGTTTGGCCGATGTTTAGTTCAATACCATGTGGTCTGCTTCGCTTACAACAATCTAGTTGCTTTAGTAGTTTGTAGAATTGCAAGTCATCAATAATCTAGCATGTCTCGCCACTGGTCTATTTGATCTGTGGAGTGCCTATCTTGTAGCCTGCTAGTAGAAGCTGGGGTGGTCTCATTTTATTGCGCTGAGAGTAGCAGCAAGTAACATCACCTGATACTAGCAATGAATTTAATGATATCTGAGAATTGTTTACTAGAAAATTCTTTGTGATACTTGGCCCTTCTGATGTATGCTCACACTAGTATCAGGTGATCTTAGTTGTTGCTATGTTGGTTCAACATTTGTGAGATTAAGACCATGTAGTCGATAGGCCAAAGGAGTTTCTTATTATTTCTCCTATTAATCAAATTATTGTTCTATTTGAATGTGCAGATGTTTTGTATCAACCCATCATTGCTAAGGAATAAGACCACACTAGAGGAACAATGTTGTAGGAGAACAATGTTGTAGGAGGAAGTTTTCCTTTTTGTCGCACGGAAAAGCCCTTTTCCATATTCCGAGCGCAAAAAACGGGTCGTTTTGTGAAGTAACCACCAAAATGCCGTTTCAGAATGCTACCGTCCCATTTTCCTAAAATACTAGACCACCTCACATGGACTATCTCCCAATCGGGACATCTCAAACCTTTTCGTCCATCCCGGGTAAAAAGGACAAATGTCTGCCGAATCTGTAGGAAGTGGGTCCGATTTGTACTATAGGTACATGATCTATCGCCCGTGATTTTTTGAAAAAATAATTTTTAGACTCGCAATATGTGGTTTCTTTAGAGATCCAATGCAAGTTCTAACGATGCTCGTCCCCTATCTTCATGCACACCGGTTCGACCATAGTTAGAAATTCAGATAATTCAAAACGGGCATAATAAATTCAAAAAAATCCGAACAATGAAAATGCTTCGCGTGGTGTCATATTATGTTACATAGTTGAAAGGAAAAAATACCAGACTTGGTATATTGATCATGTTTCAAAAAACCTTCACAAAATGACATATCATGTTCGAGGTTTCATGGCTTTCGGTCCAAATGGCAGATGTTATGTGCTGAATTACGGCATAGTTTGTGATGTTGTGCCCATATTATGCATGCGTGTGGACATTGGTATGGAGAACAATGTTGCAGGAGGAAGTTTTCCTTTTTGTCGCACGGAAAAGCCCTTTTCCATTTTCCGAGCGTAAAAAACGGGTCGTGTTGTGAAGTAACCACCAAAATGCCGTTTCAGAATGCTACCATCCCATTTTCCTAAAATACTGGAGCACCTTACATGGACTATCTCCCAATCGGGACATCTCAAACCTTTTCGTCCATCCCGGGTAAAAAGGACAAATGTCTGCCGAATCGGCAGGAAGTGGGTCCGGTTTGTACTACAGGTACATGATCTATCGCCCGTGATTTTTTGAAAAAATCATTTTTAGACTCGCAATATGTGGTTTCTTCAGAGATCCAATGCAAGTTCTAACGATGCTCGTCCCCTATCTTCATGCACACCGGTTCGACCATAGTTAGAAATTCAGATAATTCAAAACGGGCATAATAAATTCAAAAAAAATCCGAACAATGAAAATCCTTCACGTGGTGTCATATTATGTGACATAGTACTAGACTTGGTATATTGATCTTGTTTCGAAAAAACCTTCACAAAATGACCTATCATGTTCGAGATTTCATGACTTTCGGTCCAAATGACCGATGTTATGTGCTGAATAACTTCATAGTTTGTGATGTTGTGCCCATATTATGCATGCGTGTGGACATTGGTATATAGAACAATGTTGCAGGAGGAATTTTTCCTTTTTGTCGCACGGAAAAGCCCTTTTCCATATTCCGAGCGCAATTGTGAAGTAACCACCAAAATGCCGTTTCAGAATGCTACCGTCCCATTTTAATAAAATACTAGACCACCTCACATGTACTATCTCCCAATCGGGACATCTCAAACCATTTCGTCCATCCCAGGTAAAAAGGACAAATGTCTGCCGAATCGGTAGGAAGTGGGTCCGGTTTGTACTACAGGTACATGATCTATCGCCCGTGATTTTTTGAAAAAATCATTTTTAGACTCGCAATATGTGGTTTCTTCAGAGATCCAATGCAAGTTCTAACGATGCTCGTCCCCTATCTTCATGCACACCGGTTCGACCATAGTTAGAAATTCAGATAATTCGAAACGGGCATAATAAATTCAAAAAAAATCCGAACAATAAAAATCCTTCGCATGGTGTCATATTATGTGACATAGTACCAGACTTGGTGTATTGATCTTGTTTCGAAAAAACCTTCACAAAATGACCTATCATGTTCGAGGTTTCATGGCTTTCGGTCCAAATGACCGATGTTATGTGCTGAATCACGGCATAGTTTGTGATGTTGTGCCCATATTATGCATGCGTGTGGACATTGGTATAGAGAACAATGTTGCAGGAGGAAGTTTTCCTTTTTTGTCGCACGGAAAAGCCCTTTTCCATTTTCCGAGCGCAAAAAACGGGTCGTTTTGTGAAGTAACCACCAAAATGCCGTTTCAGAATGCTACCATCCCATTTTCCTAAAATACTGGAGCACCTTACATGGACTACCTCCCAATCGGGACATCTCAAACCTTTTCGTCCATCCCGGGTAAAAAGGACAAATGTCTGCCGAATCGGCAGGAAGTGGGTCCGGTTTGTACTACAGGTACATGATCTATCGCCCGTGATTTTATGAAAAAATCATTTTTTGACTCGCAATATGTGGTTTCTTCAGAGATCCAATGCAAGTTCTAATGATGCTCGCCCCCTATCTTCATGGACACCGGTTCGACCATAGTTAGAAATTCAGATAATTCAAAACGGGCATAATAAATTCAAAAAAAATCCGAACACTGAAAATCCTTCGCGTGGTGTCATATTATGTGACATAGTACCAGAATTGGTATATTGATCTTGTTTCGAAAAAACCTTCACAAAATGACCTATCATGTTCGAGGTTTCATGGCTTTCGGTCCAAATGACCGATGTTATGTGCTGAATCACGGATTAGTTTGTGATGTTGTGCCCATATTATGCATGTGTGTTGACATTGGTTTAGAGAACAATGTTGCCAGAGGATGTTTTCCTTTTTGTCGCACGGAAAAGCCCTTTTTCATTTTCCGAGCGCAAAAAACACGTCGTTTTGTGAAGTAACCACCAAAATGCCGTTTCAGAATGCTACCGTCCCATTTTCCTAAAATACTAGACCACCTCACATGGACTATCTCCCAACCGGGACATCTCAAACCTTTTCGTCCATCCCGGGTAAAAAGGACAAATGTCTGCCGAATCGGTAGGAAGTGGGTCCGGTTTGTACTACAGGTACATGATCTATAGCCCGTGATTTTTTGAAAAAATCATTTTTAGACTCGCAATATGTGGTTTCTTCAGATATCCAATGCAACTTCTAACGATGCTCGTCCCCTATCTTCATGCACACCGGTTCGACCATAGTTATAAATTCAGATAATTCAAAACGGGCATAATAATTTCAAAAAAGTCCGAACAATGAAAATCCTTCGCGTGGTGTCATATTATGTTACATAGTTGAAAGGAAAATTACCAGACTTGGTATATTGATCATGTTTCGAAAAAACCTTCACAAAAAACCTATAATGTTCGAGGTTTCATGGCTTTCGGTCCAAATGACCGATGTTATGTGCTGAATCACGGATTAGTTTGTGATGTTGTGCCCATATTATGCATGTGTGTGGACATTGGTTTAGAGAACAATGTTGCCGGAGGATGTTTTCCTTTTTGTCGCACGGAAAAGCCCTTTTTCATTTTCCGAGCGCAAAAAACGGGTCGTTTTGTGAAGTAACCACCAAAGTGCCGTTTCAGAATGGTACCATCCCATTTTCCTAAAATACTAGACCACCTCACATGGACTATCTCCCAACCGGGACATCTAAAACCTTTTCGTCCATCCCGGGTAAAAAGGACAAATGTCTGCCGAATCGGTAGGAAGTGGGTCCGGTTTGTACTACAGGTACATGATCTATCGCCCGTGATTTTTTGAAAAAATCATTTTTAGACTCGCAATATGTGGTTTCTTCAGATATCCAATGCAACTTCTAACGATGCTCGTCCCCTATCTTCATGCACACCGGTTCGACCATAGTTATAAATTCAGATAATTCAAAACGGACATAATAAATTCAAAAAAATCCGAACAATGAAAATCCTTCGCGTGGTGTCATATTATGTTACATAGTTGAAAGGAAAATTACCAGACTTGGTATATTGATCATGTTTCGAAAAAACCTTCACAAAAAAACCTATAATGTTCGAGGTTTCATGGCTTTCGGTCCAAATGACCGATGTTATGTGCTGAATCACGGATTAGTTTGTGATGTTTTGCCCATATTATGCATGTGTGTGGACATTGGTTTAGAGAACAATGTTGCCGGAGGATGTTTTCCTTTTTGTCGCACGGAAAAGCCCTTTTTCATTTTCCGAGCGCAAAAAACGGGTCGTTTTGTGAAGTAACCACCAAAGTGCCGTTTCAGAATGCTACCATCCCATTTTCCTAAAATACTAGACCACCTCACATGGACTATCTCCCAACCGGGACATCTAAAACCTTTTCGTCCATCCCGGGTAAAAAGGACAAATGTCTGCCGAATCGGTAGGAAGTGGGTACGGTTTGTACTACAGGTACATGATCTATCGCCCGTGATTTTTTGAAAAAATCATTTTTAGACTCGCAATATGGGGTTTCTTCAGATATCCAATGCAACTTCTAACGATGCTCGTCCCCTATCTTCATGAACACCGGTTGGACCATAGTTAGAAATTCAGATAATTCAAAACGGGCATAATAAATTCAAAAAAAATCCGAACAATGAAAATCTTTCGCGTGGTGTCATATTATGTGACATAGTACCAGACTTGGTATATTGATCTTGTTTCGAAAAAAGCTTCACAAAATGACATATCATGTTCGAGGTTTCATGGCTTTCGGTCCAAATAACCGATGTTATGTGCTGAATCACGGTGATGTTGTGCCCAAATTATGCATGCGTGTGGACATTGGTATGGGGAACAATGTTGCAGGAGGAAGTTTTCCTTTTTGTCGCACAGAAAAGCCCTTTTCCATTTTCCGAGCGGAAAAAACGGGTCGTTTTGTGAAGTAACCACCAAAATGCCGTTTCAGAATGCTACCGTCCCATTTTCCTAAAATACAGGACCACCTTACATGGACTATCTCCCAATCGGGACATCTCAAACCTTTTCGTCCATCCCGTGTAAAAAGGACAAATGTCTGCCGAATCGGTAGGAAGTGGGTCCGGTTTGTACTATAGGTACATGATCTATCGCCCGTGATTTTTTGAAAAAATCATTTTTAGACTCGCAATATGTGGTTTCTTCAGAGATCCAATGCAAGTTCTAACGATGCTCGTCCCCTATCTTCATGCACACCGGTTCGACCATAGTTAGAAATTCAGATAATTCAAAACAGGCATAATAAATTCAAAAAAAATCCGAACAATGAAAATCCTTCGCGTGATGTCATATTATGTGACATAGTACCAGACTTGGTATATTGATCTTGTTTCGAAAAAACCTTCACAAAATGACCTATCATGTTCGAGGTTTCATGGCTTTCGGTCCAAATGACCGATGTTATGTGCTGAATCACGACATAGTTTGTGATGTTGTGCCCATATTATGCATGCGTGTGGACATTGGTTTAGAGAACAATGTTGCCGGAGGAAGTTTTCCTTTTTGTCGCACGGAAAAGCCCTTTTCCATTTTCCGAGCGGAAAAAACGGGTCGTTTTGTGAAGTAACCACCAAAATGCCGTTTCAGAATGCTACCATCCCATTTTCCTAAAATACTGGAGCACCTTACATGGACTACCTCCCAATCGGGACATCTCAAACCTTTTCGTCCATCCCGGGTAAAAAGGACAAATGTCTGCTGAATCGGCAGGAAGTGGGTCCGGTTTGTACTACAGGTACATGATCTATCGCCCGTGACTTTATGAAAAAATCATTTTTTGACTCGCAATATGTGGTTTCTTCAGAGATCCAATGCAAGTTCTAATGATGCTCGTCCCCTATCTTCATGCACACCGGTTCGACCATAGTTAGAAATTCAGATAATTCAAAACGGGCATAATAAATTCAAAAAAAATCCGAAAAATGAAAATCCTTCGCGTGGTGTCATATTATGTGACATAGTACCAGAATTGGTATATTGATCTTGTTTCGAAAAAACCTTCACAAAATGACCTATCATGTTCGAGGTTTCATGGCTTTCGGTCCAAATGACCGATGTTATGTGCTGAATCACGGATTAGTTTGTGATGTTGTGCCCATATTATGCATGTGTGTTGACATTGGTTTAGAGAACAATGTTGCCGGAGGATGTTTTCCTTTTTGTCGCACGGAAAAGCCCTTTTTCATTTTCCGAGCGCAAAAAACACGTCGTTTTGTGAAGTAACCACCAAAATGCCGTTTCAGAATGCTACCGTCCCATTTTCCTAAAATACTAGACCACCTCACATGGACTATCTCCCAACCGGGACATCTCAAACATTTTCGTCCATCCCGGGTAAAAAGGACAAATGTCTGCCGAATCGGTAGGAAGTGGGTCCGGTTTGTACTACAGGTACATGATCTATCGCCCGTGATTTTTTGAAAAAATCATTTTTAGACTCGCAATATGTGGTTTCTTCAGATATCCAATGCAACTTCTAACGATGCTCGTCCCCTATATTCATGCACACCGGTTCGACCATAGTTAGAAATTCAGATAATTCAAAACGGGCATAATAAATTCAAAAAAATCCGAACAATGAAAATCCTTCGCGTGGTGTCATATTATGTTACATAGTTGAAAGGAAAATTACCAGACTTGGTATATTGATCATGTTTCGAAAAAACCTTCACAAAAAACCTATAATGTTCGAGGTTTCATGGCTTTCGGTCCAAATGACCGATGTTATGTGCTGAATCACGGATTAGTTTGTGATGTTGTGCCCATATTATGCATGTGTGTGGACATTGGTTTAGAGAACAATGTTGCCGGAGGATGTTTTCCTTTTTGTCGCACGGAAAAGCCCTTTTTCATTTTCCGAGCGCAAAAAACGGGTCGTTTTGTGAAGTAACCACCAAAGTGCCGTTTCAGAATGGTACCATCCCATTTTCCTAAAATACTAGACCACCTTACATGGACTATCTCCCAATCGGGACATCTCAAACCTTTTCGTCCATCCCGGGTAAAAAGGACAAATGTCTGCCGAATCGGCAGGAAGTGGGTCCGGTTTGTACTACAGGTACATGATCTATCGCCCGTGATTTTTTGAAAAAATCATTTTTAGACTCGCAATATGTGGTTTCTTCAGAGATCCAATGCAAGTTCTAACGATGCTCGTCCCCTATCTTCATGCACACCGGTTCGACCATAGTTAGAAATTCAGATAATTCAAAACGGGCATAATAAATTCAAAAAAAATCCGAACAATGAAAATCCTTCACGTGGTGTCATATTATGTGACATAGTACTGGACTTGGTATATTGATCTTGTTTCGAAAAAACCTTCACAAAATGACCTATCATGTTCGAGATTTCATGACTTTCGGTCCAAATGACCGATGTTATGTGCTGAATAACTTCATAGTTTGTGATGCTGTGCCCATATTATGCATGCGTGTGGACATTGGTATATAGAACAATGTTGCAGGAGGAATTTTTCCTTTTTGTCGCACGGAAAAGACCTTTTCCATATTCCGAGCGCAATTGTGAAGTAACCACCAAAATGCCGTTTCAGAATGCTACCGTCCCATTTTAATAAAATACTAGACCACCTCACATGTACTATCTCCCAATCGGGACATCTCAAACCATTTCGTCCATCCCAGGTAAAAAGGACAAATGTCTGCCGAATCGGTAGGAAGTGGGTCCGGTTTGTACTACAGGTACATGATCTATCGCCCGTGATTTTTTGAAAAAATCATTTTTAGACTCGCAATATGTGGTTTCTTCAGAGATCCAATGCAAGTTCTAACGATGCTCGTCCCCTATCTTCATGCACACCGGTTCGACCATAGTTAGAAATTCAGATAATTCGAAACGGGCATAATAAATTCAAAAAAAATCCGAACAATAAAAATCCTTCGCATGGTGTCATATTATGTGACATAGTACCAGACTTGGTGTATTGATCTTGTTTCGAAAAAACCTTCACAAAATGACCTATCATGTTCGAGGTTTCATGGCTTTCGGTCCAAATGACCGATGTTATGTGCTGAATCACGGCATAGTTTGTGATGTTGTGCCCATATTATGCATGCGTGTGGACATTGGTATAGAGAACAATGTTGCAGGAGGAAGTTTTCCTTTTTTGTCGCACGGAAAAGCCCTTTTCCATTTTCCGAGCGGAAAAAACGGGTCGTTTTGTGAAGTAACCACCAAAATGCCGTTTCAGAATGCTACCATCCCATTTTCCTAAAATACTGGAGCACCTTACATGGACTACCTCCCAATCGGGACATCTCAAACCTTTTCGTCCATCCCGGGTAAAAAGTACAAATGTCTGCCGAATCGGCAGGAAGTGGGTCCGGTTTGTACTACAGGTACATGATCTATCGCCCGTGATTTTATGAAAAAATCATTTTTTGACTCGCAATATGTGGTTTCTTCAGAGATCCAATGCAAGTTCTAATGATGCTCGCCCCCTATCTTCATGCACACCGGTTCGACCATAGTTAGAAATTCAGATAATTCAAAACGGGCATAATAAATTCAAAAAAAATCCGAACACTGAAAATCCTTCGCGTGGTGTCATATTATGTGACATAGTACCAGAATTGGTATATTGATCTTGTTTCGAAAAAACCTTCACAAAATGACCTATCATGTTCGAGGTTTCATGGCTTTCGGTCCAAATGACCGATGTTATGTGCTGAATCACGGATTAGTTTGTGATGTTGTGCCCATATTATGCATGTGTGTTGACATTGGTTTAGAGAACAATGTTGCCAGAGGATGTTTTCCTTTTTGTCGCACGGAAAAGCCCTTTTTCATTTTCCGAGCGCAAAAAACACGTCGTTTTGTGAAGTAACCACCAAAATGCCGTTTCAGAATGCTACCGTCCCATTTTCCTAAAATACTAGACCACCTCACATGGACTATCTCCCAACCGGGACATCTCAAACCTTTTCGTCCATCCCGGGTAAAAAGGACAAATGTCTGTCGAATCGGTAGGAAGTGGGTCCGGTTTGTACTACAGGTACATGATCTATCGCCCGTGATTTTTTGAAAAAATCATTTTTAGACTCGCAATATGTGGTTTCTTCAGATATCCAATGCAACTTCTAACGATGCTCGTCCCCTATCTTCATGCACACCGGTTCGACCATAGTTATAAATTCAGATAATTCAAAACGGGCATAATAAATTCAAAAAAATCCGAACAATGAAAATCCTTCGCGTGGTGTCATATTATGTTACATAGTTGAAAGGAAAATTACCAGACTTGGTATATTGATCATGTTTCGAAAAAACCTTCACAAAAAACCTATAATGTTCGAGGTTTCATGGCTTTCGGTCCAAATGACCGATGTTATGTGCTGAATCACGGATTAGTTTGTGATGTTGTGCCCATATTATGCATGTGTGTGGACATTGGTTTAGAGAACAATGTTGCCGGAGGATGTTTTCCTTTTTGTCGCACGGAAAAGCCCTTTTTCATTTTCCGAGCGCAAAAAACGGGTCGTTTTGTGAAGTAACCACCAAAGTGCCGTTTCAGAATGGTACCATCCCATTTTCCTAAAATACTAGACCACCTCACATGGACTATCTCCCAACCGGGACATCTAAAACATTTTCGTCCATCCCGGGTAAAAAGGACAAATGTCTGCCGAATCGGTAGGAAGTGGGTCCGGTTTGTACTACAGGTACATGATCTATCGCCCGTGATTTTTTGAAAAAATCATTTTTAGACTCGCAATATGTGGTTTCTTCAGATATCCAATGCAACTTCTAACGATGCTCGTCCCCTATCTTCATGCACACCGGTTCGACCATAGTTATAAATTCAGATAATTCAAAACGGACATAATAAATTCAAAAAAATCCGAACAATGAAAATCCTTCGCGTGGTGTCATATTATGTTACATAGTTGAAAGGAAAATTACCAGACTTGGTATATTGATCATGTTTCGAAAAAACCTTCACAAAAAAACCTATAATGTTCGAGGTTTCATGGCTTTCGGTCCAAATGACCGATGTTATGTGCTGAATCACGGATTAGTTTGTGATGTTTTGCCCATATTATGCATGTGTGTGGACATTGGTTTAGAGAACAATGTTGCCGGAGGATGTTTTCCTTTTTGTCGCACGGAAAAGCCCTTTTTCATTTTCCGAGCGCAAAAAACGGGTCGTTTTGTGAAGTAACCACCAAAGTGCCGTTTCAGAATGCTACCATCCCATTTTCCTAAAATACTAGACCACCTCACATGGACTATCTCCCAACCGGGACATCTAAAACCTTTTCGTCCATCCCGGGTAAAAAGGACAAATGTCTGCCGAATCGGTAGGAAGTGGGTCCGGTTTGTACTACAGGTACATGATCTATCGCCCGTGATTTTTTGAAAAAATCATTTTTAGACTCGCAATATGTGGTTTCTTCAGATATCCAATGCAACTTCTAACGATGCTCGTCCCCTATCTTCATGAACACCGGTTGGACCATAGTTAGAAATTCAGATAATTCAAAACGGGCATAATAAATTCAAAAAAAATCCGAACAATGAAAATCTTTCGCGTGGTGTCATATTATGTGACATAGTACCAGACTTGGTATATTGATCTTGTTTCGAAAAAAGCTTCACAAAATGACATATCATGTTCGAGGTTTCATGGCTTTCGGTCCAAATAACCGATGTTATGTGCTGAATCACGGTGATGTTGTGCCCAAATTATGCATGCGTGTGGACATTGATATGGGGAACAATGTTGCAGGAGGAAGTTTTCCTTTTTGTCGCACAGAAAAGCCCTTTTCCATTTTCCGAGCGGAAAAAACGGGTCGTTTTGTGAAGTAACCACCAAAATGCCGTTTCAGAATGCTACCGTCCCATTTTCCTAAAATACAGGACCACCTTACATGGACTATCTCCCAATCGGGACATCTCAAACCTTTTCGTCCATCCCGTGTAAAAAGGACAAATGTCTGCCGAATCGGTAGGAAGTGGGTCCGGTTTGTACTATAGGTACATGATCTATCGCCCGTGATTTTTTGAAAAAATCATTTTTAGACTCGCAATATGTGGTTTCTTCAGAGATCCAATGCAAGTTCTAACGATGCTCGTCCCCTATCTTCATGCACACCGGTTCGACCATAGTTAGAAATTCAGATAATTCAAAACAGGCATAATAAATTCAAAAAAAATCCGAACAATGAAAATCCTTCGCGTGATGTCATATTATGTGACATAGTACCAGACTTGGTATATTGATCTTGTTTCGAAAAAACCTTCACAAAATGACCTATCATGTTCGAGGTTTCATGGCTTTCGGTCCAAATGACCGATGTTATGTGCTGAATCACGACATAGTTTGTGATGTTGTGCCCATATTATGCATGCGTGTGGACATTGGTTTAGAGAACAATGTTGCCGGAGGAAGTTTTCCTTTTTGTCGCACGGAAAAGCCCTTTTCCATTTTCCGAGCGGAAAAAACGGGTCGTTTTGTGAAGTAACCACCAAAATGCCGTTTCAGAATGCTACCATCCCATTTTCCTAAAATACTGGAGCACCTTACATGGACTACCTCCCAATCGGGACATCTCAAACCTTTTCGTCCATCCCGGGTAAAAAGGACAAATGTCTGCTGAATCGGTAGGAAGTGGGTCCGGTTTGTACTACAGGTACATGATCTATCGCCCGTGACTTTATGAAAAAATCATTTTTTGACTCGCAATATGTGGTTTCTTCAGAGATCCAATGCAAGTTCTAATGATGCTCGTCCCCTATCTTCATGCACACCGGTTCGACCATAGTTAGAAATTCAGATAATTCAAAACGGGCATAATAAATTCAAAAAAAATCCGAAAAATGAAAATCCTTCGCGTGGTGTCATATTATGTGACATAGTACCAGAATTGGTATATTGATCTTGTTTCGAAAAAACCTTCACAAAATGACCTATCATGTTCGAGGTTTCATGGCTTTCGGTCCAAATGACCGATGTTATGTGCTGAATCACGGATTAGTTTGTGATGTTGTGCCCATATTATGCATGTGTGTTGACATTGGTTTAGAGAACAATGTTGCCGGAGGATGTTTTCCTTTTTGTCGCACGGAAAAGCCCTTTTTCATTTTCCGAGCGCAAAAAACACGTCGTTTTGTGAAGTAACCACCAAAATGCCGTTTCAGAATGCTACCGTCCCATTTTCCTAAAATACTAGACCACCTCACATGGACTATCTCCCAACCGGGACATCTCAAACCTTTTCGTCCATCCCGGGTAAAAAGGACAAATGTCTGCCGAATCGGTAGGAAGTGGGTCCGGTTTGTACTACAGGTACATGATCTATCGCCCGTGATTTTTTGAAAAAATCATTTTTAGACTCGCAATATGTGGTTTCTTCAGATATCCAATGCAACTTCTAACGATGCTCGTCCCCTATATTCATGCACACCGGTTCGACCATAGTTATAAATTCAGATAATTCAAAACGGGCATAATAAATTCAAAAAAATCCGAACAATGAAAATCCTTCGCGTGGTGTCATATTATGTTACATAGTTGAAAGGAAAATTACCAGACTTGGTATATTGATCATGTTTCGAAAAAACCTTCACAAAAAACCTATAATGTTCGAGGTTTCATGGCTTTCGGTCCAAATGACCGATGTTATGTGTTGAATCACGGATTAGTTTGTGATGTTGTGCCCATATTATGCATGTGTGTGGACATTGGTTTAGAGAACAATGTTGCCGGAGGATGTTTTCCTTTTTGTCGCACGGAAAACCCCTTTTTCATTTTCCGAGCGTAAAAAACGGGTCGTTTTGTGAAGTAACCACCAAAGTGCCGTTTCAGAATGGTACCATCCCATTTTCCTAAAATACTAGACCACCTCACATGGACTATCTCCCAACCGGGACATCTAAAACCTTTTCGTCCATCCCGGGTAAAAAGGACAAATGTCTGCCGAATCGGTAGGAAGTGGGTCCGGTTTGTACTACAGGTACATGATCTATCGCCCGTGATTTTTTGAAAAAATCATTTTTAGACTCGCAATATGTGGTTTCTTCAGATATCCAATGCAACTTCTAACGATGCTCGTCCCCTATCTTCATGCCCACCGGTTCGACCATAGTTATAAATTCAGATAATTCAAAACGGACATAATAAATTCAAAAAAATCCGAACAATGAAAATCCTTCGCGTGGTGTCATATTATGTTACATAGTTGAAAGGAAAATTACCAGACTTGGTATATTGATCATGTTTCGAAAAAACCTTCACAAAAAAACCTATAATGTTCGAGGTTTCATGGCTTTCGGTCCAAATGACCGATGTTATGTGCTGAATCACGGATTAGTTTGTGATGTTGTGCCCATATTATGCATGTGTGTGGACATTGGTTTAGAGAACAATGTTGTCGGAGGATGTTTTCCTTTTTGTCGCACGGAAAAGCCCTTTTTCATTTTCCGAGCGCAAAAAACGGGTCGTTTTGTGAAGTAACCACCAAAGTGCCGTTTCAGAATGCTACCATCCCATTTTCCTAAAATACTAGACCACCTCACATGGACTATCTCCCAACCGGGACATCTAAAACCTTTTCGTCCATCCCGGGTAAAAAGGACAAATGTCTGCCGAATCGGTAGGAAGTGGGTCCGGTTTGTACTACAGGTACATGATCTATCGCCCGTGATTTTTTGAAAAAATCATTTTTAGACTCGCAATATGTGGTTTCTTCAGATATCCAATGCAACTTCTAACGATGCTCGTCCCCTATCTTCATGCACACCGGTTGGACCATAGTTAGAAATTCAGATAATTCAAAACGGGCATAATAAATTCAAAAAAAATCCGAACAAAGAAAATCTTTCGCGTGGTGTCATATTATGTGACATAGTACCAGACTTGGTATATTGATCTTGTTTCGAAAAAAGCTTCACAAAATGACATATCATGTTCGAGGTTTCACGGCTTTCGGTCCAAATAACCGATGTTATGTGCTGAATCACGGTGATGTTGTGCCCAAATTATGCATGCGTGTGGACATTGGTATGGGGAACAATGTTGCAGGAGGAAGTTTTCCTTTTTGTCGCACAGAAAAGCCCTTTTCCATTTTCCGAGCGGAAAAAACGGGTCGTTTTGTGAAGTAACCACCAAAATGCCATTTCAGAATGCTACCTTCCCATTTTCCTAAAATACAGGACCACCTTACATGGACTATCTCCCAATCGGGACATCTCAAACCTTTTCGTCCATCCCGTGTAAAAAGGACAAATGTCTGCCGAATCGGCAGGAAGTGGGTCCGGTTTGTACTATAGGTACATGATCTATCGCCCGTGATTTTTTGAAAAAATCATTTTTAGACTCGCAATATGTGGTTTCTTCAGAGATCCAATGCAAGTTCTAACGATGCTCGTCCCCTATCTTCATGCACACCGGTTCGACCATAGTTAGAAATTCAGATAATTCAAAACAGGCATAATAAATTCAAAAAAAATCCGAACAATGAAAATCCTTCGCGTGGTGTCATATTATGTGACATAGTACCAGACTTGGTATATTGATCTTGTTTCGAAAAAACCTTCACAAAATGACCTATCATGTTCGAGGTTTCATGGCTTTCGGTCCAAATGACCGATGTTGTGTGCTGAATCACGGCATAGTTTGTGATGTTGTGCCCATATTATGCATGCGTGTGGACATTGGTTTAGAGAACAATGTTGCCGGAGGAAGTTTTCCTTTTTGTCGCACGGAAAAGCCCTTTTCCATTTTCCGAGCGGAAAAAACGGGTCGTTTTGTGAAGTAACCACCAAAATGCCGTTTCAGAATGCTACCATCCCATTTTCCTAAAATACTGGAGCACCTTACATGGACTACCTCCCAATCGGGACATCTCAAACCTTTTCGTCCATCCCGGGTAAAAAGGACAAATGTCTGCTGAATCGGCAGGAAGTGGGTCCGGTTTGTACTACAGGTACATGATCTATCGCCCGTGACTTTATGAAAAAATCATTTTTGGACTCGCAATATGTGGTTTCTTCAGAGATCCAATGCAAGTTCTAATGATGCTCGTCCCCTATCTTCATGCACACCGGTTCGACCATAGTTAGAAATTCAGATAATTCAAAACGGGCATAATAAATTCAAAAAATATCCGAACAATGAAAATCCTTCGCGTGGTGTCATATTATGTGACATAGTACCAGAATTGGTATATTGATCTTGTTTCGAAAAAACCTTCACAAAATGACCTATCATGTTCGAGGTTTCATGGCTTTCGGTCCAAATGACCGATGTTATGTGCTGAATCACGGATTAGTTTGTGATGTTGTGCCCATATTATGCATGTGTCTGGACATTGGTTTAGAGAACAATGTTGCGGGAGGATGTTTTCCTTTTTGTCGCACGGAAAAGCCCTTTTTCATTTTCCGAGCGCAAAAAACACGTCGTTTTGTGAAGTAACCACCAAAATGCCGTTTCAGAATGCTACCGTCCCATTTTCCTAAAATACTAGACCACCTCACATGGACTATCTCCCAACCGGGACATCTCAAACCTTTTCGTCCATCCCGGGTAAAAAGGACAAATGTCTGCCAAATCGGTAGGAAGTGGGTCCGGTTTGTACTACAGGTACATGATCTATCGCCCGTGATTTTTTGAAAAAATCATTTTTAGACTCGCAATATGTGGTTTCTTCAGATATCCAATGCAACTTCTAACGATGCTCGTCCCGTATCTTCATGCACACCGGTTCGACCATAGTTATAAATTCAGATAATTTAAAACGGGCATAATAAATTCAAAAAAATCCGAACAATGAAAAGTCTTCGCGTGGTGTCATATTATGTTACATAGTTGAAAGGAAAATTACCAGACTTGGTATATTGATCATGTTTCGAAAAAACCTTCACAAAAAAACCTATCATGTTCGAGGTTTCATGGCTTTCGGTCCAAATGACCGATGTTATGTGCTGAATCACGAATTAGTTTGTGATGTTGTGCCCATATTATGCATGTGTGTGGACATTGGTTTAGAGAACAATGTTGCCGGAGGATGTGTTCCTTTTTGTCGCACGGAAAAGCCCTTTTTGATTTTCCGAGCGCAAAAAACGGGTCGTTTTGTGAAGTAACCACCAAAGTGCCGTTTCAGAATGCTACCGTCCCATTTTCCTAAAATACTAGACCACCTCACATGGACTATCTCCCAACCGGGACATCTAAAACCTTTTCGTCCATCCCGGGTAAAAAGGACAAATGTCTGCCGAATCGGTAGGAAGTGGGTCCGGTTTGTACTACAGGTACATGATCTATCGCCCGTGATTTTTTGAAAAAATCATTTTTAGACTCCCAATATGTGGTTTCTTCAGATATCCAATGCAACTTCTAACGATGCTCGTCCCCTATCTTCATGCACACCGGTTGGACCATAGTTAGAAATTCAGATAATTCAAAACGGGCATAATAAATTCAAAAAAATTCCGAACAATGAAAATCCTTCGCGTGGTGTCATATTATGTGACATAGTACCAGACTTGGTATATTGATCTTGTTTCGAAAAAAGCTTCACAAAATGACATATCATGTTCGAGGTTTCATGGCTTTCGGTCCAAATAACCGATGTTATGTGCTGAATCACGGTGATGTTGTGCCCATATTATGCATGCGTGTGGACATTGGTATGGGGAACAATGTTGTAGGAGGAAGTTTTCCTTTTTGTCGCACAGAAAAGCCCTTTTCCATTTTCCGAGCGGAAAAAACGGGTCGTTTTGTGAAGTAACCACCAAAATGCCGTTTCAGAATGCTACCGTCCCATTTTCCTAAAATACAGGACCACCTTACATGGACTATCTCCCAATCGGGACATCTCAAACCTTTTCGTCCATCCCGTGTAAAAAGGACAAATGTCTGCCGAATCGGTAGGAAGTGGGTCCGGTTTGTACTATAGGTACATGATCTATCGCCCGTGATTTTTTGAAAAAATCATTTTTAGACTCGCAATATGTGGTTTCTTCAGACATCCAATGCAAGTTCTAACGATGCTCGTCCCCTATCTTCATGCACACCGGTTCGACCATAGTTAGAAATTCAGATAATTCAAAACAGGCATAATAAATTCAAAAAAAATCCGAACAATGAAAATCCTTCGCGTGGTGTCATATTATGTGACATAGTACCAGACTTGGTATATTGATCTTGTTTCGAAAAAACCTTCACAAAATGACCTATCATGTTCGAGGTTTCATGGCTTTCGGTCCAAATGACCGATGTTATGTGCTGAATCACGGCATAGTTTGTGATGTTGTGCCCATATTATGCATGCGTGTGGACATTGGTTTAGAGAACAATGTTGCCGGAGGAAGTTTTCCTTTTTGTCGCACGGAAAAGCCCTTTTCCATTTTCCGAGCGCAAAAAACGGGTCATTTTGTGAACTAACCACCAAAATGCCGTTTCAGAATGCTACCGTCCCATTTTCCTAAAATTATAGACCACCTCAGATGGACTATCTCCCAACCGGGACATCTCAAACCTTTTCGTCCATCCCGGGTAAAAAGGACAAATGTCTGCCGAATCGGTAGGAAGTGGGTCCGGTTTGTACTATAGGTACATGATCTATCGCCCGTGATTTTTTGAAAAAATCATTTTTAGACTCGCAATATGTGGTTTCTTTAGAGATCCAATGCAAGTTCTAACGATGCTCGTCCCCTATCTTCATGCACACCGGTTCGACCATAGTTAGAAATTCAGATAATTCAAAACGGGCATAATAAATTCAAAAAAAATCCGAACAATGAAAATCCTTCACGTGGTGTCATATTATGTGACATAGTACCAGACTTGGTATATTGATCTTGTTTCGAAAAAACCTTCACAAAATGACCTATCATGTTCGAGGTTTCATGGCTTTCGGTCCAAATGATCGATGTTATGTGCTGAATCACGGCATAGTTTGTGATGTTGTGCCCATATTATGCATGCGTGTGGACATTGGTTTAGAGAACAATGTTGCCGGAGGAAGTTTTCCTTTTTGTCGCACGGAAAAGCCCTTTTCCATTTTCCGAGCGCAAAAAACGGGTCGTTTTGTGAAGTAACCACCAAAATGCCATTTCAGAATGCTACCATCCCATTTTCCTAAAATACTGGAGCACCTTACATGGAGTATCTCCCAATCGGGACATCTCAAACCTTTTCGTCCATCCCGGGTAAAAAGGACAAATGTCTGCCGAATCGGCAGGAAGTGGGTCCGGTTTGTACTACAGGTACATGATCTATCGCCCATGATTTTTTGAAAAAATCATTTTTAGACTCGCAATATGTGGTTTCTTCAGAGATCCAATGCAAGTTCTAACGATGCTCGTCCCCTATCTTCATGCACACCGGTTCGACCATAGTTAGAAATTCAGATAATTCAAAACGGGCATAATAAATTAAAAAAAAATCCGAACAATGAAAATCCTTCACGTGGTGTCATATTATGTGACATAGTACGAGACTTGGTATATTGATCTTGTTTCGAAAAAAGCTTCACAAAATGACATATCATGTTCGAGGTTTCATGGCTTTCGGTCCAAATAACCGATGTTATGTGCTGAATCACGGTGATGTTGTGCCCATATTATGCATGCGTGTGGACATTGGTATGGGGAACAATGTTGCAGGAGGAAGTTTTCCTTTTTGTCGCACAGAAAAACCCTTTTCCATTTTCCGAGCGGAAAAAACGGGTCGTTTTGTGAAGTAACCACCAAAATGCCGTTTCAGAATGCTACCGTCCCATTTTCCTAAAATACAGGACCACCTTACATGGACTATCTCCCAATCGGACATCTCAAACCTTTTCGTCCATCCCGTGTAAAAAGGACAAATGTCTGCCGAATCGGTAGGAAGTGGGTCCGGTTTGTACTATAGGTACATGATCTATCGCCCATGATTTTTTGAAAAAATCATTTTTAGACTAGCAATATGTGGTTTCTTCAGAGATCCAATGCAAGTTCTAACGATGCTCGTCCCCTATCTTCATGCACACCGGTTCGACCATAGTTAGAAATTCAGATAATTCAAAACAGGCATAATAAATTCAAAAAAAATCCGAACAATGAAAATCCTTCGCGTGGAGTCATATTATGTGACATAGTACCAGACTTGGTATATTGATCTTGTTTTGAAAAAACCTTCACAAAATGACCTATCATGTTCGAGGTTTCATGGCTTTCGGTCCAAATGACCGATGTTATGTGCTGAATCACGGCATAGTTTGTGATGTTGTGCCCATATTATGCATGCGTGTGGACATTGGTTTAGAGAACAATGTTGCCGGAGGAAGTTTTCCTTTTTGTCGCACGGAAAAGCCCTTTTCCATTTTCCGAGCGCAAAAAACGGGTCATTTTGTGAAGTAACCACCAAAATGCCATTTCAGAATGCTACCGTCCCATTTTCCTAAAATTCTAGACCACCTCACATGGACTATCTCCCAACCGGGACATCTCAAACCTTTTCGTCCATCCCGGGTAAAAAGGACAAATGTCTGCCGAATCGGTAGGAAGTGGGTCCGGTTTTTACTATAGGTACATGATCTATCGCCCGTGATTTTTCGAAAAAATCATTTTTAGACTCGCAATATGTGGTTTCTTTAGAGATCCAATGCAAGTTCTAACGATGCTCGTCCCCTATCTTCATGCACACCGGTTCGACCATAGTTAGAAATTCAGATAATTCAAAACGGGCATAATAAATTCAAAAAAAATCCGAACAATGAAAATCCTTCGCGTGGTGTCATATTATGTGACATAGTACCAGACTTGGTATATTGATCTTGTTTCGAAAAAACCTTCACAAAATGACCTATCATGTTCGAGGTTTCATGGCTTTCGGTCCAAATGATCGATGTTATGTGCTGAATCACGGCATAGTTTGTGATGTTATGCCCATATTATGCATGCGTGTGGACATTGGTTTAGAGAACAATGTTGCCGAAGGAAGTTTTCCTTTTTGTCGCACGGAAAAGCCCTTTTCCATTTTCCGAGCGCAAAAAACGGGTCGTTTTGTGAAGTAACCACCAAAATGCCATTTCAGAATGCTACCATCCCATTTTCCTAAAATACTGTAGCACCTTACATGGACTATCTCCCAATCGGGACATCTCAAACCTTTTCGTCCATCCCGGGTAAAAAGGACAAATGTCTGCCGAATCGGCAGGAAGTGGGTCCGGTTTGTACTACAGGTACATGATCTATCGCCCGTGATTTTTTGAAAAAAATCATTTTTAGACTCGCAATATGTGGTTTCTTCAGAGATCCAATGCAAGTTCTAACGATGCTCGTCCCCTATCTTCATGCACACCGGTTCGACCATAGTTAGAAATTCAGATAATTCAAAACGGGCATAATAAATTCAAAAAAAATCCGAACAATGAAAATCCTTCACGTGGTGTCATATTATGTGACATAGTACCAGACTTGGTATATTGATCTTGTTTCGAAAAAACCTTGACAAAATGACATATCATGTTCGAGGTTTCATGTCTTTCGGTCCAAAGGATATGGGGATAGCATCCTTCATGTTGCATTTATCCCTCCGCCTTTATTTTGATGAACCCGTCTGAGACCCGACATCATGTAACATGCCACTTTTTGTGTAATATTAATAAATACCTGTTTGAGCATTGCATGCATGCATTACACTTGCACTTTGATTTAACCAAATAAGAACAAATAAAACCCTAAGAGTTTCCCCTCTCTCTTTGAATCAATTCAAATGGTTTTGTATTTTGAAAACTAACCAAAAGAATGGAACCCAAAATGAATAAAAAGGGTCCAACACTATTGTATACAGATTATAAAAAGTTTCTGTAATTTTGGATTATTCAAAACAGATTTGAATTCAAAAAACAAAAGGGAAATCAGAAAATAGAAATAGAAAAACAGTTTCCTAGAAAAAAATATAACTAACCTAGCTACTGGGCTGAGCCTACCTCTCCCATCTCTCTCTCTGGCACCCATCGCAGCATGCAGCAACCTCGCAGAGGCCCACCCGGGGCCCAGCCTGGCCCATACCGTTTCGTCGACACTATCGTCATCGTCCACCTCTCGCCGCGCCCGAAGCAGCTCGATGTCGCCTCTTCGCCGGCCGTCGCGTGCCAAGATCCATGCCGCCGCCCTCGAGAGCCTACAAGACCCTGCTAGACGTGTCGACGAACCCTAGTGTCCTCCCACTTCTCCTCTTCCTCTCTCTCCCTCGCGGCAACGCCCTGGTCGAAGAACCCTAACCGCCAGTCGCCGTCGGCCTCACCGTCTCCGGCCACCCCAGCCCTAGCTAGTGCCACCATTGAGTTTGCCGAGCTTGACTTTCTCTCTCTCTCCCTAGCCCTTTCCCCCTCGCGCGCGACCCCAATCGGGCGAATCGATAGCTCCGGTCGCCGTCGGTCTCCGTCGATCCCCGCCGTTCCCGAGATCGCCTCGCCTCGCTGTCAAGCCCGCTATGTTCACAGTGAGATCCTCGTCATCACGGTGCCCTCCGCTCCCTTCCTCTCCCTTTGTATCTTCCTCCCCACGTGAGCCCGACGCCGCCGCTGCTCGCCGTCGTTGCACCGCCGTCTCTGGTGACCAAGAATAGGCGGCGCCACCACCAATCGACTCCCCATCATCGCCTGCGTCTCACGCCCTGGGAGCAACTCCATTGATGACATCAACATGATGTCATGCTGATGTCATATCTCTTTTTCTTTTTCTTTTATTTATTTCTGTAATTATTTCTGAAATAAGAAATGTATGACAGGTGGGCTCTTCCGTTCAGTGTTTTATTATTTTCTGTAAATTTTTTCTGAAATGATTAAAAATCTGACATGTGGGCCCAAGTTTGGAAATTATTTCAAATATTCCAATAAAAATGAATTAAAATTGGGAAATTCATAACTAATTCATTTTAAATCAGAAAAATACAAATAATATACCAAAATGATCAGAAAAATGAAACCTATCTAACTAAGATATAATCATACATTGTTAATCAACTTTGATGGCAAGTTTAATTAGAAGAACCAATTGAACCCCATAGGTCATACATTGTTAGGGTTTGCACATCTCGGACCCCCTTTAAAGTGATCAAGCATGTTTTAGGGTTCAATTCAACACTATTCAACTTGTCATATCATCCATATTGTATGAGCATTGCACATACCATGTGTTGAATGTTGCTTTGTCTTTTCCGGTGATTGGTTCTCGCTAATAGGAACCGAAGCTGAAGCTGAAGTCAACGCCACCGAGGAGCAGTATCAGTTCAATAACGGGCAAGGCAAGTGAAGACCCACTCGTACATATGAATCCTATGATTACAAAGTATTTCATTCTCGTCATATGCATTCGGTTCAACAGTCTTCTATTAGTAGACAGAGTAATCCTATCTGATGCATGTTTCCCTTTGTAAACTATATTACCTGATCCACCGCTCCTTGCATAACTAGGGTTTGTCTTATGAGCATCGCTAGTGCTACAGTTCAGTTAAGCTTAGCCATGCTTAGTGGTCTTAAGCTGATCATTCATGTGATGCACCGGAGATGCGAATGAATCTAGTATGGTAGGATATTGTGATGTGATCAGATATGAATGATAAACATGTTAAGGCTTGTATGGGAGGCCACGTGGGTTGTGGTTTTTGTAGTCCCATACTTGCCACCCTACGCAGATTTTTTTTAATAATAGTTATTTAAATCAGGTATTATGAGAACAAAGATTGTTTAAATAATTACCGTAGTACATATAAGATGGATGATTTACAAATCTAGTTGGAGAAATCACATCCATAAAACTAATGCTAAAATATAGCAAGACAAATGATTGGAAGATCATTTACGAAGTGACATCGTCGTTTAAATTATAATGGAAAGAAAACATGAAGAAACTCTATTTTCATGGATTTTTGGGGTCTTTGGTTTGATCAAATGATGCTTGTGAGACTTTCCTTGGAATAATTAAAACTTCGTTCAAAGGACAAAGAAGAATGAACGACAAATATTGGAATTTATACATATCGATGTATGTAGTCCATTATGTGTAGTCGTAAGCGATGGATTTCATCTTCATATGCTTTCTGTGGAAATTTTGAGTAAATATTTACTCAATGAGAAAGAAGTATGAAATATTTTAAAACGTTCAAATACTTTCTATATGAAGTGGAAAATCATTGTAACAAGAAAATAAATAATTTATGATTTTATCATAAAGGGATTTATTTGAGTTACAAGTTTAGCAAAACACCTAGATTTGCATCTCCCGAAACACCATAGTAATATGGAATGTTTGAGCTTTGTAATGAAACCTTGTTTGACATGGTTAGATCAAAGGTGTTATTTATAAAACTGCCATTATGTTTTAAAAGATTAAAGCTTTAGAGACTATCTCTTTTGCACTGAAAAGAGCTCTATCTTGATCTGTTGAAATGACACCATGTAAGTTATGGTTTGGGGTAAAAGCCAAGTTGTCCTTTCTTAAATTTTGGTATGCTAAGCATAAGTTAGATATTTACGACCAAAGTCGGATGAGCATGTCTTTGTAGGTTATTTCGAATAACCATTGGGTATTCCTCCATAACATTGGGGACAAAAGGGTTTGTCGCTTGAAACGTGAACTTTCTTGAAAAAGGAATTTTTTACAAAAGTTAATTGGGAGGAAAATAGAACTTTGACAAGGTTAACAAACCTTAGCTATATGTGCTGAGTTGCGCAATGCCGGAAAATGTTCCGGAGGCAACCGGAATGCTCATGGCTCACATGCCTCAAAGGTTATGGTCACGGAGGTCTAAGTTCCTATTGAACCAAGTAGGTCGGATAAACAATCAAATGCTAAAATTTGAGAGTAAATCATTGTTGTTTGACAATGATGAACCAACTACATGCAAAGAAGCGATGATGGGCGCCGACTCCGTCAAATTGCTTGAAGCCATAAAATCCGTGATAGTTCCATACACGAGAAATCAAGTTTTTTTGAACTTGGAAGACCCTGCGAAAAAGTGTAAAAACCTATCAGTCATATTTGGATCTATAAAGAAACAGACATGGATGTTTCACATCTATGAAATAGTCGACATGTCGTAAAATATTTTATGACAATGTTCAAGGAGTTGACTATGACAAAATTTTATCTTTCATAAGCGATATTTAGTCTAGACGGATTAAAATAGCAACCACTATATATAATTTGGTATATGATAGATGAATAAACAAAACAAAGTTCTTCTAATAGAATGATTACCTAGGATGTGTGCACGGCACAATCCAAAGGGTTTTGTTAATTCAAAGGATGCTAAAAGGGGCATGCAAACTTCAATGGTTGAAGTAAGAATCGCGGAGTTGTAATCTTTGTCGTGATGAAACTGTTAAAGGAATTTTCATTAGGAGACGATGAAGATGCTTGCATTTGCAATAAATTAAGTGGAAGCGCTAAGACATATTTCTAATGCATTATGTGGAGGACATCTTGTTAATTGGAAATGATGTATATTTTATTGACAAAGTTTAAGAATTTCATTTTGATGTAAGACTTAGGCAAAAACCGAATATTTAGCATGAATATGTACATGGATAGACTATGACGCTAATATGGTTGTGCTAAACGTACATATATGATATATTGAAGGAGTTCAATATATAAACAACGAGAAAAGGTTCTTGTCGCATAGAAAAGAACTGAATAAAAATTCAAGTGTACTAACACTTGGAAAGTGAAACAATATTCAAGTGCTTTGACACTTGGTGAGCGAAATCACAAGAATATTTTGATCAATCATACCATGATATGTACACATACAGATATGTCCTATGCTCTAAATGATATGAGCATATACCAAAATGAATCACAAGATGATTATTGGACGATAGTAAGTAAATTCTTATGATCTTTTGGAGGAACTAAAATATATTTGTGTAGAGGTGACAAACAATTACAAATAGTTCATTGTAAAGCATTACATTGATACTAGTTTTGTAAAGCATTACATTGGAAAGCCTTGTTGGTATACACTATCAAAGGTTTGCCAAGTAACTCTTTCCTTTGCTAGTAACAGATCTTTGTGTGTCATTGTATATTACCAGCTGCTTATAGACATATTATTATTGTTCTTTTACTAATGAAATATTTGAGAGAATGGCCTTGTTCAAGTATCCTATGTTTTCTTTTCTCGACTCTAGATCCCATATAAAAGGGAATGTAGATCAGTAGCTAGATAGTACTCCATTATGTAAATAGTACTGTCGTACTATTGACTTGAGTAATTTCATTATGTAAATAGGCAGATCAATTACTGAAGAAATACTTTAGTGAATGGTTTTGTTTAAATGTCCTATTGGTACTATATATGGCATCATCGTGTTAAGCTGCATCGAGATGTTTGAACCTGAACCTTTTCTGTTTGGCACTCGCAGTCGACAGAGAAGAAGCAGTTGAATCCCAAGTGGGAGGTCAAGGTCCAGAAGCTCGTCATCAACATCTCTGTCTATGCCAGCAGAGATCGCCTCACCCGCACCTCTAAGGTATAATATGCCTATCTATTTATCTTCATGGTCCCCTTATGAGCTCGCGTGTGAGGGATTCAGATAAAGATATGACTATGTTGGTTGCAAGGTTTGGCCGATGTTTAGTTCAATACCATGTGGTCTGCTTCGCTTACAACAATCTAGTTGCTTTAGTAGTTTGTAGAATTGCAAGTCATCAATAATCTAGCATGTCTCTCCACTGGTCTATTTGATCTGTGGAGTGCCTATCTTGTAGCCTGCTAGTAGAAGCTGGGGTGGTCTCATTTTATTGCGCTGAGAGTAGAAGCAAGTAACATCACCTGATACTAGCAATGAATTTAATGATATCTGAGCATTGTTTACTAGAAAATTCTTTGTGATACTTGGCCCTTCTGATGTATGCTCACACTAGTATCAGGTGATCTTAGTTGCTGCTATGTTGGTTCAACATTTGTGAGATTAAGACCATGTAGTCGATAGGCCAAAGGAGTTTCTTATTATTTCTCCTATTAATCAAATTATTGTTCTATTTGAATATGCAGATGTTTTGTATCAACCCATCATTGCCAAGGAATAAGACCACACTAGAGGAATAAACCTTTTGGTTAAGAAAATTATATGTTGTGTCAAAATTCTGGTTAGGCTAGTTCATGTTTTACTACCGTGTGTGACCTGTATATGGCCGTGACCTATATAAGGGTGTGATGTACATGGTGGTGACCTGTATATGCTTGTGACTTGCATATATCTGTGAAATATTTGATCTTATATTTACTGTAGTGTGGAATATGACCTGTATACATTTTGTTGTCTGTAAATCTCATTTCTGTTACTAGAATTGGATCAAAATTTAGTTAACAGGCCGTAGAAAGGCCATAGGCCCAAAGAAAAGGAGACGAACTGGTATTGGGCTTTTCCTATTTAGATGAATGAATTGATCTGAAAATAATAAATGGGTTGAATGTGGCATATTAGAAAAGGCTAAAAATTTAAAAAATGAATGGATATAAAAATGCTAAAGCCCAAACAAATGGATCCTAGAAGGCTACAATGCACACAATAAAAATGCTGAATTAATGGGCTTGGCCCATATAAATGACCAAACCGGACCGGGCTAATTTTGTATTACGACGATCTATTTCGTCATAGTTCTGCCACGTCAGATTGGCCACATAGGATCTGACCTTGCCTGGCTAGATGGCCCGTGACGATATTGGATCTTCATAATGGTTATGACGATCCAATATCATCATAGACGGTTATGACGATTTCAGGAAAAACGTCGTCGTGTGCAATTGCTGACGCTCAGTTTTTGACGATCTGTTTTTTGTCATAATATCATCATATATTATAGACAATGACGATTCAGTGATGAAAATGGAGGGTAATGTATCGGCAGATTCCTTGTAGTGTCGGCCCGCTGATGATCGTGGTCGTGTCATTTCTGTTGCAAAGCGAGACTGCGACATAGAAAAGGAGAGGTTGCAGTTTGAGCAGATGTTACAAGACCACAAAAAATTGTTGTACCCAACTTGTGAAGATGGCAAGAAGAAGCTGGGTAGCACACTAGAATTGCTGAAGTGGAATGCAGAGACCGGTGTGACTAACTCGGGATTTGAGAAGTTGCTGGTACTCATGAAGAGGTTGCTTCCAAGAAATAACGAATTCTCCGCCAGTACATACGAAGCAAAGAAGCTCGTCTGCCCTCTAGGATAAGATGTGCAGAAGATACATGCGTACCCTAATGACTGCATCCTCTACCGCGGTGAGAAGTACGAGAATTTGGATAAATGCCCAGTATGCACTACATTGCGGTATAAGTTCAGAAAAGATGACCCTGGTGATGTTGATGGCGAGCCACCCAGGAAGAGGGTTCCTGCCAAGGTGATGTGGTATGCTCCTATAATACCACGATTGAAAAGTTTGTTCAGAAACAAAGAGCATGCCAAGTTGTTGCGATGGCACATGGAAGAACGTAAGAAAGACGGTATGTTGAGGCACCCTGCTGATGGTCGATAGTGGATAAAAATCGAGAGAGACTTCCCGGACTTTGCTGGTGAAGCAAGAAACTTATGGTTTGGTCTAAGTACATATGGCATGAATCCTTTTGGGGAGTTGAGCTGCAGTCACTGCTCCTAGCCCGTCACTCTATGTATCTACAACCTTCCTCCTTGGTTGTGCATGAAGCAGAAGTTCATTATGATGCCAGTGCTCATCCAAGGCCCGAAGCAACCCGGCAACGACATTGATGTGTACCTAAGGCCATTAGTTGATGAAATTTTAAAGTTGTGGGCCAAACCAGGTTTATGTGTGTGGGATGAGTGCAAACAGGAGCGATTCGACCTACGAGTGTTGCTGTTCGTAACCATCAATGATTGGCCTGCTCTTAGTAACATCTCAGGACAAACGAACAAGGGATATAATGCATGCATACACTATTTAGATGAGACTAAAAGTACATATCTGGATCAATCTAGGAAAAATCTGTACCCGTACAATCGTTGTTTTTTTTCGCCCAGACACCCCTTAAGGAAAAAAGTCAAGGATTTGGATGGCGAGGCAAATCACCGGAAGAAGCCTGCCCCCGTACTGGTGCTTATGTATTTGGTATGGTCAAGGATTGAAATGTAATATTTGGAAAGGGTCCTAGAGGACAACCTGTTCTAAAAGACGCCGACGGACGCGCACCCATGTGGAAGAAGAAATCTATATTTTGGGAGCTACCCTATTGGGAAGTCCATCAGGTCCGCTCTGCAATCGACGTGATGCACCTGACGAAGAATCTTTGCGTGAATGTTCTAGGCTTCTTGGGCTTGTATGGTAAGTTAAAAGATACAACGGAAGCACGGGAGGACCAGCAACATCATAAAGGACGAGATGGCAAGCATCCAGGGCAGTTTCAAGGGCATGCCAGCTACGCTCTTACCAAGGAAGAGAAGGAAATCTTTTTTGAAGTCCTTTTCAGCATCAAGGTCCCGTCTGGCTTCTCGTCTAACATAAAGGGAATAGTAAATATGAAAGATAAAAAATTCCAAAACCTAAAGTCCCATGACTGCCACGTGCTTATGATGTAATTGCTTCCGATTGCATTGAGAGAGATTCTACCATAAAATGTTCGGCTGGCCATTGGGAAGGTATATGCGTTCCTCAATGCAATTTCTCAGAAGGTAATCGACCAAGAAAGTCTATCAGGGTTACAGATTGATGTGGTCCAATATCTGGTCATCTTCGAGTTGTTGTACCTTCCATCTTTGTTCAATATTATGACGCACCTCCTAGTTCACCTAGTTGAAGAGATTACAATTCTCGGTCCTGTGTTTCTACACAATATGTTCCCCTTCGAAAGGTTCATGGGAGTCTTAAATAAATAAGTTCATAACCGTGCTAGGCCAGAAGGAAGCATCTCCAAGGGCTATGGAATAGAGGAGGTCATTGAGTTTTGTGTTGACTTTCTTCCTGACCTTAAGACGATTGGTGTTCCTGAATTACGATATGAGGGGAGGCTGACTGGAAAAGGCACACTCGGAAGGAAAACAATCACTAGTAGAAAACAGACCATCCGTTCGCGCCCCCTCAGAGCATTAGTCCCGGTTGCTCTACGAACCGGGACTAATGCTAGCACGCGTCCCGGTTCGAGCAGGCACGGGTCCCGGTTGGTAAGGGGGCATACGACCCGGTTTGTAACACAAACCGGGACTAAAGGTTGGACGTCAGCCACGTGACGTGGCATACACCTTTAGTCCCGGTTTCTATTACAAACCGGGACGTATGCTCTCGCCCTCTATAAATGCAACGCCCCAGCCCTCTGCCTTCACTCTGTTTTTTCTTGGTGGAAGGTGTGAGGGGTGTGCTAGTTTTTTTCCCTATGCATGCATTCAAGGTGTTTGATGAAATGTTTGAGTGAATGATCCCGTTCAATTTCTCATAAAACAAAAATATAGAAGGTGTCCGAGACGCACTTGAGCTTTCTCCTCTTTATTTTCGTTGATCGAGGTTAGCAATCTTATCTTTTCTCTGTTATTGATACAATGCATGTGTCGATGTGAATTGGTCATTTCACTATTTATGATGTCCTGTTTTTTGATAAACTTACTTATATGATGCAGATGAATGATCGGGAATGGATGTACGGTGACCGGCACGTATCTGGGTATATGAAAGGCATGGATAAATTTATCGATGTGGCTACGACAAACAAAGAGAATGGATTTATACGTTGTCCATGTGTTCAATGTCCGAACAACAAGGAGTACTCTTCCTCGAAAATCATTCACGGCCACCTGATTATGAAAGGTTTCATGCCCAACTATAATTGCTAGACCAAGCACGGGGAAAGAGGGGTTATGATGGAAGATGGTGAAGAAGAAGATGATGATAACAACTATCATCATATGTTTCCTGAATACAGTGATACTGCAATGGAAGACAATGGAGAGGAAGGAGGTGAAGAACGGGCATCAGATGAGCCGGTTGATGAACTTTGTAGGGTCATTTCTGATGCAAAGCGAGACTGTGAAACAGAAAATGAGAAGTTGAAGTTAGAGGGCATGTTAGAAGATCACAAGAAATTGTTGTACCCAAATTGTGAATATGGCAGCACAAAGCTCGGTACCACACTGGAATTGTTGTGATGGAAGGCAAAGTGTGGTCTAACTGACTCCTCATTTGAAAAGATGCTGAAAATAATAAAGCCGAAGTTTCCAAAACATAATGAACTTCCCTAGAGTACCTACGAAGCAAAGAAGACTCTTTGTCCTCTAGGATGAGATGTGCAAAAGATACATGCATGCATTAATGACTGCATCCTCTACCGCGGTAAGGAGTATGAGAATTTAGATAAATGACCGGTATGCAATGCATTGCGGTATAAAATCAAACGAGATGACCCTGGTGATGTTGAGGGAGAGCCCCTCCGGAAGAGGGTTCCTTCTAAGGTTATGTGGTATGCTCCTATAATACCAAGGTTGAAACGCATGTTCAGAAACAAAGAGCATGCCAGGTTGTTGTGAGGGCACAAAGAAGACCGTAAGAAAGAGGGGAAGTTGAGACACCTTGCTGATGGGTCACAGTGGAGAAAAATCGAGAGAGACTTCCCAGACTTTGCAGGTGACGCAAGGAACTTATGGTTTGGTCTAAGTACGGATGGCATGAATTCTTTTGGGGAGCAGAGCTGCAGTCACAGCACCTGGCCCGTGACTCTATGTATCTACAACCTGCCTCCTTGGTTGTGCATGAAGCGTAAGTTCATTATGATGCCAGTGCTCATCCAAGGCCCGAAGCAACCGGGCAACGACATTGATGTGTACCTTAGGCCATTAGTTGAAGAACTCTTACAGTTGTGGGGCAAACCAGGTGTACGTGCGTGGGATGAGAACAAACAGGAGCCATTTGATCTACGAGGGTTGTTATTCGTAACCATCAATGATTGGCCTGCTCTTAGTAACCTTTCAGGACAGACAAACAAGGGATATAAGGCATGCACACACTGTTTAGATAAGACTGAAGGTACATATTTTCATAAATGCAAGAAGGTTGTGTACCTGGCAAATCGACGATTTCTTCCGACCAATCATCCCGTAAGAAAGAAAGGTAAGCATTTCAAAGGTGAGGCGGATCACCAGAAGAAGCCTGAACTCCCTACTGGTGATGATGTATTTGGTATGGTCAAGGACATAGAAGTAATCTTTGGAAAGGGTCCCGGCGGTCAATCAGTTCCGAACGACGTCGCTACAGGACACACACCCATGTGGAAGAAGAAATCTATATTTTGGGAGCTGCCATATTGGAAATTCCTGCGTGTCCGCTCTTCAATCGACGTGACGCACGCGACGAAGAATCTTTGCATGAACCTGTTAGGATTCCTAGGCGTGTATGGGAAGACAAAAGATACACCAGAAGCACGGGAGGACCAACAAATTATGAAAGACCCAAAGAACATGCATACACAGAACAAGACGGATAAAGGGCGTCACTTAAGTCGTGCCAGCTATGCTCTTACCAAAGCAGAGAAGGAAATCTTTTTTGAAGTCCTTTACAGTATCAAGGTGCCGTCGGGCTTCTCATCTAATATAAAGGGGATAATAAATATGGCAGAGAAAAAGTTCCAAAACCTGAAGTCTCATGACTGTCACGTGATTATGACGCAGTTGCTTCCGATTGCATTGAGGGGGCTTCTACCGGAAAATGTTCGATTACCCATTGTGAAGCTGTGTGCATTCCTCAATGCAATATCTCAGAAGGTAATCAATCCAGATATTCTGCCAAGGTTACAGAAGGATGTGGTACAATGTCTTGTTAGTTTTTAATTGGTGTTCCCACCATCCTTCTTCAATATTATGATGCATCTCCTGGTTCACCTAGTGGAAGAGATTGCCATTCTCGGTCCGGTATTTCTGCACAATATGTTCCCTTTTGAGAGGTTCATGGGAGTCTTAAAGAAATATGTTCATAACCGTGCTAGACCATAAGGAAGCTTCTCCAAGGGATATGGAATAGAGGAGGTCATTGAGTTATGTGTTGACTTTATTCCTAACCTTAAGCCGATTGGTGTTTCTGATTCGCGGCATGAGGGAAGACTAAGTGGAAAAGGCACGCGGGGAAAGAAAGCAATGATATGTAGGGACGGGGATTCTTTCACTAAATCACACTACACAGTTCTACATAATTCCACCTTGGCAGCTCCGTATATCGAGGAACACAAGAATATTCTACGCTCCAAAAACCTAGGGAAGCCTGAATCACTGATTACAGATGAACACATGAAGTCTTTTGGTGGTTGGATGCGGACACATCTCTTGAATGACACCACTTTTGGAGATCAGCTATACTTGTTGGCCACGTCACCATCTTCTACACGATCGCCCAAGATAAAAAGAGCACCAACCAAAATAGTGGTGTCCGCTTTGATGGAATAGACGAGAATGGACAAAAGGACACATATTATGGTTACATAGAGGAGATATGGGAACTAGACTATGGCGTCTCTTTTAAGGTCCCTTTGTTTCGCTGCAAATGGGTCAACCTAAATGGGGAAGGGGTAAAGATAGACCAGTTGTACGGAATGACAACAATGGATCTCAACAATCTTGGTTATAGAGATGAACCATTCGTCCTAGACAATGATGTGTCTCTGGTTTTCTATGTGAAGGACATGTCCTCCAGACGGAAAAAAAGAAAAAATATGCAAACGAATACATCAGATGATGAGCCAAAGCGTCACATAGTTCTTTCAGGGAAAAGAAACATCGTGGGAATCGAGGACAAGACAGACATGTCAGAAGATTATAATAAGTTTGATAAAATTCCGTCCTTCACATTGAAAACTGACCCAAGCATTCCGTTAAGTAAAGAAGATGCTCCATGGTTATGTGTGAAGCGATCATAAGGAAGGACATATGCCAAGAAGTTCATGCTCATATTATGTAACTCTAGTTCATGTCTTTCGCGGTTTGTGGCTTCACCGAAGGATATCTTTCGCGGTTTGTGGCTTGACCGGGACTATATATAGGGGGCCTTTAGTCCCGGTTTTGTAGTATCAGTTTTTAATATTAATAAATGTCTTGAGTGTTAGTACAATTTTGTGGCTGGACCGGGACTATGAAGAAGTTGTCCCGATTCGTACTTACTATTAAGATCTGATCTCCAAACGCGTGCGGTCACATATTAGGGAGTGCCTCTATGACCAGTTTCTTGGAGATGTCGGAGGACTGGGATCCGGCGGCATCTCCCTGAAACTGGTCGTAGTGGTGTCCCTGCTCTCTAAAACCAACTTGCATCTTGTAACTTCTCTAACTAGATCAATACACCTGGGAGCTAACTAATTTCACATATTAGGGAGTGCCTCTATGACCAGTTTCTCGGAGATACCGAAGGACTGGGTTCCGTCGGCATCTCCCTAAAACTAGCCGTAGTGGTGTCCCTGATCTCTAAAACCATCTTACATCTTGTAACTTCTCTAACTAGATCAATACGCCTGGGAGCTAACTAATTTCTCATATTAGGGAGTGCCTCTATAACGAGTTTCTCGGAGATGCCGGAGGACTGGGCTCCGTCGGCATCTCCCTGAAACTGGCCTTAGTGGTGTCCCTTCTCTCGAAAACCATCTTGGAGATGCCTCAAACTGGCTGGAGGACTGGACTCACAAGGATGCCTATTTATAGTACAAGCAGCTCGGCATAGTGTCGACACTTACGAAATAATGTCGACACTCACCCCTATTATTAGTGCTGACTCGTATTTTGTCCCGGTTGGTGTCTCCAACTGGGACTAAAGGTTCATCTTTATTCCCGGTTGGTGACACCATCCGGGACAAGGTACACGCCGCACGACATAATGTCGACACTCACCCCTATCATTAGTGATGCCTGGCCCAGACTGCCGAAATCCCTCCAACCGGGACTAAAGATGAACCTTTAGTATATTGAAAATCCGAACAATGAAAATCCTTCGCGTGGTGTCATATTATGTTACATAGTTGAAAGGAAAAATACCAGACTTGGTATATTGATCATGTTTCAAAAAAACCTTCACAAAATGACCTATCATGTTCGAGGTTTCATGGCTTTCGATCCAAATGACCGATGTTATGTGCTGAATCACGGCATAGTTTGTGATGTTGTTCCCATATTATGCATGCATGTGGACATTGGTATGGAGAACAATGTTGTAGGAGGAAGTTTTCCTTTTTGTCGCACAGAAAAGCCCTTTTCCATTTTCCGAGCGCAAAAAACGGGTCGTTTTGTGAAGTAACCACCAAAATGCCGTTTCAGAATGCTACCGTCCCATTTTCCTAAAATACTAGACCACCTCATATGGACTATCTCCCAATCGGGACATCTCAAACCTTTTCGTCCATCCCCGGTAAAAAGGACAAATGTCTGCCGAATCTGTAAGAAGTGGGTCCGATTTGTACTATAGGTACATGATCTATCGCCCGTGATTTTTTGAAAAAATCATTTTTAGACTCGCAATATGTGGTTTCTTTAGATATCCAATGCAAGTTCTAACGATGCTCGTCCCCTATCTTCATGCACACCGGTTCGACCATAGTTAGAAATTCAGATAATTCAAAACGGGCATAATAAATTCAAAAAAATCCGAACAATGAAAATGCTTCCCGTGGTGTCATATTATGTTACATAGTTGAAAGGAAAAATACCAGACTTGGTATATTGATCATGTTTCAAAAAACCTTCACAAAATGACATATCATGTTCGAGGTTTCATGGCTTTCGGTCCAAATGACCGATGTTATGTGCTGAATCACGGCATAGTTTGTGATGTTGTACCCATATTATGCATGCATGTGGACATTGGTATAGAGAACAATGTTGCAGGAGGAAGTTTTCCTTTTTGTCGCACGGAAAAGCCCTTTTCCATTTTCCGAGCGCAAAAAACGGGTCGTTTTGTGAAGTAACCACCATAATGCCGTTTCATAATGCTACCGTCCCATTTTCCTAAAATACTGAACCACCTCACATGGACTATCTCCCAACCGGGACATCTCAAACCTTTTTGTCCATCCCGGGTAAAAAGGACAAATGTCTGCCGAATCGGTAGGAAGTGGGTCCGGTTTGTACTACAGGTACATGATCTATCGCCCGTGATTTTTTGAAAAAATCATTTTTAGACTCGCAATATGTGGTTTCTTCAGAGATCCAATGCAAGTTCTAACGATGCTCGTCCCCTAACTTCATGCACACTGGTTCGACCATAGTTAGAAATTCAGATAATTTGAAACGGGCATAATAAATTCAAAAAAAATCCGAACAATAAAAATCCTTCGCGTGGTGTCATATTATGTGACATAGTACCAGACTTGGTATATTGATCTTGTTTCGAAAAAACCTTCACAAAATGACCTATCATGTTCGATGTTTCATGGCTTTCGGTCCAAATGACCGATGTTATGTGCTGAATCACTTCATAGTTTGTGATGCTGTGCCCTTATTATGCATGCGTGTGGACATTGGTATAGAGAACAATGTTGCAGGAGGAAGTTTTCCTTTTTGTCGCACGGAAAAGCCCTTTTCCATTTTCCGAGCGCAAAAAACAGGTCGTTTTTTGAAGTAACCACCAAAATGCCGTTTCAGAATGCTACCGTCCCATTTTCCTAAAATACTAGACCACCTCACATGGACTATCTCCCAACCGGGACATCTCTAACGTTTTCGTCCATACCGGGTAAAAAGGACAAATGTCTACCGAATCGGTAGGAAGTGGGTCCGGTTTGTACTACAGGTACATGATCTATCGCCCGTAATTTTTTGAAAAAATCATTTTTAGACTCGCAATATGTGGTTTCTTCAGATATCCAATGCAACTTCTAACGATGCTCGTCCCCTATCTTCATGCACACCGGTTCGACCATAGTTAGAAATTCAGATAATTCAAAACGGGCATAATAAATTCAAAAAAATCCGAACAATGAAAATCCTTCGCGTAGTGTCATATTATGTTACATAGTTGAAAGGAAAATTACCAGACTTGGTATATTGATCATGTTTCGAAAAAACCTTCACAAAATGGCATATCATGTTCGAGGTTTCATGGCTTTCGGGCCAAATGACCGATGTTATGTGCTGAATCACGGCATAGTTTGTGATGTTGTGCCCATATTATGCATGCATGTGGACTTTGGTATGGAGAACAAAGTTGCAGGAGGAAGTTTTCCTTTTTGTCGCACGGAAAAGCCCTTTTCCATTTTCCGAGCGTAAGAAACAGGTCGTGTTGTGAAGTAACCACCAAAATGCCGTTTCAGAATGCTACCGTCAGATTTTCCTAAAATACTGGACCACCATACATGGACTATCGATCTCCCAATCGGGACATCTCAAACCTTTTTGTCCATCTCGGGTAAAAAGGACAAATGTCTGCCGAATCGGTAGGAAGTGGGTCCGGTTTGTACTACAAGTACATGATCTATCGCCCGTGATTTTTTGAAAAAATCATTTTTAGACTCGCAATATGTGGTTTCTTCAGAGATCCAATGCAAGTTCTAACGATGCTCGTCCCCTATCTTCATGCAAACCAGTTCGACCATAGTTAGAAATTCAGATAATTCGAAACGGGCATAATAAATTCAATAAAAATCCGAACAATAAAAATCCTTCGCATGGTTTCATATTATGTGACATAGTACCAGACTTGGTATATTGATCTTGTTTCGAAAAAACCTTCACAAAATGACCTATCATGTTCGAGGTTTCATGGCTTTCGGTCCAAATGACCGATGTTATGTGCTGAATCACGGCATAGTTTGTGATGTTGTGCCCATATTATGCATGCGTGTGGACATTGGTATAGAGAACAATGTTGCAGGAGGAAGTTTTCCTTTTTGTCGCACGGAAAAGCCCTTTTCCATTTTCCGAGCGCAAAAAACGGGTCGTTTTGTGAAGTAACCACCAAAATGCCGTTTCATAATGCTACCGTCCCATTTTCCTAAAATACTGAACCACCTCACATGTACTATCTCCCAACCGGAAAATCTCAAACCTTTTTGTCCATCCCGGGTAAAAAGGACAAATGTCTGCCGAATCGGTAGGAAGTGGGTCCGGTTTGTACTATAGGTACATGATCTATCGCCCGTGATTTTTTGAAAAAAATCATTTTTAGACTCGCAATATGTGGTTTCTTCAGAGATCCAATGCAAGTTCTAACGATGCTCGTCCCCTATCTTCATGCACACCGGATCGACCATAGTTAGAAATTCAGATAATTCAAAACGGGCATAATAAATTCAAAAAAAATCCGAACAATGAAAATCCTTCGCGTGGTGTCATATTATGTGACATAGTACCAGAATTGGTATATTGATCTTGTATCGAAAAAACCTTCACAAAATGACCTATCATGTTCGAGGTTTCATGGCTTTCGGTCCAAATGACCGACGTTATGTGCGGAATCACGGCATAGTTTGTGATGTTGTGTCCATATTATGCATGCGTGTGGACATTGGTTTAGAGAACAAGGTTGCCGGAGGATGTTTTCCTTTTTGTCGCACGGAAAAGCCCTTTTCCATTTTCCGAGCGCAAAAAACAGGTCGTTTTGTGAAATAACCACCAAAATGCCGTTTCAGAATGCTACCGTCCCATTTTCCTAAAATACTAGACCACCTCACATGGACTATCTCCCAACCGGGAAATCTCAAACGTTTTCGTCCATCCCGGGTAAAAAGGACAAATGTCTACCGAATCGGTAGGAAGTGGGTCCGGTTTGTACTACAGGTACATGATCTATCGCCCGTGATTTTTTGAAAAAATCATTTTTAGACTCGCAATATGTGGTTTCTTCAAATATCCAATGCAACTTCTAACGATGCTCGTCCCCTATCTTCATGCACACCGGTTCGACCATAGTTAGAAATTCAGATAATTCAAAACGGGCATAATAAATTCAAAAAAATCCGAACAATGAAAATCCTTCGCGTAGTGTCATATTATGTTACATAGTTGAAAGGAAAATTACCAGACTTGGTATATTGATCATGTTTCGAAAAAACATTCACAAAATGGCATATCATGTTCGAGGTTTCATGGCTTTCGGGCCAAATGACCGATGTTATGTGCTGAATCACGGCATAGTTTGTGATGTTGTGCCCATATTATGCATGCATGTGGACTTTGGTATGGAGAACAATGTTGCAGGAGGAAGTTTTCCTTTTTGTCGCACGGAAAAGCCCTTTTCCATTTTCCGAGCGTAAGAAACAGGTCGTGTTGTGAAGTAACCACCAAAATGCCGTGTCAGAATGCTACCGTCAGATTTTCCTAAAATACTGGACCACCTTACATGGACTATCGATCTCCCAATCGGGACATCTCAAACCTTTTTGTCCATCCCGGGTAAAAAGGACAAATGTCTGCCGAATCGGTAGGAAGTGGGTCCGGTTTGTACTACAGGTACATGATCTATCGCCCGTGATTTTTTGAAAAAATCATTTTTAGACTCGCAATATGTGGTTTCTTCAGAGATCCAATGCAAGTTCTAACGATGCTCGTCCCCTATCTTCATGCAAACCGGTTCGACCATAGTTAGAAATTCAGATAATTCGAAACGGGCATAATAAATTCAATAAAAATCCGAACAATAAAAATCCTTCGCATGGTTTCATATTATGTGACATAGTACCAGACTTGGTATATTGATCTTGTTTCAAAAAAACCTTCACAAAATGACCTATCATGTTCGAGGTTTCATGGCTTTCGGTCCAAATGACCGATGTTATGTGCTGAATCACGACATAGTTTATGATGTTGTGCCCATATTATGCATGAGTGTGGACATTGGTATAGAGAACAATGTTGCAGGAGGAAGTTTTCCTTTTTGTCGCACGGAAAAGCCCTTTTCCATTTTCCGAGCGCAAAAAACGGGTCGTTTTGTGAAGTAACCACCAAAATGCCGTTTCATAATGCTACCGTCCCATTTTCCTAAAATACTGAACCACCTCACATGGACTATCTCCCAACCGGAACATCTCAAACCTTTTTGTCCATCCCGGGTAAAAAGGACAAATGTCTGCCGAATCGGTAGGAAGTGGGTCCGGTTTGTACTATAGGTACATGATCTATCGCCCGTGATTTTTTGTAAAAAATCATTTTTAGGCTCGCAATATGTGGTTTCTTCAGAGATCCAATGCAAGTTCTAACGATGCTCGTCCCCTATCTTCATGCACACCGGATCGACCATAGTTAGAAATTCAGATAATTCAAAACGGGCATAATAAATTCAAAAAAAATCCGAACAATGAAAATCCTTCGCGTGGTGTCATATTATGTGACATAGTACCAGAATTGGTATATTGATCTTGTATCGAAAAAACCTTCACAAAATGACCTATCATGTTCGAGGTTTCATGGCTTTCGGTCCAAATGACCGATGTTATGTGCGGAATCACGGCATAGTTTGTGATGTTGTGTCCATATTATGCATGCGTGTGGACATTGGTTTAGAGAACAAGGTTGCCGGAGGATGTTTTCCTTTTTGTCGCACGGAAAAGCCCTTTTCCATTTTCCGAGCGCAAAAAACGGGTCGTTTTATGAAGTAACCACCAAAATGCCGTTTCAGAATGCTACCGTCCCATTTTCCTAAAATACTAGACCACCTCACATGGACTATCTCCCAACTGGGACATCTCAAACCTTTTCGTCCATCCCGGGTAAAAAGGACAAATGTCTGCCGAATCGGTAGGAAGTGGGTCCGGTTTGTACTACAGGTACATGATCTATCGCCCGTGATTTTTTGAAAAAATCATTTTTAGACTCGCAATATGTGGTTTCTTCAGATATCCAATGCAACTTCTAACGATGCTCGTCCCCTATCTTCATGCACACCGGTTCGACCATAGTTAGAAATTCAGATAATTCAAAACGGGCATAATAAATTCAAAAAAATCCGAACAATGAAAATCCTTCGCGTGGTGTCATATTATGTTACATAGTTGAAAGGAAAATTACCAGACTTGGTATATTGATCATGTTTCGAAAAAACATTCACAAATTGGCATATCATGTTCGAGGTTTCATGGCTTTCGGTCCAAATGACCGATGTTATGTGCTGAATCACGGCATAGTTTGTGATGTTGTGCCCATATTATGCATGCATGTGGACTTTGGTATGGAGAACAATGTTGCAGGAGGAAGTTTTCCTTTTTGTCGCACGGAAAAGCCCTTTTCCATTTTCCGAGCGTAAGAAACAGGTCGTGTTGTGAAGTAACCACCAAAATGCCATTTTAGAATGCTACCGTCCCATTTTCCTAAAATACTGGACCACCTTACATGGACTATCGATCTCCCAATTGGGACATCTCAAACCTTTTCGTCCATCCCGGGTAAAAAGGACAAATGTCTGCCGAATCGGTAGGAAGTGGGTCCGGTTTGTACTACAGGTACATGATCTATCGCCCGTGATTTTTTGAAAAAATCATTTTTAGACTCGCAATATGTGGTTTCTTCAGAGATCCAATGCAAGTTCTAACGATGCTCGTCCCCTATCTTCATGCACACCGGTTCGACCATAGTTAGAAATTCAGATAATTCGAAACGGGCATAATAAATTCAAAAAAAATCCGAACAATAAAAATCCTTCGCATGGTGTCATATTATGTGACATAGTACCAGACTTGGTATATTGATCTTGTTTCAAAAAACCTTCACAAAATGACCTATCATGTTCGAGGTTTCATGGCTTTCGGTCCAAATGACCGATGTTATGTGCTGAATCACGACATAGTTTGTGATGTTGTGCCCATATTATGCATGCGTGTGGACATTGGTTTAGAGAACAATGTTGCCGGAGGATGTTTTCCTTTTTGTCGCACGGAAAAGCCCTTTTCCATTTTCCGAGCGCAAAAAACGGGTCGTTTTGTGAAGTAACCACCAAAATGCCGTTTCAGAATGCTACCGTCCCATTTTCCTAAAATACTAGACCACCTCACATGGACTATCTCCCAACCAGGACATCTCAAACCTTTTCGTCCATCCCGGGTAAAAAGGACAAATGTCTGCCGAATCGGTAGGAAGTGGGTCCGGTTTGTACTACAGGTACATGATCTATCGCCCGTGATTTTTTGAAAAAATCATTTTTAGACTCGCAATATGTGGTTTCTTCAGATATCCAATGCAACTTCTAACGATGCTCGTCCCCTATCTTCATGCACACCGGTTCGACCATAGTTAGAAATTCAGATAATTCAAAACGGGCATAATAAATTCAAAAAAATCCGAACAATGAAAATCCTTCGCGTGGTGTCATATTATGTTACCTAGTTGAAAGGAAAATTACGAGACTTGGTATATTGATCATGTTTCGAAAAAACCTTCACAAAATGACATATCATGTTCGAGGTTTCATGGCTTTCTGTCCAAATGACCGATGTTATGTGATGAATCACGACATAGTTTGTGATGTTGTGCCCATATTATACATGCATGTGGACATTGGTATTTAGAACAATGTTGCAGGAGGAAGTTTTCCTTTTTGTCGCACGGAAAAGCCCTTTTCCATTTTCTGAGCGCAAAAAACGGGTCGTTTTGTGAAGTAACCACCAAAATGCCGTTTCAGAATGCTACCATCCCATTTTCCTAAAATACTGGACCACCTTACATGGACTATCTCCCAATCGGGACATCTCAAACGTTTTTGTCCATCCCGGGTAAAAAGGACAAATGTCTGCCGAATCGGTAGGAAGTGGGTCCGGTTTGTACTATAGGTACTTGATCTATCGCCCGTGATTTTTTGAAAAAATCATTTTTAGACTCGCAATATGTGGTTTCTTCAGAGATCCAATGCAAGTTCTAACGATGCTCGTCCCCTATCTTCATGCACACCAGTTGGACCATAGTTAGAAATTCAGATAATTCAAAATGGGCATAATAAATTCAAAAAAAATCCGAACAATGAAAATACTTCGCGTGGTGTCATATTATGTGACATAGTACCAGACTTGGTATATTGATCTTGTTTCAAAAAAACCTTCACAAAATGACATATCATGTTCGAGGTTTCATGGCTTTCGGTCCAAATGACCGATGTTATGTGCTGAATCACGGTGATGTTGTGCCCATATTATGCATGCGTGTGGACATTGGTATGGGGAACAATGTTGCAGGAGGAAGTTTTCCTTTTTATCGCACAGAAAAGCCCTTTTCCATTTTCCGAGCGCAAAAAACGGGTCGTTTTGTGAAGTAACCACCAAAATGCCGTTTCAGAATGCTACCGTCCCATTTTCCTAAAATACATGACCACCTTACATGGACTATCTCCCAACCGGGACATCTCAAACCTTTTCGTCTATCCCGGGTAAAAAGGACAAATGTCTGCCGAATCGGTAGGAAGTGGGTCCGGTTTGTACTATAGGTACATAATCTATCGCCCGTGATTTTTTGAAAAAATCATTTTTAGACTCGCAATATGTGGTTTCTTCAGAGATCCAATGCAAGTTCTAACGATGCTCGTCCCCTATCTTCATGCACACCGGTTCGACCATAGTTAGAAATTCAGATAATTCAAAACGGGCATAATAAATTAAAAAAAAATCCGAACAATGAAAATCCTTCGCGTGGTGTCATATTATGTGACATAGTACCAGACTTGGTATATTGATCTTGTTTCGAAAAAACCTTCAGAAAATGACCTATCATGTTCGAGGTTTCATGGCTTTCGGTCCAAATGACCGATGTTATGTGCTGAATCACGGCGTAGTTTGTGATGTTGTGCCCATATTATGCATGCGTGTGGACATTGGTTTAGAGAACAATGTTGCCGTAGTAAGTTTTCCTTTTTGTCGCACGGAAAAGCCCTTTTCCATTTTCCGAGCGCAAAAAACGGGTCGTTTTGTGAAGTAACCACCAAAATGCCGTTTCAGAATGCTACCGTCCCATTTTCCTAAAATACATGACCACCTTACATGGACTATCTCCCAACCGGGACATCTCAAACCTTTTCGTCCATCCCGGGTAAAAAGGACAAATGTCTGCCGAATCAGTAGGAAGTGGGTTCGGTTTGTACTATAGGTACATGATCTATCGCCCGTGATTTTTTGAAAAAATCATTTTTAGACTCGCAATATGTGGTTTCTTCAGAGATCCAATGCAAGTTCTAACGATGCTCGTCCCCTATCTTCATGCACACCGGTTGGACCATAGTTAGAAATTCAGATAATTCAAAACGGGCATAATAAATTCAAAAAAAATCCGAACAATGAAAATCCTTCGCGTGGTGTCATATTATGTGACATAGTACCAGACTTGTTATATTGATCTTGTTTCGAAAAAACCTTCACAAAATGACATATCATGTTCGAGGTTTCATGGCTTTCGGTCCAAATGACCGATGTTATGTGCTGAATCACGGTGATGTTGTGCCCATATTATGCATGCGTGTGGACATTGGTATGGGGAACAATGTTGCAGGAGGAAGTTTTCCTTTTTGTCGCACATAAAAGCCCTTTTCCATTTTCCGAGCGCAAAAAACGGGTCATTTTGTGAAGTTACCACCAAAATACCGTTTCAGAATGCTACCATCCCATTTTCCTAAAATACTGGAGCACCTTACATGGACTATCTCCCAATCGGGACATCTCAAACCTTTTCGTCCATCCTGGGTAAAAAGGACAAATGTCTGCCGAATCGGTAGGAAATGGGTCCGGTTTGTACTACAGGTACATGATCTATCGCCCATGATTTTTTGAAAAAATCATTTTTAGACTCGCAATATGTGGTTTCTTCAGAGATCCAATGCAAGTTCTAACGATGCTCGTCCCCTATCTGTTGGAGATATGCCCTAGAGGCAATAATAAATGTAGTTATTATTATATCTTTGTGTTTATGATAAATGTTTACATTCATGCTATAATAGTATTAACAAGGGAACATTAATACTTGTGTGATTTGTAAACTTAATTTGAAGTCCCTAGTAAAGCCTCTATATATCACTATCTTGTTGGTTAATAAATGATTGTGGTTTCCCTATCATGAACATTGAGATGTTATTAACAACAAGATCATATCGTTAGGAGAATGATATGATGGACATACTCCTATAGATAAGCGTAGCATAAAGATCAAGTCATTTTAATAGTTCAATTGCTATATGCTTTCTGATACATAGTAACCTAATTCCTTCGACCATGAGATCATGCATATCACCTTTACCGGATGGATGCTTTGATGACATCAAACACCACACCGTAACTGGGTGGCTATAAAGGTGGCATTGAGTGTTCGGAAAGTATTGGTTGAGACACATGGATCAAGAGTGGGATTTGTCCATCCATATGACGGGTAGATATACTCTAGGCCCTCTCGGTGAAATGTCATCCAATTAGCTTGCAAGCATGTGACTGGCTCACAAGGGATCACATATCACGGGAACGAGAAAAGAGTACTTATCGGTAACGAGGGTGAACTAGGTATGCAGAGATACCGACTATCATAACCTCGGATAAGTAAACTATCGTGAGACAAAGGGAAATTGGTATCGTATGTAAGTGGTTCATTCGATCGCAAAGTAATCATAGAAATATGTGGGAGCCATATGAATTTCCAGATTCCTCTATTGCTTATTGTTCGGAGAAGTGTCTCGATCATGTCCGCATAATTCACGAACCGTAGGGAGACACACTTAAGGATTCGACGTTGTTTGAGTAGTTATGGAATGATGAGAAAGAGACCGAATGTTGTTCGGAGTCTCGGATGGGAGCCGGGATATCACGAGGAGATCCGGAATGGTCCGGATAATAAGATTCATATAAGGAAAGTCCCGTTTCGGAGTTGGAGAATGGTTCCGGTGTTTTCGTCGGGAATGTTCTAGAAGGTTCCGGAATGTCCGGCACTCCGGAGGGGAAGGGTACATGAATGTGTCATTACAAGTTGGAATGATTGCATCATGTACTAGGTGTCATCTCTGTCCAAAATAAAGGTTTTATTCAAATCCTAGTTTGAAAAGTCAAACGGCTAGTTTGCAGTCAAACGGCAAGTTTTGGAAAGAGGAAAAGGAGGAGGAAACCGAGTTGGGGAGGATTCCCTCATCCCCACTGCCGGCGTACCACCCAAGCCGAGTTGGGGAGGGACTCCTCTCCCTCCCCTTGGCCGGCCGGCCCCTCCACCTATATAAGGAGGGGCAGGGCTCCCTCCTAGAGGCACACAAGATCCTCTCCTCCAAACCCTAGCCCCAAGCCGCCACCGCCTCCATAGCCGCCGCCGGCCCTAGGGCACCAACTCGCCGCCGCCTAGCTAAACCCTAGCCACCGGCTTGCCCCCTCCTCGGCGTGTCTAAACCATAGATCGTCGAGGGCTCTCTCATAGTCCACCATACTCGCTCCGTCTTAAGGCGAAGCCCTGCGAGATCTCCCCTCTACTTCCGGTACCACGCCGTTGTGCTGCCGGAATCACGAGGAGAGTGCTACAACCTCCGCTGCCTGCTGGAACAAGGGAGAGGAAGGTCTTCGTCGAGTACCGAATGTGTGACCGACTGCGGGAGCGCTGCCGAAACGCAGCGCCAGAAGGATCGTCTACGCGATCTTGAGATCGGGAAGAGTACGACTACATCACCCACGAGAATCCGCTCTCGTTAAACACTTTGGAATCTTTGAGGGTGAGTTATTCCATCGAATCGTTGCTACAATCTAGTAGATAGATCTTGGCTTGTTTGTTTGTATGCGATAGAAATTTTTTGTTTTCCATGCTACGAAACCCTATAGTGGTATCAAAGCCGTGTCTATATGTAGATCTGTTGCACGAGTAGAACACAATGGTCATTGTGGGCGTTGATGCTTTTATTGTCGATTGCTTCTTGTGTACTTTGCATCTTGCGGGATGTTGGGATGAAGCGGCCCGGGCTAACCTTACATGACATCGTTCATGAGACTTTCTCCACGCTTGACATGCAACTTGAATTGCATAAGTGGCTTTGCGGGTGCCTGTTCCTCCTAGCATAGTTAAGATCCAATTTACAACGGGTGTTTGACAATACTAGTATCAATGTTGTGGTTCTTGTTCGTAAGTTAGAACGACACTTATTGAAATCCCCAAACCACGTAAAACATGCAAAGAAAGTAGAGGCATCTAACTTTGTTTTGCAGTGGTGTGCAGTGATGTGATATGGCCATGATTGTGATTATATTTGATGTATGCAATGTTCCTTATTGTAAGTTGGCAACCGGCAGGAGCCATATGGTTGTCTTTAATTTATGTTAAGACCCGCGTGTCTATTCAAAGTAGTTGTAATAGTTGAAGCCGGTGGACGACAACCATGGAGAAGCATCATTGACCTTGATGCAGTGCCGGTGATGATGGAGATCATGTTCGTGCTTGAAGATGGAGATCGGAAGCGCGAAGTGGAAAGGCCATATCATATCACATATTATGAATTGCATGTGATGTTAATCCTTTATGCATCTTGTATTGCTTAGTAGACGATGGTAGCATTATAAGTTGATCCCTCATGCACATGAATTTCAAATCATAAAGTGTTCACCCTTAGTTAGCACCGTTGCTAAAGCTTGTTGTTTCGAAGCACCACGTGATGATCGGGTGTGTTAGATTCGGCAAGTGTATACAACGTGAGCAAGCTAGATTTGGTCATGCGGAAACTAAGGTTTGATCTTGACGAGCCTAGCATGTACAGACATGGTCTCGGAACACGGATCACCGAAAGGTAAAGCATGAATCATATAGTAGATATGATGAACATGTCGATTGTTGGCCATTGAAACTATATCAACTCTCGTCCCCTATTTGTTGGAGATATGCCCTAGAGGCAATAATAAATGTAGTTATTATTATATCTTTGTGTTTATGATAAATTTTTACATTCATGCTATAATAGTATTAACAAGGGAACATTAATACTTGTGTGATTTGTAAACTTAATTTGAAGTCCCTAGTAAAGCCTCTATATATCACTATCTTGTTGGTTAATAAATGATTGTGGTTTCCCTATCATGAACATTGAGATGTTATTAACAACAAGATCATATCGTTAGGAGAATGATATGATGGACATACTCCTATAGATAAGCGTAGCATAAAGATCAAGTCATTTTAATAGTTCAATTGCTATATGCTTTCTGATACATAGTAACCTAATTCCTTCGACCATGAGATCATGCATATCACCTTTACCGGATGGATGCTTTGATGACATCAAACACCACACGGTAACTGGGTGGCTATAAAGGTGGCATTGAGTGTTCGGAAAGTATTGGTTGAGACACATGGATCAAGAGTGGGATTTGTCCATCCATATGACGGGTAGATATACTCTAGGCCCTCTCGGTGAAATGTCATCCAATTAGCTTGCAAGCATGTGACTGGCTCACAAGGGATCACATATCACGGGAACAAGAAAAGAGTACTTATCGGTAACGAGGGTGAACTAGGTACGCAGAGATACCGACTATCATAACCTCGGATAAGTAAACTATCGTGAGACAAAGGGAAATTGGTATCGTATGTAAGTGGTTCATTCGATCGCAAAGTAATCATAGAAATATGTGGGAGCCATATGAATTTCCAGATTCCTCTATTGCTTATTGTTCGGAGAAGTGTCTCGATCATGTCCGCATAATTCACGAACCGTAGGGAGACACACTTAAGGATTCGACGTTGTTTGAGTAGTTATGGAATGATGAGAAAGAGACCGAATGTTGTTCGGAGTCTCGGATGGGAGCCGGGATGTCACGAGGAGATCCGGAATGGTCCGGATAATAAGATTCATATAAGGAAAGTCCCGTTTCGGAGTTGGAGAATGGTTCCGGTGTTTTCGTCGGGAATGTTCTAGAAGGTTCCGGAATGTCCGGCACTCCGGAGGGGAAGGGTACATGAATGTGTCATTACAAGTTGGAATGATTGCATCATGTACTAGGTGTCATCTCTGTCCAAAATAAAGGTTTTATTCAAATCCTAGTTTGAAAAGTCAAACGGCTAGTTTGCAGTCAAACGGCAAGTTTTGGAAAGAGGAAAAGGAGGAGGAAACCGAGTTGGGGAGGATTCCCTCCTCCCCACTGCCGGCGTACCACCCAAGCCGAGTTGGGGAGGGACTCCTCTCCCTCCCCTTGGCCGGCCGGCCCCTCCACCTATATAAGGAGGGGCAGGGCTCCCTCCTAGAGGCACACAAGATCCTCTCCTCCAAACCCTAGCCCCAAGCCGCCACCGCCTCCATAGCCGCCGCCGGCCCTAGGGCACCAACTCGCCGCCGCCTAGCTAAACCCTAGCCACCGTCTTGCCCCCTCCTCGGCGTGTCTAAACCATAGATCGTCGAGGGCTCTCTCATAGTCCACCATACTCGCTCCGTCTTAAGGCGAAGCCCTGCGAGATCTCCCCTCTACTTCCGGTACCACGCCGTTGTGCTGCCGGAATCACGAGGAGAGTGCTACAACCTCCGCTGCCTGCTGGAACAAGGGAGAGGAAGGTCTTCGTCGAGTACCGAATGTGTGACCGACTGCGGGAGCGCTGCCGAAACGCAGCGCCAGAAGGATCGTCTACGCGATCTTGAGATCGAGAAGAGTACGACTACATCACCCACGAGAATCCGCTCTCGTTAAACACTTTGGAATCTTTGAGGGTGAGTTATTCCATCGACTCGTTGCTACAATCTAGTAGATAGATCTTGGCTTGTTTGTTTGTATGCGATAGAAATTTTTTGTTTTCCATGCTACGAAACCCTACAGTGGTATCAAAGCCGTGTCTATATGTAGATCTGTTGCACGAGTAGAACACAATGGTCATTGTGGGCGTTGATGCTTTTATTGTCGATTGCTTCTTGTGTACTTTGCATCTTGCGGGATGTTGGGATGAAGCGGCCCGGGCTAACCTTACATGACATCGTTCATGAGACTTTCTCCACGCTTGACATGCAACTTGAATTGCATAAGTGGCTTTGCGGGTGCCTGTTCCTCCTAGCATAGTTAAGATCCAATTTACAACGGGTGTTTGACAATACTAGTATCAATGTTGTGGTTCTTGTTCGTAAGTTAGAACGACACTTATTGAAATCCCCAAACCACGTAAAACATGCAAAGAAAGTAGAGGCATCTAACTTTGTTTTGCAGTGGTGTGCAGTGATGTGATATGGCCATGATTGTGATTATATTTGATGTATGCAATGTTCCTTATTGTAAGTTGGCAACCGGCAGGAGCCATATGGTTGTCTTTAATTTATGTTAAGACCCGCGTGTCTATTCAAAGTAGTTGTAATAGTTGAAGCCGGTGGACGACAACCATGGAGAAGCGTCATTGACCTTGATGCAGTGCCGGTGATGATGGAGATCATGTTCGTGCTTGAAGATGGAGATCGGAAGCGCGAAGTGGAAAGGCCATATCATATCACATATTATGAATTGCATGTGATGTTAATCCTTTATGCATCTTGTATTGCTTAGTAGACGGTGGTAGCATTATAAGATGATCCCTCATGCACATGAATTTCAAATCATAAAGTGTTCACCCTTAGTTAGCACCATTGCTAAAGCTTGTTGTTTCGAAGCACCACGTGATGATCGGGTGTGTTAGATTCGGCAAGTGTATACAACGTGAGCAAGCTAGATTTGCTCATGCGGAAACTAAGGTTTGATCTTGACGAGCCTAGCATGTACAGACATGGTCTCGGAACACGGATCACCGAAAGGTAAAGCATGAATCATATAGTAGATATGATGAACATGTCGATTGTTGGCCATTGAAACTATATCAACTCTCGTGATGATCGGTGTTGATGTGGTGGATTTGGTTCGTGTGATCACTAAAACAATGTGAGGGATGTTGTTTTGAGTGGGAGTTCACCTAGATTAATTTTATTATTAATTTGAACTCAATTTGTCATAAACTTAGTCTAAACTATTGCAAATATGTTGTAGATCAATGGCAGCCCCTACCATGAATTTTAATGCGTTCCTAGAGAAAGAAAGGTTGAAAAACAATGGAAGAAACTTCGCGGATTGGTTCCGCAATTTGAGGATTGTCCTCACAGCTTGTAATTTGACCTATGTGTTGGATGCACCGCTGGGTGACCCACCTGCAGCTGATGCTACCGATGAAGTAAAGAATGTTTACCTCGCTCGGAAGAATCAGTACTCCACAGTTCAGTGTGCTATCTTGTATGGTTTGGAATCGGAGCTTCAGAAAAGGTTTGAGAATTCAGACCCACATGATATTGTCCGTGAACTCAAATTTATCTTTGAGACTCACGCGGCAATTGAGAGCTATGAGGCTTCTGAAAAGTTCATTAACTGCAAGATGGAAGAGGGCAGCTCCGTCAGTGAGCATGTGCTTAAGATGTCTGGGCACGCAAACAAACTTCAAAGCTTGGGTATAGTGATTCCTGATGCTTTGGGGTTTTACCGTGTCCTCTAATCACTACCACCAAGTTACAAGAACTTTGTGATGAACTACAACATGCAGAACATGAACAAGCAGTTGCCAGAACTGTTTGCTATGTTAAAGTCTGCAGAAGTGGAGATCAAGAAAGAGCACCAAGTGTTGTTGGTCAATAAGACCACCAAATTCAAGAAAGGCAAGTCTAAGCAAAAGGGAAACTTCAAGAAGGGTGGTAAGAAAGTTACCGCGCCGACGAAGAAGACAAAAGCTGGACCCTAGCCTGATACTGAGTGCTTTTACTGCAAGGGAGAAGGTCACTGGAAGCGGAATTGCCGAAAGTACTTGGCGGATTTGAAGAACGACAACATCAAGAAGAAAGGTATATCCGATATACATGTTATTGATGTGTATCTCACTAGTACTCGTAGTAGTGCCTGGGTATTTGATACTGGTTCCGTTGCTCATATTTGTAACTCGAAACAGGTGCTGCAGAATAAACGGAAGCTAGCGAAGAACGAGGTGACGATACACGTAGGAAACAGATCAAAGGTTGATGTGATCGCGGTCGGCACGCTACCCCTTCATCTACCATCGAGATTAGTTTTATACTTAAATAATTGTTATTTGGTGCCTGCGTTGAGCATGAACATTATATCGGGATCTTGTTTATTGCGAGACGGTTACTTGTTTAAATCCGAGAATAATGGTTGTTCGATTTATATGATTAATATGTTTTATGCACATGCACCTTAGATAGATGGTCTATTCTTATTGAATATCGATAGTAGAAATACACATATCAACAACATTGAGGCTAAACGTTTGAAATCGAGCTATAACTCGACCTATATGTGGCACTGTCGTCTTGGTCACATTGGAGTGAAGCGTATGAAGAAACTCCATTCCGATGGACTTCTTAAATCACTTGATTTCGAATCACTTGATAGATGCGGATCATGTCTGATGGGTAAAATGACTAAGACTCCATTTTCTGGTATGATGGAGCGAGCTACAGACTTATTGGAAATCATACATACCGATTTGTGTGGTCCAATGAGTGTAGCATCGCGCGGTGGTTATCGTTATGTTCTTACCTTCACAGATGACTTGAGTAGGTATGGGTATATCTATTTCATGAAACATAAGTCCGAAACTTTCGAGAAGTTTAAGGAATTTCAAAGTGAGGTAGAGAATCAATGTAACAAGAAGATTAAATTTCTACGTTCTGATCGTGGAGGTGAATATCTAAGTTACGAGTTTGGCGAGCATTTGAAGAAATGCGGAATACTTTCACAATTGACACCGCCGGGAACACCACAGCGTAATGGTGTGTCCGAACGTCGTAATCGAACTCTCTTAGATATGGTTCCTTCTATGATGTCACTTACAGATTTACCTCTATCATTTTGGGGTTATGCATTAGAAATAGCCGCATTCACTTTAAATAGGGCACCATCTAAATCCGTTGAAACGACACCGTATGAATTATGGTTTGGGAAGAAACCTAAATTGTCGTTCCTTAAAGTTTGGGGTTGCGAAGCCTATGTAAAGAAGTTACAGCCGGTCAAGCTTGAACCCAAAGCGGAAAAATGTGTCTTCATAGGATACCCGAAGGAAACTATTGGGTATACCTTCTATCACAGATCCGAAGGCAAAATCTTCGTTGCCAAGAATGGATCCTTTCTAGAGAAGGAATTTCTCTCGAAAGAAGTGACTGGAAGGAAAGTAGAACTCGACGAGGTTGTCGAACCTTCTCTCGAAATTGCGAGTAGCGCAGCACCGGAAGAAGTTCCTGTGGTGCCTTCACCAATAAGAGAGGAAGCTAATGATGATGATCATGAAACTTCGGTTGTAGTTGCTACAGAGCCTCGCAGGTCAACGAGAACTTGTACCACTCCAGATTGGTATGATCCCGTCATGAGTATCATGTTGGTGGATAACACCAATGACCCTGAGACATATGAGGAAGCAATGATGAGCCCAGATTCCAACAAATGGCAAGAAGCAATGAAATCCGAGATTGGATCCATGTACGAAAACATAGTATGGACTTTGGTGGACTTACCGGATGGCCGGAAGGCTGTCGAGAACAAATGGATTTTCAAGAAGAAAACAGATGCTGATGGTAATGTCACTGTCTATAAAGCTCGACTTGTCGCAAAAGGGTTTCGACAAATTCAAGGAGTTGACTACGATGAGACTTTCTCACCAGTAGCAAAGCTAAAGTCTGTGAGGATTATGTTAGCAATCGTTGCATATTATGATTATGAGATATGGCAGATGGATGTCAAAACAGCATTCCTCAATGGAGACATTGATGAAGAGTTGTATATGATGCAACCCAAAGGTTTTATCGATCCTAAAGATGCTAACAAGGTATGCAAACTTCAACGTTCCATCTATGGATTGAAGCAAGCATCCCGAAGTTGGAATCAACGTTTTGATAGGGTGATCAAAAGTTTTGGTTTTATACAAACTTATGGAGAAGCTTGTATTTACAAGAAAGTGAGTGGGAGCTCTGTAGCATTCTTAATACTATATGTAGATGACATATTATTGATTGGGAATGATGTAGACCTTCTTAATAGTGTCAAGGAATATTTGAATAATAGTTTTTCAATGAAGGATCTTGCCGAAGCAGCTTACATATTAGGCATAAAGATTTATAGAGATAGATCGAGACGCTTAATATCATTGTCACAAAGTACATATTTGGACAAAGTTCTAAAGAGGTTTGGAATGGAAGATAGCAAGAAAGGGTTCTTGCCCATGTTGCCCAATACGACCTTGAGTAAAACTCAAAGTCCGACATCGTTAGAAGATAGAGAAAGGATGATTAATACTCCCTATGCCTCAGCCATAGGATCTCTAATGTATACCATGCTATGTACTAGACCCGACATTGCATATGCTGTTAGTTTAACTAGCAGATATCAAAGTGATCCAGGAGTGGATCATTGGACATCGGTCAAAAACTTGAGAAGAACTAAGGATATGGTTCTTTCTTATGGAGGTGATGAACAACTCGTTGTTAATGGTTACACCGATGCTAGTTGGAACACCGATCCGGATGATTCTAAGTCACAATCTGGATACATATTTATTTTGAATGGTGCAGCAGTTAGCTGGAGGAGTGCAAAGCAAAGCGTTGTGGCGAGATCTTCAACTGAATCGGAATACATGGCTGCTTCGGAGGCTTCACAGGAAGCAATATGGATGAAAGAGTTTATTACAGAGTTGGGTGTGGTTCCTAGTGCGCTGGACCCAATGTCTATCTACTGCGATAACATGGGCGCCATAGCCAATGCGCAAGAACCAAGGTCACACAAGAAGCTGAAGCACATCAAGCTACGTTTTCACGCTATTCGAGAACATGTCCAAGATGGGGACATAAAGATTTGCAAAGTACACACAGATCTGAATGTGGCGGATCCGTTGACTAAACCTCTCCCGTGGGCAAAACATGAACAACACCAAACTTCCATGGGTGTTCGGTATATTACCATGTAATCTAGATTAGATGACTCTAGTGCAAGTGGGAGACTGTTGGAGATATGCCCTAGAGGCAATAATAAATGTAGTTATTATTATATCTTTGTGTTTATGATAAATGTTTACATTCATGCTATATAGTATTAACAAGGGAACATTAATACTTGTGTGATTTGTAAACTTAATTTGAAGTCCCTAGTAAAGCCTCTATATATCACTAGCTTGTTGGTTAATAAATGATTGTGGTTTCCCTATCATGAACATTGAGATGTTATTAACAACAAGATCATATCGTTAGGAGAATGATATGATGGACATACTCCTATAGATAAGCGTAGCATAAAGATCAAGTCATTTTAATAGTTCAATTGCTATATGCTTTCTGATACATAGTAACCTAATTCCTTCGACCATGAGATCATGCATATCACCTTTACCGGATGGATGCTTTGATGACATCAAACACCACACCGTAACTGGGTGGCTATAAAGGTGGCATTGAGTGTTCGGAAAGTATTGGTTGAGACACATGGATCAAGAGTGGGATTTGTCCATCCATATGACGGGTAGATATACTCTAGGCCCTCTCGGTGAAATGTCATCCAATTAGCTTGCAAGCATGTGACTGGCTCACAAGGGATCACATATCACGGGAACGAGAAAAGAGTACTTATCGGTAACGAGGGTGAACTAGGTACGCAGAGATACCGACTATCATAACCTCGGATAAGTAAACTATCGTGAGACAAAGGGAAATTGGTATCGTATGTAAGTGGTTCATTCGATCGCAAAGTAATCGTAGAAATATGTGGGAGCCATATGAATTTCCAGATTCCTCTATTGGTTATTGTTCGGAGAAGTGTCTCGATCATGTCCTCATAATTCACGAACCGTAGGGAGACACACTTAAGGATTCGACGTTGTTTGAGTAGTTATGGAATGATGAGAAAGATACCGAATGTTGTTCGGAGTCTCGGATGGGATCCGGGATATCACGAGGAGATCCGGAATGGCCCGGAGAATAAGATTCATATAAGGAAAGTCCCGTTTCGGAGTTGGAGAATGGTTCCGGTGTTTTCATCGGGAATGTTCTAGAAGGTTCCGGAACGTCCGACACTCCGGAGGGGAAGGGTACATGAATGTGTCATTGCAAGTTGGAATGATTGCATCATGTACTAGGTGTTATCGCTGTCCAAAATAAAGGGTTTATTCAAATCCTAGTTTGAAAAGTCAAACGGCTAGTTTGAAAGTCAAACGGCAAGTTTTGGAAAGAGGAAAAGGAGGAGGAAACCGAGTTGGGGAGGAGTCTGTAACACCCTCAGAATCGACCCTATGCAAGTTTTAGCGAAACCCGCCAAACCCGCATAGAAACGATTCAAAGGTGCCCACCAGGCACTTTCGTGCGGGTGGAAAACGAAGTAATAACATTACACAACAGTCCTCGATGGGACCCACAGAACAGATATATATACAACACGACTCCATGAGTCAAAATACAGATATACAGTACAAAGATCCAAATCACCTTGAAAACAATAGAGCGTCCAGCTATGGACAAGATGCAAATGGGGCTAAGAGCCCTGAAGAATAACCAATGGCGTCCATAACCCTGCCCAGGCCAAGCCGGAAGGGTAACCCTGCTAACGACGTCGATCTCAAAACCTGCTTAAACAAAAGGGGTGCCGACAAAGGGAAAGGAAAAAGAGGAGCGTCAGTACTGAGGCCAGTACACGGCGAGGCTAGAATTCGGCGGTCCTCGCCTACATAGGTATGGTGGACTGAGCGGCAGCGGCAGCATGCACTGAACAACCTATAGAGACTCGATACAACTGGCGGCAATCAGAGAGGGGGATGAAAGACCTATTCGGAACCAACCTGATACTACCACCAATCAAACCCATCCTGGCGTTTCCCCCTCGAGACCAAACGAGGAAGTCAACCGAGGAACTCACACAGTTGTCAGTTTTATTTATTCAGTTATCGTTGCAGCAATTACTAGTCAGGTATAGATAATCATCCTGATAAAATAAACAGTGGGACGTTTTAGTTAATCATTCCGTGGAAGTTGCGGCACTTACTAGTCAAATACAATTAACATGAGATAACCCAAAAACCCAGCAGTTGTTGGTACTTTTATTCAGTCATTCCGTTGTAGTTGCAATACTTACTAGTCAGGTACAATGGCCGCAAGCGACACCCAAACAAGCAATGGTTGGCAGTTTTATTTAGCCATTCCGTTATAGTGGAGCTGATTACTAGTCATTATAGAGTCAAATTTTAACAGTAAACTTTAGTTATAGTTGTCTATGATCGAGATACTGTGCTCCAAGTCGTCCATAACCGCGGACACGGCTTTCAGAAAGTTTTAACCCGGCGGGGGTGCACAAATAGCAACACACACACGATCGACCTCGGAAAAACCAAATCAAAACCCAACGAGGCTTTCACGACAGAGCAATCACAAGATTCAGAAATACTTCAGGGGGCCACCCCATTGAGTAGATCCGCAACGAAGCTAGCTGACTCCGAGACGGACTCAAGGTTTGCGACAATGGCTGTAAAAGACTGGGAACCCGAAAGTGTGACTGGGCTTGTCGATACCGCGAAAACACTCCGCTTACCTAAACAGTACAGTGTGCTCCTCGCACAATCGTAAATAAAGCGGTAGCATGGCATAAGTACAGGATAGTAAACAAAACCTCAAACTAGTTTGTGGCCCCAAGAAATAAGACGGAATCAAGCTCTGGCTAAGGGGGGTCCCATAATTCCCCGTATGTGGATAGCGCGATAAATCAAGGAACAGGTATCAAGTACTCGGGGTCCTACGGGACACAAGTGGGCGGTCGGAAACCAAATATTATCTATCACCCACCGATGCATCTGCTTACTTACTTCAATTTTAGTTGTTAAACAGGAATTAAAGTGAACAATAATTAAAGCCTAGATCATCTCCAACATCAACATGTGGCAATTCTCCAACAACTGTGGTACATGACGACACGCAACAGCATTTGAGCAAGCGACTACGACGCGCAAGTCCAACTATCTACCAAACAACAGGTAATAGGATGTGTCCGAGGCAATATATGGCTGCAAGGGGATATCACGGGTACGGAAACTAGAGCATCGCAACACAGATAGCAATAGATCAACAGGAGGGAAGTAAATACTATAAAAGTAAGATAGGTAGAAAGGGGGAGATGCTCGCCTGAAAACATTGCCGAAGGTTCAACCGAAGATCGGTTCGACACTCGCATCAACTCAACGGCCTTATCCGCGAAGAAGCAAAACACTAAAATAAACACCGGATGCAATATTTAATACTACGACAAAAGATCGGGCATGATGCATGTATGATGTATGGCATGGCAAAGGTGCGGTGCAATTAGGTCATATTAAGCGGAACCGGGGTCCCGACAATTAATTAAACGGTTCAAGTTGTTTAAAACCCCGCAATTTATATGTTGGATTACAAGGCAAGATTATATCATCGGTTCGCTACACAAATTTAAATGAGGCCGATATGAGACTAGATTTGCCCGCATATGGGCCCCATATTTAATTATGAGGTGAATCGGCATAAGGCCCCCAAACCACATGATAAGATGCATGCGAGTATGACAATTTAATATGTAGCAATTTGTTATTTCATTTACAAAATAGGGCTCGAGGAAAAGGGGTCACACATCAGGGTTCGACGATCTTGAGGTTCCAGGGTTCGGGGTCCGGGGTTCGGCAGGGTCCGGGGTTCGACGGAGACGGTCTCGGCGGTATCGTTCGCGGATGCAGAGTAGATCTTGGCGCGTCCGGGTGCAGGACTTGGGTCGGTGTCGGGGCGCATCGGATTCTTCCGGGTCGATGCCGTTCTTGTCGTCGCGAAGGTCTTGTCGGGTCCCACGGGGTCGGTCTTGCCGTTGCGAGGGTCTTGTCGGGCCCGCGCCATCGAGTCGGTGTTAGCGTTCGGGAGCGTTCTCGTGGCAATCTTGGCGTCCGAGACGGAGAACTTGAGATCCGTGAAGGAGCCTTGATGCTTCGGTTCGGTCTACGGTTTTCGTGTGGTAGATCTTGGTGTGTCGTGGTTCCCTTGTCGGTGGCGATTTTGTTGACTCAAAACATATTTGCGTTACTGGCCGTGTCATCAAGACAACCTGTTGCACGAGGTACTGGAGCGGAGGGGCGGCTGCCCGCGCACGGGGAGGTGGAGGAGACGCCCGCGGCGGCGCTGATGGCTGGAGGCAGAGGCGCTGCAGGGGAAACGGCGGCGGGCCCTGCGAGCTTGGCCGGGAGTCGCCGGGGAGAGGCCGTCGGAGGGGCGGCGAGCAGAGGCTTGCAGACAGGGGCGGCGCTCCAGGGTCGGGTCCACGGGGAGGCGTGACGGAGGGTGGCGGCACGGAGGCGGGGCGGCTCGCCGGAGATGGAAGGTGAGGCGCGGAGGGGAAGGATGGCGCGCCGGGGCGAGGGCGGCCGCGGTCGGCGCGGGGAGCACCGCGGTGGCCGGCGGTTGCCTGACGGGAGCGGAGGTGGAGGAGGAGGGCTCGGTGCCGAGCGCGGGGTGGACGGGGCTGGCGCGAGGCGGAGGGCATGTGGGGGGAACGCCTGGCGCGGAGGAGAGCTGAGGCGGACGCGGCCGGAGGAGGCGGAGCCCGGTGGCGAGGGAGGCCGGCAGAGAGGGACGGAGGGTCGCCGGAGCAGCGGTGGTCGCGGGGTCGGGGACGCGGGCCTCGGCGGGGAGGGAGGCCGGCAGACGGCCGGGGCCGACGCGGGGGGAGCGCGGGCGGCGCGCTCGCCGGAGAAGGGGAGGTGGTCGCGGCGGCGGTGAGGGCGGTCGAGGAGGGACGGGGGCGACCGGGCCGGAGGTTGGTGGCGACGGTGGCGAGCAGAGGCGGGCGGGGGCGAGCGAGATGGCGAGAGGGGGTCGCCGGCCGGGAGGAGGGCGCCGGAGAGGACGCAGAGGAGGGGGTGGGGGGCGCGGTCGCCGGCGAGGAGGGGAAGAGGCGGGTGCGGTCGGGGAGAGGTGGGGGTCGACGCGGGGAAGAAGAAAGCGGGGGAGGGGGCGGGCGGGGGAGGAGAGAGGCGTGGGAGGAGGAGCCGACAGGGGTGGGACCTGTGGGTCCAGGCGGGGTCCAGGGGGGCTGTCGGTGGAGTGGGTTGGGCTGTGGGGATCGGGTGCGTGGGTGTGTGGCTGCGTGTGTGATGTGTGTTGGGTGGGTTGTGGGTGCTGATGTGGCGGGTTGTGATTGGGTAGGGGAAGGGAAGAGGGTGAGGTGGCTACATGCCATTGGGTGGGGTGAGGTGGAGGCTGGGTGGGTAGACTAGGACAGGGTAGACTAGGGATTTTGGTAGACCGGTTGGTTGGACCGATTTGTTTTGGGGTGGTCGTCCGGGTCGATTCGGCCCGTTCGACTGCCCCACAAAAATAATTAAATAATTTTGTTTGTTTCAAACCGACTTTTGCAAACCGATAGCAAACAAAACAAAATAATCCGGTGACCCGGGTTTTGCGTTTGAATAAAGACAGGGCGTTTAGAAATTAAATTGGGTTTTTTTTTCGCAAATAGTTTTATGCAAGAAAATGCAAGATGATGACGATGCTCAAATGCAATGTGGCATGATGACATGAGCATGCGGTCATGATGATGCAATGCACAAAAACAACGCGATTTTCTAGTAGTGGTTTTGCGGGATGCCACAGAGTCCCTCCTCCCCACCGCCGGCACACCACCGAAGCCGAGTTGGGGAGGGACTCTTCTCCCTCCCCTTGGCCGGCCGGCCCCTCCACCTATATAAGGAGGGGCAGGGCTCCCTCCTAGAGGCACACAAGATCCTCTCCTCCAAACCCTAGCCCCAAGCCGCCGCCGCCTCCATAGCCGCCGCCGGCCCTAGGGCACCAACTCGCTGCTGCCTAGCTAAACCCTAGCCGCCGGCTTGCCCCCTCCTCGGTGTGTCTAAACCCTAGATCGTCGAGGGCTCTCTCATAGTCCACCATACACGCTCCGGCTTAAGGCGAAGCCCTGCGAGATCTCCCCTCTACTTCCGGTACCACGCCGTTGTGCTGGCGGAATCGCGAGGAGAGTGCTACAACCTCCGCTGCCTGCTGGAACAAGGGAGAGGAAGGTCTTCGTCGAGTACCGAACGTGTGACCGACTGCGGGAGCGCTGCCGGAACGCAGCGCCAGAAGGATCGTCTACGCGATCTTGAGATCGGGAAGAGTAGGACTACATCACCCACGAGAATCCGCTCTCGTTAAACACTTTGGAATCTTCGAGGGTGAGTTATTCCATCGACTCGTTGCTACAATCTAGTAGATAGATCTTGGCTTGTTTGTTTGTATGCGATGGAAAATTTTTGTATTCCATGCTACGAAACCCTACACTATCTTCATGCACACCGGTTCGACCATAGTTAGAAATTCAGATAATTCAAAACGGGCATAATAAATTCAAAAAAAATCCGAACAACGAAAATCCTTCGCGTGGTGTCATATTATGTGACATAGTACCAGACTTGGTATATTGATCTTGTTTCGAAAAAACCTTCACAAAATGATATATCATGTTCGAGGTTTCATGTCTTTCGGTCCAAATGACCGATGTTATGTGCTGAATCACGGCATAGTTTGTGATGTTGTGCCCATATTATGCATGCGTATGAAAATTGGTATGGAGAACAATGTTGCAGGAGGAAGTTTTCCTTTTTGTCGCACGGAAAAGCCCTTTTCCATTTTCCGAGCGCAAAAAACGGGTCGTTTTGTGAAGTAACCACCAAAATGCCGTTTCAGAATGCTAACGTCCCATTTTCCTAAAATACTGGACCACCTTACATGGACTATCTCCCAATCGGGACATCTCAAACCTTTTCGTCCATCCCGGGTAAAAAGGACAAATGTCTGCCGAATCGATAGGAAGTGGGTCCGGTTTATACTACAGGTACATGATCTATCGCCCGTGATTTTTTGAAAAAATCATTTTTAGACTCGCAATATGTGGTTTCTTCAGAGATCCAATGCAAGTTCTAACGATGGTCGTCCCCTATCTTCATGCACACCGGTTCGACCATAGTTCGAAATTCAGATAATTCAAAACGGGCATAATAAATTCAAAAAAAAATCCGAACAATGAAAATCCTTCGCGTGGTGTCATATTATGTGACATAGTACCAGACTTGGTATATTGATCTTGTTTCGAAAAAACATTCACAAAATGACCTATCATGTTCGAGGTTTCATGGCTTTCGGTCCAAATGACCGATGTTATGTGCTGAATCACGGCATAGTTTGTGATGTTGTGCCCATATTATGCATGCGTGTGGACATTGGTATGGAGAACAATGTTGCAGGAGGAAGTTTTCCTTTTTGTTGCACGGAAAAGCCCTTCTCCATTTTCCAAGCGCAAAAAATGGGTCGTTTTGTGAAGTAACCACCAAAATGCCGTTTCAGAATGCTACTGTCCCATTTTCCTAAAATACGAGACCACCTCATATGGACTATCTCCCAACCGGGACATCTCAAACCTTTTCGTCCATCCCGGGTAAAAAGGACAAATATCTGCCGAATCGGTAGGAAGTGGGTCCGATTTGTACTACAGGTACATGATCTATCGCCCGTGATTTTTTGAAAAAATCATTTTTAGACTGGCAATATGTGGTTTCTTCAGAGATCCAATGCAATTTCTAACGATGCTCGTTCCCTATCTTCATGCACACCGGTTCGACCATAGTTAGAAATTCAGATAATTCAAAATGGGCATAATAAATTCAAAAAAATCCGAACAATGAAAATCCTTCGCGTGGTGTCATATTATGTTACATAGTGAAAGGAAAAATACCAGACTTGGTATATTGATCATGTTTCGAAAAAACATTCACAAAATGACATATCATGTTCGAGGTTTCATGGCTTTCGGTCCAAATGACTGATGTTACGTGTTGAATCACGGCATAGTTTGTGATGTTGTGCCCATATTATGCATGCGTGTGGACATTGGTATGGATAACAATGTTACAGGAGGAAGTTTTCCTTTTTGTCGCACGGAAAAACCCTTTTCCATTTTCCGAGCGCAAAAAACGGTTCGTTTTATGAAGTAACCACCAAAATGCCGTTTCAGAATGCTGCCGTCCCATTTTCCTAAAATACTGGACCACCTTACATGGACTATCTCCCAATCGGGACATCTCAAACCTTTTCATCCATCCCGGGTAAAAAGGACAAATGTCTGCCGAACCGGTAGGAAGTGGGTCCGGTTTATACTACAGGTACATGATCTATCGCCCGTGATTTTTTGAAAAAATAATTTTTAGACTCGCAATATGTGCTTTCTTCAGAGATCCAATGCAAGTTCTAACGATGGTCGTCCCCTATCTTCATGCACACCGGTTCGACCATAGTTAGAAATTCAGATAATTCAAAACGGGCATAATAAATTTAAAAAAAATCCGAACAATGAAAATCCTTCGCGTGGTGTCATATTATGTGACATAGTACCAGACTTGGTATATTGATCTTGTTTCGAAAAAACCTTCACAAAATGACCTATCATGTTCGAGGTTTCATGGCTTTCGGTGCAAATAACCGATGTTATGTGCTGAATCACGGCATAGTTCGTGATGTTGTGCCCATATTATGCATGCGTGTGGACATTTGTATGGAGAACAATGTTGCAGGAGGAAGTTTTTCTTTTTGTCACAAGGAGAAGCCCTTTTCCATTTTCCGAGCGCAAAAAACTTGTCGTTTTGTGAAGTAACCACCAAAATGCCGTTTCAGAATGCTACCGTTCCATTTTCCTAAAATACTAGACCACCTTACATGGACTATCTCCCAACCGGGACATCTCAAACTTTTTCGTCCATCCCGGGTAAAAAGGACAAATGTCTGCCGAATCGGTAGGAAGTGGGTCCGGTTTGTACTACAGGTACATGATCTATCGCCCGTGATTTTTTTGAAAAAATCATTTTTAGACTCACAATATGTGGTTTCTTCAGAGATCCAATGCAATTTCTAAACGAGCCATTTTTCTTCACGCCATTTATCTTCCCGGCATTTCTCCTGCCAGTTATTCCCTCCAGTTATCTTCCTGCCATTTCTCACTATATATATGTAGGGTTGACCTCCATTGTCATTGCACATCTCTAGACTCATATCTGCAACCTCATCACTCTTTCCCATGACTTCCACCGTAGCACTAACTTCTAGGGAGGCGGAGGCGCTTTGCGCCTCGAACTACCCCTTCCCGTCGGGCTACTGTGTCCCCGTCGGCTGGATGCTGAGCGCCGGAGACGTGCCGGTTCCTCCTGTCCCTCTAGGTGTGGCACGTCGGATGGCCATCACGAACCACTACTACTTCGATCTCATGCCGGAGCAGCGGAGGAATCACAGATGGCATCCCAACTATTTCCCGAATTGGGAAGCCTTCTTCGTGGATCGGCGTGAGAGGGCGCTCGCCAGGCACGAGGAGGATGGCCCACCTCCTCCGAACATCAAAGAGGCCGGCCGTCGGTTCTGGTGCCACGGTCAGACTCTCCATAACGTCATGGCCTATGACACGGCCGCCGACTCTAGCCCCCCTGCGCTACCCTCAAGTCCAATCCACTCGTACTCAACCTTCAAGGTTCAACTACGGCGACCCCGACGACGACAGCGACGACGGCAGCGGCGAGTACGACGACTACAGTGGCGAGTATTACAGGTGTAGGCAGGAGCATGACTGAATCACTCCAACATTGCAAAACAAGTTCGGCCGATTATGGCTTAATCTGGCCATGTATCTTAATTTTTAGTTCTTCTATGTAACTTTTTGTTAGTTGCGTTATGTACTTTAATTCCAGTTATATCCTAATAAAATTTTCTTTCCGCCCATTAATATATTAAAAGTATAAGTTAATTCAAATCCAATTTAAAAACAAAAAATGGTTTTGAATTATTTATTCAAATCCAAACACTTTTTATGTTTAAAGTTTTTCTAAATTCCAAATTAATATTAAAAAATATAAGTTAATTCATTTTTAATTGTAAATGGTTCATATTTTAAATGGTTACATTAATTATTTTTTAAAACAGAAAATGGGTTTGAATTATTTATTCAAATCCAAACACTTTTTATGTTTAAAGTTTTTCTAAATTCCAAATTAATATTCAAAAAATATAAGTTAATTCATTTTTAATTTTAAATGGTTACATTAATTTTTTTTTGAAAACAGAAAAGGTTTTGAATTATCTATTCAAATGCAAACACTTTTGATGTTTAAAGTTTTTCTAAATTCCAAATAAATATTCAAAAAATATAAGTTAATTCATTTTTAATTTTAAATGGTTCATAGTTTCAATGGTGACATTAATTATTTTTTAAAACAGAAAATGGTTTTGAATTAGTTATTCAAATTCAAACACTTTTTATGTTTAAAGTTTTTCTAAATTCCAAAGTAATTATCATTTAAAAAACATTACAAATTTAAACCCCAAATAAAAAATAAGGCGGGAACAGAGAGAAAATTCCTGAAAAAATTTGAAAACAGCTTCATATGTCCCGGTTGGAGTCACCAACCGGGACTAAAGAGCCCTGCGCGCGCCCCTTGGGCTGATGAAAAAAAAAGTGGACTATACGTCCCGGTTGGTGGCTCCAACCGGGACGTATGACCCTTTAGTCCCATTTGGAGCCACCAACCGGGACAAAAGGTCCTTTGGTTATAACTGTTCGCCCCTTCTCCTTCTCCTTCTTCCCCGTTCCTCTTCACTCACCCGCAACAGATTGTCGGCGCCGCGAGGACAAGCGCTCAGATGCCGTCAGGCTGTCCAACCGTCGCCCCGCTATCGGCCTCCACGCGCTGCCCTGCTGTCGGACTCCATTCGCTGCCCCGCCATCGCGCCTCCACGCGCTGCTTCTTCCTCGACCCCGACGAGCTCCGCCGCTCTCCTCGCCGACGCTCCGAGCCTCTCCTTTCCTCACCGTCGTACCCAATCGCTTCAGGGTGAGCCGCTGAACCTCCCTGACCCAGTATTTTCTTCCTGGCGTCGCGCGTAGCCGCTGCTCGCCGTTCACCCGAGAGCTCCGCCGCAGATGCGCGCCGTCGTGCTTGCTGCGACGACCATTAGCTAGTGGCGCTAGGTTAGATAGGTTCCTCTAGCTCGCATGGTTTGAACAGACCTAACGGCGCTCCCTAGAATCGCCGGAAACATCGCCGGCGACTACCGCCTGCCGCTCCTGTCGCGTCATCGCGAGTGACGTGGCCACCACGTGGCCCCGGGGTGGACCCAGCGTGGCCTGGGGCCCGCTCGTCGGCCCCTCTGGATAGATCCAGCCCTGGTGAGAAACGCCCTGACCCCCCCCCACTTTGCATGTGGGGATGCTGATGTGGCTCTGGCCTCACCAGTCAGTCTCTATGGGTAGGTTCAGTCGTGGTAACAACAACCCTGGGTTCTTTATGACGTCAGCCTGATGTAATAAATTGTTTTATAATTCCAAAAAATGATTAAATATTGTAAAATTCATATCTTATTATTTATAAGTCAGAAAAATACAAATAATATACCAAAATGTTCAGAAAAATGAGTTCTACCTTCTTAAGCTATAATCATGCATTTGTAATCAACTTTAATGACAAGTTTAATTAGAGAACTAAATCAACCCCTCTCATGTGTTTCCGGAGTTTCCCGAGTTAGGGTTTTCAACCCTCGGAACCCCGTTTAAATTGCCGATCAAGTTTTAGGGTTTCATTTTAATGCAATTAAACTTGTCATATCATCATCCTTGTGTGAGCATTCCGCCTATCCCTCCTCCCCGACCACCACAGCGCCTCCGTCTCCGTCCATCGCCATGCGCTCCAGCCGCCCCTTCCCTTTTAGTGTGTATGTATATATTGTGTATGTATATATAGTGTGTATGTATATATTTTTGTTATTATGTATGTATATATTAGGGTTTCTCTGAATTAGGGTTTATCTGTTTTGACTTATCCATTTTTCCACCTATGCAGAAAATATGGACCCACACGACAGAGACGAAGAAAAGGAAGAGTTGATCCAAGGTGTGATCCGCGGGGAAGAAAATTTAGATGTATCGACGTTTTTGAACAACTCCGGTGAGGGTGATCCTCTTTTTACCGGAAGAGACGACTTGTTTGAGGTTGAAGGTGATGCCTTCCGCGAGGGAGAAGGCGATGCCTTATGTAATCGAGAAGACGACCGCTCTGGCGAGGTGCATGTAATATAATTAATTCATTAATTAATCATCTGCTATCTATATAGAAACAGTAACGACGATCTTTCTTCTTTTAGCCCTCCGGATCGAAGAAATCTACTGAAAAGAGCAGACGAGGCTCAACCAAAAAGTTGGAAGACCATGAGAGGTTCAAGATCGAAGATGTCGCTGAAGACGGCAAACCGACGGCTCCCAAAGTTGTTGCAATCAAATTTGTGGCACGATGCGGAGTAATCATTAGGGACTTAATCCCGATCACAATTCGAAATTGGAATAGGCCTGCTAATGCGGAAGAAGAGGGAACATGTTTATTTGTCCCTAACCACACCAAAGATTTACTGTGGAAGAGGCTGTTGCCTGTCAAAACCCACCGGCGAGCAGCGACGAGCAACACGAAGAGCCGGGAGGCTCCCAGAACTGCTGGTGGGCCCTGGTCCCTCGGGCAACGGCCCGCAAAACTCCGGCACACGTCCTGGCTGGTGCAAGAGCGTGCCACCTGACCTATACCTGGTCAGGAAGGTGAAGGGTTGCTTCGATTGGTTTCCTGCATGGCAAACAAACATACGTAAAATTCGAGCTGCGACCGGCTCCCAGGTTTCCCTGTGAATCGGCTCCTAGAGCCGATTATCCCATGATTCTGCATTAGATCTACGATAACATGGGGTTTTGCTGCATCAATACAAGTTAAATCGATCTACGACAGTTTAACGTTTTCACCACATAATTGGAACATCCTACACGTAATTGAGCCTGGTAGATACAAAAGATGATAGAAAACTAACCCTAGAGAAGGCCTAACAACCGACGTAAAGTCAATTCCCGGAACAACTCCTCTCGAATTGGCAAACCATATCCTTACATACTACTGGATCGTTCAACCCGTTTGCAAGGCCTGACCATGTGGATATCAAACTAAACCTTGGAGAACAAGGCATAACTATAACAGATCAAATCGACGGAATAAAGATCAAGCAAGGTGCTACCCTTACACCCAAGAAAAGGTGCAAAGGCAGCGAGATAAATAAAGGCAGCATAACTAAACAATCATAATAAATAAGTACCGATGCTATCCCAAACAGATCTATGATAACAGTATTACTCGCCATCAACAAGGCTTCAGCACGAGTAACACTAAATAACGCATAAGCATATACTGCCTAGATCGCAAGATGCGATCTAGGCAGCATGACACTTACCCGAGAAAAACCCTAGAAACAAGGGGTGGCGATGCGCCGAGATTGTGTTTGTTGTGAACGTGATCGTCCTCCTTTTCTCAATAACCTTAGGTACATATTTATAGTCCGGAGACTTTCAATCTTTGGAATAACCCTAACAACTCTATCTCTTACTTAAACCGAAACGGAACCTACTACAATATAAGATACACGGGCAATTTAGCCCAAATTCACGCACAAGGCCGATTCAACAACACGTTGCATACATGTATCTTCCAAGCCCATCTTGATTACGGCCCATCTCCTCCTTTGGCCAAAATATGGCGATAACACATGCCCCCCTGGTTTTGGCAATAATAATTCCAAAACTACTCTGTTGATGTTTTTTCTTCCCCCTCTTTTTTTTATATCGGGTTACGCGTTGCAGAGCAGAATCGTCACGCCACCCCCTCATCATGATGCCCTGTCTTCTCAACTCCTCCGCAGTGCATGATTTGACAATTTTGGCACCACATTCTGGGAAACCACTATGGCATTGAACCGCCTCCCACTATTCCCCTTATTTAAATTCATCTGAGCAGTTTGCAGCCCCCATCTTCCTCCATTAGCCAAAAAACCCTTTTCCTCCGCCGAAAAAACCCTCTTCCTCCGCCATGGCCTCCTCTTCTTCCTCCAAATCATCCGCCCTTTCCTCCCAATCTTCCAACACGATGAGCAACCGAGAGCCGACGCCGGAGCACCCGCCAATGGCGGCGTACGAGGCTCTCGCCCCACAATGGTGGGACGAGAGGGACTGGGACTTCGCCGCCTGGTCGGAGGACGACGAGTCCCTGACCGACGACGAGGAGGGCCTCCAGTTCCTTGTCGACGGGGAACTGGAGGTGGAGAGCTCCGACGACGCCTGGTCCTAGGATGGCGTCGAATCCTCCGACGAGGAGGAAGAAGCGGAGGAGGACACCTCCTCCGATGAATACCCGCCGGTGAAGCGCTTCCGCGCCGGGTCCAGCGAGGACACCGAAGACGACGACGAGGACGAGGAGGCCCCCGCTGACATCCTCAGCAGCAGCGACGAAGATGACGCCGGCAGCAGCGCTGATGACAGCGAGTACGACGACGGCGAAGACAGCGGCGACGACACCGGCCTCTAGATTTAGGAACTAGTAGTAGATTTCCTTTTGTAATCAATCGGCTCCATTGTAAACAATCGTCTTTTGAATCAACAAAGATTGCTTTTCCAATTCGCTTTTGCCGATAGTCAAAATAGGTCAACGCTCCAGAAGCCGATAGTAATGTATCGTCTTTCACCATACTGCGCTCATACAGTCAACCAAGTCAAAGCCCCAAGAGCCGATGGTAACACATCGGCTTTCCCCACAAACGTTGACAAGGTCAAATTTGGTCGCATACTTAGTCAAATCTGAGCGGCCACTTTCCAGTTTCAAACGGTAACCTGCGACCCTCTTCAAAAAAGGCCAACCCAGATCTCCAATTGCCTCATGGAATAGACCGAGCTCACAGCGACAAGAACCCTCGATCCCCAATTGCATAGATCCATCTCCGCCGGCAAACTAGATGGCGGAATCGTCCAACACCAACACAGCGGTCTCTGGTCTGAAGGTACGCCTACTCCTCGCAGTCTGAACACGGTGCTGGAATTAATGGCAAACACCTGAATTAATGCTTTATTCCACCATTAAATTTTTTAGGTTTCAGACATTCTGCTGCCGCATCCTTCTCTCCCAAATTCTCTCTGTCTTGGCCCCCGTACAGAATCTAGTCCTGCCCATCTGATCTCTTGCGAGGCAAACAGAATCCCCTTCGTAAGCCAAAACCTAGATTTGAATTCCTGGGCCGAATGCTTGCGAGCCTGGCCTAATCCTCCTGAACATTGGGTTTCTTGGTATAGCAGGGTAGCCAAAACTTATCAATCCCAATGGGAAACCATTGGAATAGACGATGCCTTGTATTTGTCATTGTCTCCCCTTGAGAAACATGAAAATATTCTAAAAACCATCGGCTATTTCTGGTCCGATGCTCTGAACTGCTTCATGATCGGTCATGGCCCCATGACACCAACTCTATTAGACGTGGTGATGATTACTGGCCTGGACGTTACATCACCCAGCCCTTCTGCTTTTAAGCTGACAAAGGTCCCCTACAAGCTCTCTTCTAAAACAGACTGCACGAGCTGGGGTTCCTATCTTCAAAGCCACATGAAAACTAAAGGTCCTGTCACAGAGAAAGAACACACTGCTTTCCTCAACTTCTGGCTGGAACATTTCATATTCTGTGGCCCTTCCCTTGCTCCAACCAAGAATTATATCTCCTTGGCCTACGAACTTGCCAGAGGCACTCAACTTGGCATCGGCAAACTGTTCCTTGGAGAAGTCTATCGATATCTCCAGTTGATGTCTGTCAAGCTATTCTCCGGCATAGCAGTCAAAACAGGAGGTCCTTGGTGGTTCATTCAGCTATGGGACCAGCTGTATTTTCAAAACCATGTCCCAAACTTTCCCCTTTTGGCGAGTTGCACCTTTCCAGATGCCAAAGGGAAGCAGATCCGATGCACCAGCTACGGCCAAGCTCTGTACAGCCTGCCAGGTAGCAAACTGATCCCTCAGGAAGCATCCAAGTGGTTCACCATTTTCTTCCAAGGCCTAGACAACCCTATCTTCTTTCCTTATACGGAAGAATCAGAACATTTTGAAAACCCAATCTCCTTCAGGCTAGACAACTTTGCCGATGACACCAGCACTCGGCAGCTATTTTCTACTGTGATCCGTCCCTTCTTCCTTCCAGTTGGCATGAGCACATCCAATAGAATAATCAAGCCTGGATACGAATTCTACCAGCCAGTCGTAGTGGCTCGGCAATTTGGCCTTGGACAAGTACCTCCCCATTTCTTTCTCCACCATCTTACAGAGAGCAGAGCTGACCTGCCCGATCCTCTCACCAGTCAAAGGTGTTATTCCTTCTTCGATGCCTTGACCATCCCAATTCCCAACAACCTCATCTTCACTTCATCAACCGATGGTTTTGAGAACTGGTGGTCGATGTGGAAGACTCACGCCTTCAGGAGAGCTCTGGGACCGTTGCTGGAACAGCTCGATGCTGAATATGACATCCCCGTAGAACAGGTACTACTACTTGTAAATTTTCTTGATGCAGCTCACAAATGATTCTTCTAATAACCCGCTCTGTCTCCTTGCAGCAACGAGATGGTCCTGAACCTACACACGGTGATGGCTCCCCCTTTGAATTCTTCCCACCAGCTCCTGTGGTCCTTTTCTGTAAAAACTCGCCACCTTTGAAAAAGGTCGTGATGCAGAACCAGCCGATATCACCACAATCGGCTTCCAAGAGGCAAGCAACTTCTGGGTCAGCCGTCTCACGAGTTCCAACTAAAACGAGAACGGCGGCGAGGAAGGTAGATGCTAGGAAGACTTTGAGGCGCCGGAGCCCTTCTCCAGAAAGTTCGCACGTACGCTGATCCATGCCTTGGTCGATCTCTTTCATCCTTGCAAACATGCTTGCGTTTACTAGCTCCCCTTTTCTTACAGGGTTCCATCGAAGACACCTCCAGCGGGGACGCACAATCCAATCGAGGAGTGTCGGGCCCAACAGACTCTGAAAGGACCACCACACCGAGCCAGCCAGATTTGCCACCATCGGCTTCCAGGAAAAGGCCGGTTCCTGTACCTACTGCCCCCCGAGCATCAGTCGAGGCGGGGCCAGCTGTGAGCCCCAAAAGGGCTCGCAAGGGGCTGCAAACTTCTTCGTCGAGCCAGGAGGTTTCGAAAGTCATCACCCTCGATGCTCTTACCAATTATTTTTTATATCTGCCGATTCATCACTTATTTACATCGGCTAAGCACCTTCCATGCAGACGAATGGCACTTCTAGTGGAAAAGCCGGGGAAGTGCCGATGCCTATCGCGGGCTGGATCTAGTAATCCCTGAAGGTGTAGATGAAACGGTGACCACTTTGGCCAAACCCCCAGCAACAACACACGAGCCGATTGTCTCGTCATCTGCTATCCCCTTGATCTTGGGAGAGGTACGTTCGCTTCGTTCGGCTCTTCCTTCCATGTTGGACGCATACTGACGCCATTTCGGCCTGCCAGGGTTGTGATATCTCAGGCCTGCTGACGTTCGACCCTGAATCCATCGAACCAACTCTCTCTGTCGCCAACGATGAACCACGAGCAAGGGCTGTTCTACCTCAATTCCAGCGTCTCAAAGCCTTGCTGTCCTCCCCGATCGAGAAGTTGATCGAGGGTTCTGAAGAGGTGCAGAGTGTTCTTGCTGAAATCAAGGACCAACTCCCAGTAGCACTGCAGGTGAAGCTTTGGCCAGTTGTAACTCTGTCTTTCTACGGGTCAAGGGTGAAGTTGGCTCGTGAGAGGATTAATCTGCGCCGCGCCCAACTCCCACTGAAGGCCAACATTGCAGACAAATGTCAGCAGCTCAACGAGAAAAAGGCGTCTCTGGATGCCAAAACTGACACCTCTGTCAGCATCGCCGAGCTTGCATCCTTGAAAAAGGAACTGGGAGATCTTGAAGAGAAGGTCCGGGCGACTAAACAGCTCATCCGTGACAAAGAAGCATTCATCGCCCGCTCCCAAGACGAAGCGGAAGGCCTCAAAGCTCAACTGAAGACTGATCTGGCGGAAATATGTGCCTTGAACAAGCAGCTGGTGATGGGCAAGGACGAAGATGACGAAGCCGAGATCGCTGAGGTGGATCGTGTGCGTGCTGACGCCCTCCACGCCTTCGAGGCATTCCTTGAGTAGCTTATTCATGTAAACTGACACCTGCTCGTAACAGTTTGAACCCCTAGAGTCGATGGCTGTGCATCGGCTGTATTTTTTTATTTTATTGGCCGATTTCATGTATCGGCCCCCATATCTCACTGTCCATCATCCCACATGCTTGGGAAATATTTTTTATTGGCCGATTTCATGTATCGGCTCCCATATTTCACCCTCCATCATCCCACATGCTTGGGAAATATTTCTTGAGATGGTGACCGTTGATAGCCACTGGGAATTTCACGCCATCCAGCTCCTCCAGCATGTACGCGTTCCCCCTTAAAACTTGATCGACCCTGTATGGCCGATGCCAATTTGGAGACCATTTACCGTATGCTGCATCCTTAGTTCCCAATGGCAATACAGCTTCCCATACGAGATCGCCAACGTGGAACTCCTTTGGTCTCACCTTCTTATTATATGCACGAGCTACCTTGGCCTTATTCTCTTTGATTTTCTCAAGCGACCACAGCCTAAGCTCAGTCAAATCCTCAACACTGTCACTCATCAGGGCCGCATATTCTTCAGTTGTTAGATCGTTCTGAAAAGTGACACGTCTCGATCCAGCCGTAATTTCCCAGGGCAATACGGCTTCTTGTCCATAGACTAGATGGTATGGCGAGGTTTTTGTCGCTCCATGGCATGACATGCGATAAGCCCATAAAGCCTCTGACAAAACCTCGTGCCAACGCCTAGGGTGCTCATCGATTTTCCTCTTGATCAACTTGATAAGGCTCTGGTTGGACGCTTCAGCTTGCCCATTTGCTTGAGCATAGTATGGAGATGATCGGATCAGCTTAATTCCCGTGTCCTCGCAGAACTCTCTAAACTCGTGAGAAGTGAAGAACGAACCTCCATCGGTCGTGATAGTTTGGGGAATCCCAAATCTATGAATGACATGTTCTTTCACAAAATCGATAACATCCTTCGAGGTCACTGACTTCATAGGGACGGCTTCCACCCATTTAGTGAAATAATCCGTAATGGCCAAAATCCACATGTGGCCTTTGCTTGATGGAGGATTGATCTTGCCAATCATATCCATGCCCCAACCTCGGAATGGCCAAGGTTTGATGATGGGGTTCATTGCTGACGCGGGTACTGTCTGAATTTTCCCAAATTTCTGACATGCTTGACACCCTTTGTAGTACTTAAAGCAGTCCTCAAGCATGGTGGGCCAATAAAACCCAGATCGCCTGATCAACCATTTCATCTTGTGAGCCGATTGGTAAGTTCCACAGGCGCCTTCGTGTACCTCGTGTAGGAGCCGATTGGCCTCGGTTGGCCCCAGACATTTGAGCAGTAACCCTTCCAGAGTCCTGTAGAACATGTCGTCTCCGATAAGCACATACTTCATGGCCTTGTACCTTATCCGTTTAGGTGCCCCCCCGAGCCGAATCTTTCAAGTAATTGAAGATATCGGCTCTCCAGTCGTCCGCCTCCAGGAACTGTACTTGAACATCAGTTCCCTCTGCTACGTCCTTGTAGCCTGAAGCCATTTGTGCGAGATCATTCGCCTCTGTATTTTGCGATCGCGGGATCCAGTTAAAGTTTATGTACCGGAACTGTGCCATGATCTCACGGCATTGCAACCATAATGGGAAGAGCGACTCGCTCTCACACTTGTATTCCTCTGTGAGTTGGGAAATCACCAATTTGGAGTCTCCAAAAATTTCCACTGCCTCTGCTCCAGCTTCGATGAGCAACTCCATTCCCTTGCGTATCGCCTCATACTCGGCGACGTTGTTGGTGCGAGGGGTAGCTAGCCTGATGGAGAAGGAATATGTTGCCCCCCGGGGCGACACGAGTAGAATGCCAATGCCGCAAACATCATCACAAACCGATCCATCGAAAAACATAGCCCACGCTCGTATAGACAGCGCTGCTATATCAGTGTTGATCCTTTTAGCAATAAGGTCGGCCAATGCCTGACCCTTAACCGCTTTCGCGGGTTGGTACCGGATGTCAAATTCCGATAATGCAAACATCCATTTGCCGAGTCGGCCTTTCAACATAGGAGCCGACAGCATGTGCTTTATGACATCTGATTTGCATATAATGATAATCTCTGCTGAGAGCAAGATGTGGCGCAGCTTGGTGCAGGTGAAAAACAGGCAGAGGCAGAACTTATCGATCTCAGGATACCTTGTCTCTGCATCCAGCATCCTTCTGCTGATGTAAAACACAACTCGCTCCAGACCATCATAAACTTGTACCACCACCGAGGCGATGGACGTGTCAGCTACTGACAAGTAAATGTAGAACGGCCTATCCGGCTGGGGAGGAACCAACACTGGCGGCTTCGTCAGATATTCTTTGATTTCGTCGAAGGCTCGTTGTTGTTCTGTCCCCCAGCGGAACTCCTCATCAGTTTTAATTTTCACAAGTCCCATGAATGGCTCTATTCTTCCTGACAGATTGGAGATGAATCTTCTGACGAAGTTGATCTTGCCGATGAGAGACTGCAGTTCTTTCTTCGTGGTAGGTGGCTTCATTGTTCGCACTGCCTCCTGACTTTTCAGGCCGATCTCGATTCCGCGTTCATGGACCAAGAAACCCAAGAACTGACCGGCCGTCATACCGAAGGCACAATTCTTTGGATTCATCCGTAGCCCGAATTTCCTTGTTCGGTCCAGGACGCGTCGCAGATCGTCCAAGTGTCCTTGTACTGAAGCAGACTTGACCACCACGTCATCGATATAAATTTCCACCAGCTTGCCGATCAGATCATGGAAAATGTAATTCATGGCTCTTTGGTATGTGGCGCTGGCATTCTTCAGTCGAAACGTCATGACTACATATTCAAACAACCCCACCGAACCTGGGACTCTGAATGCAGTCTTGTGTATATCTTCCAGAGCCATAAAAATTTGGTTGTAACCGGCATTGCCATCCATGAAGCTCAAAACCTTATGACCAGCCGCTGCGTTGATTAATGTCTCTGCTACCGGCATCGGATACTCATCCTTTGGAGTGGCTCTATTGAGATCCCGAAAATCTATGGCAACACGCCAGCGGCCATCCTTTTTCTCTACAGGTACGATACTAGAGATCCACTCAGCATACCTGCATGGCCTGATTAACCGAGCTGTCAACATTTTCTCGATCTCTTTCTTGACTTCTTTCAAAATTTCGGCCTTCATCTGGCGTGCTCGCTGCTGGAATGGCCGAAACCCTTTCTTAAGCGGGAGTCGATGCTCGATGATGCTCCTTTCTAACCCGGGCATCTCTGTATAGTCCCAGGCAAAGCAATCTGGATATTCTTTCAACAAAGCTATCATCGGACCCCGCAGATTCGGATCTAACTTCTTGCTGATAAATGTTGGTCGTGGCTTATCCCCAGGACCGATGTCAATCTCATCTAGCTCATCAGCGGAGGTAAACCCATACCCTAGCTTTCCGTCACCTGCTAAATCGCTGCTAAACACGGGGCAAACAGTTGGTGAGGATAACAAAGATAATTCGGGCCGATTGTCGGAATCGGCCCCCTTTTTTATTGCATTAGTCAAGGAAGGTTTACAACTTATTTGTGCTCTACAATGGCAGGGAATCTCCCTACTACGACTGCATGACCTGTTTGTCGTAAGTTTACTAATTTTCATTTTTTGTGGCCGATCGCAGGGATCGGCCATACCACGTACGATCGTGGACTTTGCTACTCTGTCAGGCCAGTGGATAAGACCAGCCTCACCCCGTTTTTTGTAGCTTCAATGCCCTCACAGCCGTCTAGACTGATTCCAGAGATCGGCTCTTGGTCTTCTGCCTCCCAGATGTTCATGCCAGCTATGGAGATCTCGATCGAATCATCTGCATGAATGACCTCCACTTCATCTCCATCCCACTGTATTAGGCACTGGTGCATCGTGGATGGAATGCAGCAGTTAGCGTGAATCCAATCCCTCCCCAACAAGACAGCGTAGGTGCTTTTGCTGTCAACGATGAAGAACGACGTAGAGATGGTTTTTCTGCCCACGGTCAGATCCACGTTCAGAACGCCTTGCGTTTCTGAAGTTTGGCCGTTGAAGTCGCTTAACGTGACGTTGGTTTTGATCAGATCTGCAGTGGAGCGTCCCAAACGTCGTAGCATGGAGTATGGCATTATATTGACTGCCGCTCCAGTGTCAACCAACATCTTGCGGACAGGCTGCCCATTGATATAACCTCGCAGGTACAGGGCTTTCAGATGTTTGTAGCCCTTCTCTCGTGGCTTTTCAAAGATAACCGGCTGTGGGCCGCAGTCGAACTGTGCCACTGGTAGTTCTTTGGTTCTTGGAGCGCAAAATTCTGACGGAAGTGTGAACACCATGTTTGCGCCAGCCGATGTCTTCGCATCGGCTTTTACTGGTTTGGGGCGCCACTCTTTTCTTTTAGGACGAGACTCCGTTTCCAAGGTTTGCCGAACCTTCACGGCCAGATCGGGCCGTGCCTTCCTTAAAGCGTGGAGGTACTGCGCTTCGGCTTCCTCCAAGCTACGCAGTCGCTGAACTCTACGCTTTTGGGTGTGCCTGAGTCCATCGGGGCACCACCTTGGCCGGTGATATCTGTCTTCTTCTTTTCCACCGATTGGCTCCTCGAGCTCTTTTGCTCGAGGAGGGAGAGGCCCTAGACGCTTGAACACTGAGACTGGGCCTGTGTCATCCTTCTACTGTCCACATTCTGGGCAGTTGTCGATTGTAGGCAATCGGCTCATTCCCGCGTCCCAGCAATACTTGAAGAAAGGACAATCCCAATGTTTATCCACGCCTTCTTTTCCCTTCGACTTTTTACTAGCGAGGTGCTCATATCCTTCATCGTCTCTATCGTGCCGGCGACGTCGGTCATACTGATGCTCATACTTGTTAAGGAGATGCGTGGAGTGTGGCTTCTGATATCGCACGCTTCTCACTTGCTCCTCGGTTAAATACCGCCTGTCATCATAACGGGGCCGGTCACGTGGACCAGCCTCCTCTCGTTCTTTGCCCCGAGAGCGACCGCCTTCCTCCTTATATGTGCCATGGTGGTACACAGGTCCTGCCATACTAACATCGAACGAGAAATCCAACTGACGCCTCGTGGAGTGGCTGTGTTCTACCATGTTGACGCCGGGAAATGGGTTTGTGTCTACTTTCATGGCGAATTGCCCAAGGATCAGACGGCCCTGTTCTATCGCCGTTTGGATCTGGCGACGTAGTTCTTTGCAATCATTGGTGGTGTGGGTGAACGAGTGATGCCACTTGCAGTATGGTCTCCCGTTCATCTCTTGATCCGTAGGGATTTTATGGCCTTCGGGTAACTTCAGCTGCTTTTCTTTCAGCAGTAAATCGAATATCTGCTCAGCTTTGCTCACATCGAAGTCGAACCCTTTTGCAGGCCCTTGCTGTTTTACCCATTTGCAGGACACAGGATCTGCCCCCCGAGCCCATTCAGCCACGGCCACCTCCTGGTCTTGTATAGGATCCTCTTCTTCTGTATCGACCAGGCCTATCGGACGTTTGAACTTGTCTTGGTACAACTCAGGGTGGCGCTGTTCATACATTGTCAGTTTCTGGGCCATGTGCGCCAATGAATTGTACTCTACTTGGAAAGCCAGATCCTTGATAGGTGCTGAGAGACCCAGCACTGCCAGCTCGACTGCTTCTTTCTCAGTTAAACGAGCCGAATAACATCGGTTCTTGACAGTCCTGAAACGCTGAATGTACTCAGCTACCGTTTCTCCCCGCTTTTGCTCCCTGCGCCAGATCTGCAATGCCAGCCTCGGTAGCTTCTGAATGATACTGAATGTGGAACTGCTCTTCTAGTTGCTTCCAGGTCTGGATCGAATCCGGCGGCAACGAGGTGTACCATCCAAAAGCTGGTCCTGTCAGAGATTGCGCAAAGAACCTTACGCGTAACTGATCCGATGCTGAAATCATGCCTAACTGTGCCAGGTATCGGCTCACATGCTCGATCGAGCTCGACCCTTCTGATCCGCTAAACCTTGAGAACTCAGGGAGCCGATACTTGGGTGGCAGCGGAATCATATCAAACTCGTTGGGGTACGGCTTGGAATAGCCGATTGTCCTTCTCTTCGGCACGAAGCCGAACTGGTCTCACAAGATAGTACGGATTTGTTCCACCGTTTGAGCTGCAGGGGCTAAATTCTCATGACTCGTTCCGGTGGCATACTTGGCTAGGCACGCCTGTTTATCAGCGTCCATCCCAGAGATCCCTGCTCCAGAAACACCTGCTCCCGAAGCCCCTGCTCCAGAAACTCCTGCCCCAGCAATCCCTGCGGTTGCAATCTGGTTCGTGCGCGTCAGGCTATTGCAGTCCGGCACGTAGGTGCACACATATCCATGTGGGATTTCTTTAGGTGGTTCAAACAGGAATTGGCAATCGCTAGGGTCACCTCCAACCTTGTAGACGACGTACGCCGGTGCCCCTGGTGGCTCCGGAGCTGCAAGCGTGAATGGCAGTTGTGGCCTGGTCTGGAGCGGTCTTTCTCCCTGGTGAGTCCCTAGAGTAGGCCCCGACGGAGAGTACTGATGTTTCATGATCTCCTGAACTACGCGAACCGCGACACGCTCGAAAGCGTTCACTAGGCTCTCAGAATGGCGACGAAGAGAATGAGCTACCATGTAATTGACTTCCTGTCGCAGAGCTCTGGTGCGCTCCTCTGAAGGAACGGACAGATCCACCTCATCAAGAGCACCTTCGGGTGAGAACCCTTTCCACCTGATGCCATGTTTACGAGTCCTCTAAAAAGAGCCGATGAGATCGGCTTCGAAGAGAGCTTTGATATCATCATACTTCGCCTTGTGCTCCTCAGGCAAATCGTCGTACGTGACCGGTCTGCCCTCCATCGCAGCGTCGGATGTTGATGCAGATGTTGTTGAATGTCCCACCGGGCGTGCCAGAATGTGTTGCCTGTCAAAACCCACCGGCGAGCAGCGACGAGCAACACGAAGAGTCGGGAGGCTCCCAGAACTGCTGGTGGGCCCTGGTCCCTCGGGCAACGGCCCGCAAAACTCCGGCACACGTCCTGGCTGGTGCAAGGGCGTGCCACCTGACCTATACCTAGTCAGGAAGGTGAAGGGTTGCTTCGATTGGTTTCCTGCATGGAAAACAAACATACGTAAAATTCGAGCCGCGACCGGCTCCCAGGTTTCCCTGTGAATCGGCTCCTAGAGCCGATTATCCCATGATTCTGCATTAGATCTACGATAACATGGGGTTTTGCTTCATCAATACAAGTTAAATCGATCTACGACAGTTTAATGTTTTCACCACATAATTGGAACATCCTACACGTAATTGAGCCGGGTAGATACAAAAGATGATAGAAAACTAACCCTAGAGAAGGCCTAACAACCGACGTAAAATCAATTCCCGGAACAACTCCTCTCGAATTGGCAAACCATATCCTTACATACTACTGGATCGTTCAACCCGTTTGCAAGGCCTGACCATGTGGATATCAAACTAAACCTTGGAGAACAAGGCATAACTATAACAGATCAAATCGACGGAATAAAGATCAAGCAAGGTGCTACCATTACACCCAAGAAAAGGTGCAAAGGTAGCGAGATAAATAAAGGCAGCATAACTAAACAATCATAACAAATAAGTACCGATGCTAGCCCAAACAGATCTATGATAACAGTATTACTCGCCATCAACAAGGCTTCAGCACGAGTAACACTAAATAACGCATAAGCATATACTGCCTAGATCGCAAGATGCGATCTAGGCAGCATGACACTTACCCGAGAAAAACCCTAGAAACAAGGGGTGGCGATGCGCCGAGATTGTGTTTGTTGTGAACGTGATCGTCCTCCTTTTCTCAATAATCTTAGGTACATATTTATAGTCCGGAGACTTTCTATCTTTGGAATAACCCTAACAACTCTATCTCTTACTGAAACCGAAACGGAACCTACTACAATATAAGATACACGGGCAATTTAGCCCAAATCCACGCACAAGGCCGATTCAACAACACGTTGCATACATGTATCTTCCAATCCCATCTTGATTACGGCCCATCTCCTCCTTTGGCCAAAATATGGCGATAACAGAGGCTCATGGTTAATTTCAAACTACCGAAGATAGAGCTGGATCCAAATGCGGAGGATCCAGTTGAGGACGCCTTAGAACATGGGAGAGCCATGGAGGCTAAGGTCAGGGAGTGGGCTTTGAAGAAGATGGCCCAGTGTTTCACCAACTGGAAGAAAAGATTGCACCTTGACTATGTTGTGAAAGAGAAGACTCCCGATTTCAAGAATATTCAGTTTGAGAAGATAAAACCATTCTGGGCTGAGTTTGTGAAATACAAGACATCAGAAAAAGCTGAGAAAATGTCTGCAACGAATAAGCTGAATGCTGCTAACAAGAAGTATCACCATACTATGGGGCAAGGTGGCTACAGGGTTGTCATTCCTAAGTGGGAGAAACTTGAGAATGAACTGCGTGCTAAAAAGATCACCCCAGAGACAGACGATTGGGTAGAACGTGCAAGGAATTGGTTTTACGGGCATGGGGGCACGTTGGACTCGGAAGGGAAGTGTATATATAACATACGACATAAAGAAGACCCCTTGCCAATCGAGAAGATGAGAAAAGCAGTAAAGGCTGTTAAAGATGGGGACTTCATTCCCGATAGAAAGAATGATGAGCTCACACTCGCCCATGGAAATAAGGAACATGATGGACAAACACAAGGCACAAGCGGCTCCAAACCATGGAGGACTGGGTTTCCCGAAGAGAGGAAGAAATATCCTAATAGAAGCAATTAGAGGAGAAAGGACAGGACGGAAGTTGAAGCAGATATTTAGAAAGAGCGAATGCGTATAATTGAAGAACGAATAAAGCAACAACAAGATGAAATTAACGCACTTAAAGAGCAAAGTACTACCGGCCCATCTCAGCAGCACACTGCATTCGATGCTACCGGCCTATCGAATAATCAAAAAAGCAGTGTGGCTTCCACCGAGGTCCTCGGTGATGACAATGGCGATGACGATGGTGCACCGACGATGGCTCCTGTTGGCTACCCAGTGGATGATATCACAGAGATGACACACTACGAGCTACATGTCAAAGTTGTGAACAAATCAATGAATGTGGCGGTCGGCTATGCCTTACCAATTGGACCCACACCAACTTACCACTGTCGTCTGGTTCCAGAGGGCTACGCTGTTGTCGGGGTGGATGAAATCATGCCCACCTTTGAAGTTTTGGATCTTCACTACCCTGCAGGTGAAGGGGATGTGACTGTACTGGGAGACGCAACAAACGTCACCATTCTATGGCCAAGGGAATGTATCGTGCTTCGAAATCACACGCCAATGCCATCTTCACTGCCGCCTCACCCGTCTCCAGCGAGGTCGTCGCCGCCGCGGCAGCCGTCTTTGTCGCCTCACCCGGCTCCGTCGCCTCACCAATCTCCGGCGCAGCCATCGCCGCGGGAGCCATCGCCGGCGCCTCAGGATAAAAAGCGTAAGCGTACCGCTACTCTGCGTCGTGGTAAGTAATCGCCGAAACGTAAACAAGAGCCTCTTCCAAAAGTACCAAAGGTTCCTCCCAAGAGAGCTTATGACTGTACTGAAGAGGAGACTGCGGCGATCGTTGATGCGGAAATGACAACGTTTTTCGCTAAGCTGAGGCGGCTGAAAGAGCCAGAATTCCCCAGCACCAAAGAAGAAAAAGGCAAAGTGTTGAAAATGCGAAAGACTCTTCATCAACCCGAGCCAAAGCTGTCATCAGACTATGAGCGTTCTATTCTCAAGTCACATGCATCACAAAAAGCCTCGAAGAGCAGTACTGATTCAAGCGAGAAATCTATTGCCTAGCTCGGAGAACAAGCAAAACAGTCTTGTGCCCCTCTAAAGGTGATTTCCCAAACCAATGTGGGGTCGAGCAAATATGGGGCCGAAGAGCAGTATGATCCAGAGGTAGTTGCACAATACGGAGAAGCTGCCGCTGCTCAAGGTATGAGTATTGCCCAGTACTGATCCCAGTTAGAGTACTTCCCCGTGAGTGAAGTAGCATACAAATACCAGTACGACAAACCTCTCATCAAACCTGAGGAGGTAAATAATCTTCCAACAAAAATGTAAAGATTGCATAACTGGTACATGCATGCCACAAAGGCCGGGGCTAACTGGATAGTGTTGAGGGTTACAAAAAAGCATCATGGGAAAGAAAAGGAATTACATGATATCCATTGAATTTGATGAAATATTTCAATTATTCAATCAAGACGCCTTGGACAAATCGATCATCAGTTCCTATTGTCTGTAAGTACTAATTCTGTAATTAATTTATTCTACAACTATCTCACCTTGTTTATTGCATGTATATAATCGTATTGTAATATGCAGAATGAAGATTCTTGAATGCAGCAGAGGACAAATCTATGACATTGGCTTCATTGACCCATATTGGGTTCATGAAGCTAATCTCAAAATAAGCCCCCAGGATACGGAGGATAATATAGTACACACGTTAAGGTTTCAAGAAACCAGAAGGGAAATACTTTTTCCTTAGAACTTCGAGTGAGTGTTATTGTCTTCTATACACTTTCTATTTAGCTTACTCGATGTTAAGTATATAATTGGTTAGTTATGCATTCACAGCTTCCACTATATTTTGTTAATCATTCAACTTGACAAAGGGTGTGTACTAGTCATGGACTCGAAACATAAACCCCTTGAGCAGTGGAAGTACATGCAGATGCTTCTCCAGCGGTAATTCTAATCATTACGACACTATATCGGCAATGTTCGTGAATTTTATGATATCAAGTAATTAATTACTTATTTTATTTGTTTTCTTCACCGGACAGCACTTGGAAACGGTTCACCAACAAGGCTAGGGGTGTTTGGAAAGCGGAGCTTACATTTGAAGAACTAGATGTAAGCACCACTATCTATATCCGCGCATCTCTTTGATTCTAGTTTTGATACAGTTATTATCATGCTTGATTATTATTTTGATTGAACTATGTTCTCGTAAAGTGCCTGACACAGGGACCAGGTAACAATCTATGTGGATACTATGTTTGTGAGTTCATCCGGCAGACACGTGATGAGAAGGGCAGAAATTTAGAGCAACTCCACGTACGTAAACAATTTCTATAGTTTTTAATTACAATCAAATTGTGTTTAGTTTCATTCATATAGGCTGACTCCTTTTGTAAATCAGATCGAACGTCTACGGGACAGTCTTCTGCCAAAGGATCGCGTACGAGCAATTCAGGAGGAATTGGCGGGATTCTTGGATGCAGAAGTCCTAAACCCAAAAGGGGAATACTATTCGGCTGTGTATAGACAATAGGGATTGTAAAAAGAGCAACTGTTGTATGTAGTGCATGAACTCGATCCGTGTATCGAATGTAATATTGTCATGATGGTCTTGTGTAATATAATGGTTCCTTCATTGACGAGTGCAAAACACTAAATAAACAATAAAACAACCTAAATGAATTCTCTGCCGCGGCACAAAAAGTGGCGACAATGCTGCCGCGGCAACAAAAGTTGCCAAAATGAATTCTCTCCCGCGGCAGATAAATGTGCCAAATCTTTGCCATGGCAGAAGGTTATTTGTCCCAGTTCGTGTTACGAACCGGGACGGTTGCTCCACCCCCCCTCGCCCTCTGACGACGCCACGCGTACCCCCATTTTTCCCGGTTGGTGGGCAACCGGGACTAAAGGTTGGGGCTTTAGTCCCGATTGCCCCATCCCGGTTGTGTAACCGGGACTAATGCCCCTTACCAACCGGGACCAATAGGGCGTTTTCTACTAGTGTAATGGTATGGACAGGGATTCTTTCAATAAAGCACACTACACAGTTCTACACAATTCCACCTTGGTGGTTCCGTATATCGAGAAACACAAGATTATTGTACGCTCGGAAAACCCGAGGATGTCTGACTCCTCGATTAAAGTGGAACACGAGGACACTTTCGGAAGTTGGTTGCAGAAGCATCTCATGAATAAAAACACTTTTGAAGATCACCTGTACTTGTTGGCACGATTACCATCTTCGACTATATGTACTTTCCAAGGGTACGAGATAAATGGTAATACATTTTACACGATCGCCTAAGATAAAAAGAGCACCAACCAAAACATGACAGTCCTCCAGCCAGTTTGAGGCATCTCCAAGCTCGATGGTTTTTGAGAGAAGGGACACCACTACGGCCAGTTTCAGGGAGATGCCGCCATATCCCAGTCCTCCGGCATCTCCAAGAAACTGGTCATAGAGGCACTCCCTAATATGTGAAATTAGGTTAGCTCCCAGGCATATTGATCTAGTTAGAGAAGTTACAAGCTGCAAGATGGTCTTCGAAAGCAGTGACACCACTACGTCCAGTTTCATGGAGATGTCGCCGGAGCCCAGTCCTCCGGCATCTCCAAGAAACTGGTCATCAAGGCACTCCCTAATATGTGACCGCACGTGTTTGGATATCAGATCTTCATGGTAAGTAAGAATCGGGACAACATCTACATAGTTTGGGAAAGTCGTAGTACGAATCAGAACTAAAGGTCCACCTTTAGTCTCGGTCCAACCATAAAACGAGACTAACACTCAATACATTTATTAATATTTAAAAACCGAGACAAACCGGGACTAGCTAACACTCAGGACTAAAGCCGCCCCCTTTATTCATAATCATGCCTAGTCCTAGAGTACACAGCTTCAGGGTCTTATTCGTCATCGTCATCATCATTGTCATTGTCACCTACCACTCCGGGGATCCTGAGCCCAGCCATGGCTACAACCTATCAGTGGCTACAACCGGGACTAAAAGCTCGGTTCAGAGGAAAGGGCAGAAAAACTTGGCGGGAAGCGGTGAGAAATGGCGGGAAAAATCTTTAGTCCCTGTTAGTGGATACAACCGGGACTAAAGCTTATTTATAAAATGGATTTGGATTAATTATTCAAATTCAAGAACTTTTCATGTTGAAAGTTTAGTGAGATTCAAAAATATGCAAAAAATAATAGTTAATGCATTTTTAAATTGATAATGGCAAAATGGTTAATAATTTGACTATTTAAAATAATTATTTGATAAAAGAGAAAATGGATTTGGATTAATTATTCAAATTTAAGAACTTTTCATGTTGAAAGTTTTGTCAAATTCAAAAATATGCAAAAAATAATAGTTAATGCATTTTTAAATTGATAATGGAAAAATGGTTAATAATTTCACTATTTAAAATTATTATTTGATAAAAAAATGGATTTGGATTAATTATTCAAATTCAAGAACTTTTTATGTTGAAAGTTTTGTCAAATTCACAAGTATGCAAAAAAGTATAGTTTAAATGTTTTAAATGATATTTTTGGAAATTTGAAAAGAAAGCACACGCGCGCTGGGGTTTTTGGCCCAGCACGTGCAAATTTGGTCTTTTAGTCCCGAACCAGTTAACTAGCTGGGACTAAAGGTCTGCCCAAGCGCGTGAAACGAAATGCCCCCCCCCCCTTTAGTCCCGGTCCGTGGAACCAGCCGGGACTAGAGACCCCCCTTTAGTCTCGGCTGGTGCCACGAACCGGGACTGGAGAGGGGGTATAAATGCAGCCCTTCTCCCCCGGTGCGTTCCATTCATCGGGAGAAGAGGAGGCCAGCAGACAAGCACGCGACGCCGCCAGGCTGCCCAACTCCAGCGACGCCGCTGCGCCCGTGCCTCCCTGTGCGTCGGCCTGCCACCGCGCCCCGTGCTTGCCGCCATGCCCCGCGCCCCGCTCCCGAGCCCACCGTGCCCCGCGCCCAAGCCCCGCCGCCGCGCCCCCGCCTACCTGCGCGCCTCCCTCCATACGTCGACGCCGCGCCCCGCACTACTAGGAAAACACTCGTTAGTGGCGCACGTGGAAAAGCCAACCGTGGCACACTAGCAGTGCGCCACTAGGCTTGCGCTGCGGCTATCTCCTAGCTGGGGCGCACTGCCTGGTGCTCCACGGTTGTGTTGAGATAGGTGTGGCGCACATGCCAGTGCGCCAAGGAAAGTTGTCCAGGTGCGCTACGAAACTTATCTTCTGTGGCCTATGAGAACCCAGTTTCGAATCTGGGTTTCCTAAGAACCAAGGTACCTATAGAAGCCGAGCAAGAGCAAAGCAACGACGGGAGGAGGAGGAGGAAGATAAGTTCAAGCAGCTGCTAGGAAGACTTGACAAGCAGCAGCAACAGATCGACGAACTTAGAGGAATAGCGCGCTTGCAGCAAGATCCTCCACTCGATATTACCGCCAACCCATCTCAGCGCAAAAGCAGCGTTGCTGAATCAGAGGTCCTGTCTAACGATGTATCCTATACAGAGGTCCCGTGGATGGAATTAAGGAGCGGATACCTTGTGAGCTCCATAAAAAATTGAAGAACGTATCTATGAAGGTGGTGGTCGGATCGGCTTTGCCTTGTCCGCCTGACACACGTTGGCATGGCCGTGAGATTCCACCTGGCTATGCTATAGTCGGGGTGGATCAAATCGTAAAGGAGTGGGAGTCAGTGGAGCTTGACATCCCTGGACCTGAATGTGAGATCACACTGGGATAAGTACTTGGTGGGATCATTCTCTAGGAAAAGAACAACATATGGTTTCCAGGCTTGGCTCCAAGTCGAGTCGTCGCAGGTCTCCTTCACATCCACCTCCACCTCCATCACCTCCAAGAAGCCCACCCCATGATGTCTACGACCACCACATCCCGAGTCCATCTCGATCTCCGCCGCAGGCTCAACAGTCTTCGCCGCCCGGTAAGGACAATAAGCGGAAGCGTGCTCCGTCAGTGAGTACTAAAGGACGCGGCAGCCCCAAACGGAAAATGTCGCCCCTCTCAACAGTGCCTCATCAGAATCTTCCCATCAGACCTTACGATCATACTGATGCGGAATCTGCAGCGATATCAAAGGCCGAGTGGTGGCGCATTTTGAGAAGAAGAAACCCGAGCCCACTCCGGTATACACCGAGAAACAAAAGGCATATGCACTTGATTTTATGAACACACCATCACAATATGAGTTGAACCATAAGCCAGCTGACTATCTACGCACACTTCAGAAAGAAGTGGTGAAGAGCAAATCGAGCAGATCAAGTGCAAGCGGTAAAAAATCAGCAAGCACAAGTGCAAGCGGGACTAAAACTGCAATCGGTAATAAATCAGTCGTTCCTCTTCTCGGTCAACAAACCAAACAAATGATCGCACCCCTCAAGGTGGTTTCACAAAACGTTCCACTCCTCGCACAACAGCCAGTAGATATGTCAATAGCTGCGAAGTTGGCGGCCAGCATGGAAATTACTCTTGATGAACTGTTAGGCCCCCAACTCGACCATCTACCCAAGATGCCACTAGCCCCTAAATATGTCGCAGGTGAGGATTTGGTCAGCAAAGAGAGGCAGAAAGAACTGCCAACACAAATGTGGAATCTCCATCAATGGTACTCGGCGGTCATAAAGCAGGGGAGAAAATTTATCATAGCCAATGTCCCACGTGAGTACTACTTCAGTCCCGAAGAGGTCCATATTGAGTTTCTAGAATATTTCCAGTTATACCATATCGACGCCCTGGACAGATCCATACTCAGATGCTATTGTCTGTAAGTTGTTGAATTCATTGTCTACATGCTCGGTTTTTCAGTTGTTCAGTTCAGAACATGTAATTATCCTAATTATGCAGAATGAAGATGCTAGAATGTAAAAGAAAAAGAATCTATAATATCGGGTTCATTGGCCCAGATAAAGTGCATATAGCCACGCTAAGGGATAACCCCGAGGAGACGGAGGAAAACCTTCTAAGGTTTCTACTAGAGCAAAATTTATCTGACCACATACTGTTTCCTTACAATTTCAGGTGAGGGTCTTACTCTGTTGTACAAATTCACTTTTGATTAGTCGATGCTAATAAGTGTAAGTGATGAGTTACTGATGTATATATAAATGTTTGCAGCTTCCTCTTGGTTCTGCTACACATTCAACTTTATAAGGGAAGAGTTGATATCATGGACTCATCAAAGAGAAACCTGGAAGATTTCCGCAGCATGCAGGATATGCTATAGAAGTAAGTTTCGCGCTATATCGTTCTCTTTCATTGATTTCCTGAGATATCAGGTAATGAATAACTCATTCATTCATTTTCTTCGTCGGGCAGGGTTTGGATCTGGTTCAAACGCGACGTTATGGGTGTATTTAGTGAGAAGCTGACGTTTAAGGCGGTCTAGGTAAGTAGCACGTGATATGTCCGCGCATCTCTTTACTTCTAGTTTCAATACAATAATGATGCTCTAGATTATTATTTTTATTGAATTATATTCTCGTAAAGTGAGCGAGGCAGCCACGAGGGTCGAATCTATGTGGATTCTATGTTTGCGATTTCAGTCGCACGTTTACCATCGAACACAATGATTATAGAGTCGACGTAAGAAATGCATTCACACCAACATTTTATTACCGTCACATTTTGTTATCATGATTGATATTCATATTGATCTCCTTTTTCTTATATATAGTTCGAGAGAATGCGGGATCAACTACTACCGGAGCAACGCGTACTAGCAATTGCGGAGGAGCTGGCGGGATTTATTTTCAAAGAGATCGTAGACAATGCCGGAGAATTTAGTGTGAATAGGCGCTTCTGATCTCCATGTAATCGAACTATTTTGTGCTATAGTCCCGATATTCTGTGATCTCCATGTAACTATGTAAACTGTATATATTTGTATGCTCGATTTCGTAATACAAGTTATCTTATATATATACAAGAACGTGTACAATATGTGGTGGCGTACAAATATTCAAAAACCATTTTAAAATGAAAAATAAATAAATAAACAATACAAAATGAATTCTCAGCCGCGGCAGAGAAAGGGCACAAAATGCTGCCGCAGCAGAGAAATCACTAGTCCAAGGTAATGCTCTGCTGCGGCAGAGAAACGACACAAAATGCTGCCGTGGCAGAGACCCACTAGTCCCGGGCCATAACACCAACCGAGACTAGTGGGGGTGCACCCTGAGTGCATAGGGGCCGCCACGTGGACACCTAGTAATCCCGGCTGGTAACTGGGTCGGGACTAGTGTTGGGCCTCTAGTCGCGCTTGATTAGTCCTGGTTCAAAAACCGGGACTAAAGGCCCTTACGACCCGGGACTAGAGGCCCTGTCTCCACTAGTGCTATAATTGTATTAATACGGAAACATTAATACATGTGTGTTTAATGAACAAAAAGAAAGTTCCTAGTTATGCCTCTCTTACGAACTAGCTTGTTGATTAACAAGATGATCAAAGGTTTCCTGATCATGGACATTGGATGTTGTTAATAGCGAGATAACAACATTGTTGGAATGATGTGATGAACATTCATCCGAAGTATAGCATTATGATCAAGGGAATTTTCTTTATATTTCTATAACATCATACGAAGTAATCTTATTCCTTAGACCATGAGATCATGCCAATCACTAACACCGGAAGAGTATCTTGATAACATCAAAGGTCACACCGTAACAGGGTGACTATAAAGATGGGTTCCGTGATACGAAGGTGTTATGCTGAGGCTCATGGATCAAGAGTGGAATTTGTCCATCCCGATGACGGATAGATATACTCTAGGCCCTCTCGGTGATATCACAATAGTTAGCTTGCAGGCAAGTGATTTGATCACTAGAATGTTATATCACGGGAACAAGAAAAGAGTACATTTCGGTAATGAGATCAAACAAGGTATGGAGATACCGATGATGGAATCTCGGACATATAATATATCGTGAGACAAAGGGATTGAGTTACATGCGTATAAGGTTCACATGACACCGGAACTATTTTGGTTGAAATTGCTAAAACTGGTTCTGCATGTGAAATTGAAATGTTGTAAGGGGAATTATGTGAATATTTTTTAATTAGAGTAATTAACAAAATTCTGAATAAATAAATAAAAGAGTTTTATTTAAAGAGAGATTACATTAAATTTGGTGGAAATTTAATGAGAATTTGAGTGGAGAAAATGGAGGGTCATATTTATGTGAGTGGAGCTTCCACCACATGAATGAGGGAGAGGTGGGGGCACCTGATACGTCCAAAACATATATACTTTCCCGAATACTTATGCTATTGTTTCTCTTCTAAACTTGTGTGATTTGATACAACTAACAAGGACTGACGCTGTTTTCAGCAGAATTACCATAGTGTCTAGTTTTTGTGCAGAACATCAACTATCATGAAAAATCCCGGAAAATATGCCAAAAATCCTATTTCACTAGAAGATCCACGGAGCCAGAGTACGAGACAGAGTGGGGCCCTGGGCAGCCCACACCCCCCAGCAGCGCGGGCCAGGCCAGACCGCTCCTGGGAGGGGTGTGGCAACCCCATTCAACCCCTCGGCCTCCCTCTTCGCCTATAATACACCTGTTGAACTAAAAATTGAGGGTGTCGTCATTTTTCTAGAAAGAGTTCCGCTGCGGTGCCACCACCAGAAGCCGCGATTCGGAACCAGAAACTCCGTTCCGGCACCCTGCCGGGACGGGGAATTTGGGCAGGATCATCGCCATCGTCATCACCAACGCCTCTCCATCAACCATCAATGTTTCCCTCATCCATGAGTGAGTAATCCCCCGCTATAGGCTATGGGGATGGTAGGGATTGGATGGGTTCTATCAAGTAGTGGAATAAGATTGTTAGGGCATGGTGCCTAGTATCTCTATTAGTGCTATTTGACTTTTTGCAACTTGTTGTGCTTAATGCTTCTTACTAGGGCCCGAGTGCCATGATCTCGAATCTGAAATTATTATTGAATCATTATGATAGTATTGTTTGTGATCTTATTTGCAAGTTGTGTACCCATATCATTGTCCGGATCCAAAGGCCCCTAAGTGATAGTAATTGGGACAACCGGAGGGGATGGCTGTGATGTGAGGATAACATGTGTTCACAAAGTGTTAATGCTTTTCTCCGGTTCTCTATTAAAAGGAGCACCTTAATTGCCAGTAGTTCCCTTGTGGCCGCGCTGCAACGGGTTGACAGGACAAAAGATGTTCTGCAAGTTCTCATTGCGAGCACGCATGACTATATATGGAGCACATGCCTATGATTATTTAGTACTTGGATGCTTATTCTTATTTATCTGCAATTTTCCTAGATCTTGAAGTTAAATGTTTAGACTTGTCCATGCAACGCCCGTCCATCCATCTCTATGCCTACCGCGCTCATATCCTACTGGTTGCTGCTACTATTACTATTGCTCTTGTTTTGGCGCTGCTATTACTTTGTTGTTGCTACTACAAACTGTTGTTACTGATAAACTTCTATGAGGAAGAACTATTTCCAAGTGTAGCTGAATTGACAACTCAGTTGTTAAGGCTTGCAAGTATTCTTTGGCTCCCCTTGTGTCGAATCAATAAATTGGTTAAAACTACCCACGAAGACTGTTGCGCTCCCCTATACTTGTGGATCATCAGCACCCTCCATGGCCGGCGGCCATGCCCCCTTGGGCTGCCCATACCCTATATAAGGAGCCCCTCCTTCTCCTCCACTCTCACACCTCCTCGTGAAGGATCTCTCTCCCCCTTTAGAATTTCCCCATGGTCTCAAATCAGTGAGATACATGTTCCCGGTGGATTTTTGTAAAAGGATTTGTTGCTTGCGCTGATTCGCTGGAGCGAGGGCATGGAGGTTGTCTGGGTGCCCGAACGTGTGTGCAATCACGGATGCACCACTGCTTTGCGGTCTTGGACTTGATGGTGTTGGACCGGCTGGACTAGATGGACTTCATCACGATCTTGAGATCGGCAAGCGTTTGACTAGATCATCCATGAGTATAACCTCGTTAATACTATATGGTCTTCGAGGCAACAACAAATGTGATTATATATGATGCTCATTCTGTGACGATTCAGCAAAAAACGTCAGAGATTCATCCAAATTGTGATGTTTTTTCATAAAACATGACTTTTTTTACTAAATCGTCACTGAATATGCGTTACAGATAATCACATTTTTTGTATGTATTCTATGGATGTATATCCACCCATTGCTTGTATCTAGTAGATAGATCTTGGTACTTGGTTGTTCCCATCATAGGAAATTTTTTGTTTTCTATGCTGCGAACCCTAAAGTGGGCTGCGAGCACTCCCTTTAGTCCCGGTTTGTATCTAAAACTGTGACTAGTGGTCTAACCCTATATATATGGTACAGCCCCTCCCCTCTCAACTAATTTTTTTCCTGTTGGGACGTGAGTTTGTGCTATTTTTTTCTTGTTCATATGCACTAGAGGTCTTCGTTGAAATGCTCGTTTGAGCGATGCGACTTTAGGTCACACAAGACAAACATGATATTAGGTGCCCGAGACACACTTAAGTTTACCCATCTTTATTTCCAATTGTGATAAAAGGTTAGCACCTATTTTCTTGTTTAAACCGCGCTGTAATTTTAGCATCATGATTGCATTTGATATATAGTTGTATGATACAGATGAGCCATCCATGGATATACGGCAACCGACGATCTTTTCGCCTTGGACGAGGCGAACAAGCGGCGAGATGGTTTTATGTGTTGTCCATGTGTTGAATATAGGAATGAGAAGGCTCATACTTCCTCAAGTGTCATTCAGATCCACCTGCTTCGGTCCGGTTATGTCTGTCTATAATGTTTGGACCAAGTGATACGTCGTAAACATATCTATAATTTTTTATGTTCTATGCTTATTTAGTATCAAATTTGCTATTCTTAGTCTACACTTTGAGGTATTTTTATACATTTTCTAGGACTAACCTATTAACAAGATGTCGCAGTGCCAGTTTCCTGTTTTCTGTTGTTTTTGGTTTCAGAAAAGCTAGTAAAGAAATATTCTCAGAATTGGACGGGACAAAAGCCAAAGAGCAACCGAAGGGGGGCCACAAGTTGTCGACATCCTATGGCCGCGCGGCCCAGGGGTAGCCGCCCTATGGTGTGGGCCCCTCCGGCGGCCCCTTTCCTCGCCTTTTCGCCTAAAAATTCACCCTGATGCAGAAACCCTAAGCACCCGATCAGATCTCCACGAAACAGTTCGTAGCCACCGCACACTACAGGAGGGGAGAGATCATCCCGGAGGCCATCTTCATCACCATGCCAGCCTCCGATATGATGCGTGAGTAGTTCACCCTTGGACTATGGGTCCATACAATAGCTAGATGGTTGTTTCTCCTCATTTTTGCTATCATGTTTAGATCTTGTGAGCTCCGTTCATGATCAAGATCATCTATTTGTAATCATACTTGTTGTGTTTGCGGGTATCCGATGGATATTGAGATACTATGTCAGATTGATTATTGATTCTATCATGTCTGTGTTATTTTTGATATTGCATGCTCTCTGTGGCTAGTAGCTATCTTGGCCAAGTAGATGCTTGTGAATCCAAGAGGGAGTATTTATGGTCGATAGTAGGTTTATGCCTCTAGTAATCTGGGGAAGTGACATAAATCTCTAAGGTTGTCGATCTGCTATTGCTACTAGGGAGAAAACAACAATCTTTTGTTCATGGAACAATTGTATTGTTTACTTTACACACATTGCTTAATGCAATTATCCGTTGCTTGCAACTTAATACTGGAGGGGCTCCGGATGATAACCTGAAGGTGGATTATTAGTCATAGATGAAGTTGGATTATGGTTTATGTATATTGTTGTAATGCCCAATCAAATCTCATAGGAATCATGATGTCTAGTATATACATTGTTACGCTTTCTCAACCTGTCAATTGCCCCGCTGTAATTTGTTCACCCAGCATGTTATCTATCTTAAGGAGAACACCACTAGTGAACTGTGGACCCCGGTCCAATCTTTATCATTGTTATTACATCTACTGTTACCTTTTACTTTCTACAAGCAACTATTACCTTCCACACTATACATTTAATCCTTTGTTCTCAGCAAACCAGTGAGATTGAGAACCTCACTGTAAGTTGGGGCAAAGTCTTGAGTTTGTGTTGTGTAGGATTTCAAGTTGTTAGCAACACCTTGGAGATGTTTCCTTGCTCCTACTAGTTCAATAACCTCAGTTTCATAATTGAGGGAAACTTGCTGATGTGTTCATCGCACCTCGCTCTTGGGGTTTCCCAACGAGGCTCTACAAGTTAATTGAGTCGCATCAAGGTTTGCTGGCGCCGTTGCAGGGGAGCTAAGGACAGCTTCGCAAGGGGAGTCTTTCACAACCACTGTCTTTACTTTTTTTTTTCTTAGTTTCTTTTGCTTAGTTTTGCTTGCTTCTTTTTACCAAAAAAAATTAGTTTCATTTGGTTTGTCTTTTCTTATCAAAAACACAAAAAAATTAGTTCTTCCTATAGTTTTCACCTTGTTCTAGCTCATCATGTTGATCCCTACGTTCACCCTGAAACACTTTTCAATAGGTAGTATCTCTATAATTGGGAAAGAAAATATTGAAGAATTCTTTAATCATATTAGCAAACATGAGGATATTGAGGATAAATCCTTAGCAAAACTTGCTCCTAATTATGAAATTCCTGCAACTTCTTTAGTTCACATGTTGGAGGCTAGGTTTGTTAAACTTAACCCCGATGCAAATAGTGTTTCTTACACTTAAAGATATTGAGGACACTGAAAAGAGATATTTTATTCTTGAAACTTTGCTAAAGGAGTTCACTGATGTTGCTAAAGAAGCTAAATATGTCTTTGATCATTTTAATATGATAGGCTCATGTGTAGATGTTATGGGTACATTAGAAAAGTTGTACAAAACCCAACCCAATAGATAGGAAATTAAAATACCCATACCTTTTGAACTTGTTGGAATGCATGAAGGCTTACAAAGGAATTTTGATTGGATTGTTCGTGAAAACCTTTTTATGAAAGTAGTTAACCCAAGAGTATTGAGAGAGGATCTTCTAGAACTCATTTGGATGAGATACCTTGCCTAGTTGAAGAATTTAAAGTATTGATGTTAATGCTTTTTCATTTGAAAATACTTGATTCTTGCTTCTTATGCCTAACTTAAAGGCATTAAAGAAAAGTACTTATTGGGAGATGACCCAATAGTTTTATAGGGTCTTAGAAGTTATTACTTCTCTAATAACCTCTCCTTGTCATTGTTGTGTGATTTTTGTGCCAAGAATAACCTCTAATGAGAGAGAAGTAATATTTGTGGAAGTTACTGTCCCGAAATAGATTTTTGTGCTTCACTGAAAAATTTGTTTAAAATCTCTGTATGTTGGATTGAGCTGTAATTTTCTGAGTAAATGCCCCACGTTGTTATGTAACTTTCGTTAGTTTAACACTTTTCGATTTGAGCAACAGAAGGTCTTCGAAAAAATCGGTTTTTACCTACTGGTCTGTTTTGACAGTTTTCTTCCATTATTTGCATTTGTTTCTTAATTAGTTTATTTTTGAGTTCTTCTTGATCACTTGATCTTTTTAAAAGGAATTGCTACGGTATCTTGTGTTTTAATGAATGTTTTACATGTGTTGAAACTAAACCCCAAGGTTTATTGTTTTGAATGCACTAATGTTGCTAATGAAGATTGTGTGAAATTTTGTATGAAGGAAATTTTCATGTGTAGGGAAAGTATGATGTGATGAGATGAAGAATGGAAAAAATCTCAAGCTTGGGGATGCCACCCCGTGTCAAGGGTCAAAGCTTGGGGATGCCCAAGGAATCCCCTTATTCATCAATAAAAATCTCAGGTCTGTTTCTAGACACTTCGTTTTTATTGTTTCATGCACTGTTGTGTTGTTCTTGCAACGCCTTAGTTTTTGTTTTTGGTTTTGATTTGATTATATTGCTTGAATAAATTAGTTGGACCCCTGCTTTCATGTTTTATTTCAAATAAATCGATTGGTGTTGGAAAAGAGTAGAAAGTTTCATGATTAAGTGGTACAAAAGGGAGCTTGTTTTGACTGTGGCTTAGACTTTATCATGTCATGCTAGATGTTGTTTTAACCTTATGATTATTGATTGTTGTTGTAGTGACTTGTGCCAAACAATTGAGATTTCTTACTATTCCTTGAAAGAATCATGCATTGTTTTAGCATACAAAAGCATCATATTGTGGTATTCTCCTATTGTTTGGGTTGAGTTGGCACATGCTCACACCATGTTATAACTATTACTAGTCACCTTAGCCTCTATGATCATTTATTTTTTGACTTGTAGTAGTACTTTATGCTTTGATTGAGAATGTTTTCTCGCTCTGCATTATTATGGCCATTATTGCTCTCTTAGTTTGTCACTCCCAGCCTTTTTCTAGCATCCATTTGTATTGAGTAAGATCTACTCATCCATCCAACTCCCAAGAAACCAAGTTATTCTAAAGAGTTCGCTATAAATTCCTATGCATGGTGTGTTACGCCATTACAAGTATATTCATGTTTTTATCTATCTTCCAATTAAAAAGTTACTTTGTTATGTGAAAGTTAGAGATTAAAGCTCTCACAAACTTGATGGCACACTTTATTTCTTGCACCTAATAAACTTGAATCATTGTGTATGTTGTCATGGGGAATGCTTTCAACACCTGTACATATTACCCAGTTGATATCATGATCTTTTCTTTAGGGATGTCGCCGGTGTGAAATAAAAGGGTACCTTGTAAGTCCATGGAGTTAAGTATATGTGTTAGAGAAACTCCTGGGTGGCTAGCCTAAGCCATGCCTAAGCATGGTGGAAACTTGCAGCATCACCATAGTGAGCAATCCATGAAGAATCCTCGTAAAAAAATATAGAAAAAAAGAGAAGAGAAAAAATATGCACAATGCTCATGGTAAATAAAAAGATCGCTGAGATGGTCACTGTTTGTTGCCTTGTCATTTGGATATGGGATAGATCCTGTGTCATGGGGCAAGGAGTACCCCGTTGGCGGTTCTCTATGATACACACACACTTACAATGACAAGAACTTGCTTGTGACTAAAGTTGAGTAGCATGAGGAACAACCCTCGTACTCAAGGGACATGAGATTGCCAACTTATGAATTGTCAAGCATATACTCCATATTTATTTCACTTTAACCTTAAGCACTTCAATATGCTTATGATAGGGGAAATGCAAACTAAAAGCTAATAAGTACCATAATTTTTGGAAGCTCTTTATGGAACTTGAAATCCACGCTTCCCTTCATGAAGGGCCTTTGTTTTACTTTTATGTTGAGTCTCCACCTTCTATATTTATGCACCAATTAAGAGAGTATAGTTGTCATTCTTAGTTCTATGTGCATTGTCCCAAAGCTTATTGATTGATTCATAATTTTGATATTTCTTGTTCTTGAACTGTTTGTATCTAGTCACCCTTATGAAATTTGAAGGTGTCCTATGCATTTATGTTTTGTTACTCCATGAGGTACAAGCTGAATACCACTATGCTATGTTTTCTACATGTGAGACAAACAAACGTCTTTAAATGCATTGTTATTCAAGATGTTTGTTTGTATCCTTTCATGTTGCAACTTAGTTGCCATGTCTTATTGTTAGAACTGCATCTTTCATGCTCATGTTTAGAGTACTTTGATCCCAACTTTCAATGCTTTGCAAAAGGTTTAATCAAGATTGTGATGGTGCATGTCACCTCAAAAATTATTATTTTTATCACTTACCTACTCGAGGATTAGAAGGAGTTATGCTTGGGGATGCTTGATACGTCGTAAACGTATCTATAATTTTTGATGTTCAATGCTTGTTTAGTATCAACTTTGCTATGCTTTTGTAGAGGTTCCAATCTTTAATAAGATAGAGCCCCCTGTGTTTACAATGCTAGTCCCTGGATCAATAGCTAGCATCCACAGTTAAGATGTAATATCAAGAAACAAAGGTCATATTATAACTTTATAACCAGGAATAACAAAATTTTATTACATCTTACATAGCTCATTTGGCTATTACAATACATTGCAGCGGAATATCTATAGTCATGGGGTCCTTCATCTTCAAAGTGCCACAGGCAGATGTTGGTTGTAGACTTTGTAATCCTAATCAATCAGTCTTCACTAAAAACAATCAAACCTGCAACATACAAGTTACAGCCACAAAGGGTCAATACATTTGAATTGTATTGGCAAGTGATACTATGGTATTTATAGTGGAGTCTATTATCTATATGCATTTGGCTAAGTGGAGTTGAGGCTTGCATTGCTCAAAATAGATTTTTCCTTAACATTTGAAAATACTAAGTTTTTGCTTTGACAAAATCATTTTTCTCAATCAAAGATTGAAGATCCTTTGCAAGGCATCTCTCAATCAAAGATTGAATATTTCAGACAACCCTTGTTCAAACCACAAGATTTTAACTTAGAAATTTGAATGATGAGATTCTTGATTGCTTCCATGTCTTGATGCTCAAATTGTCCTTTACCAGGGACATGGCTAAGTACTTAGGTTTTACACTCTGCAGAGGTGGTGCACTTTCCCCACAAGACTTGGTTTCCCAAGACAAGATCTTTCAGAAGCCTTCCCTTAGACCAAAATGGACGCGTTCCAACCTATCAAACACTACCACCCTCTGTCCATATGGCTAAGTTCTTGCAACCTATATGATTATGGAAATGCCCATATTGCCAAGTGGTTGCACTTGAAGCTTCTCAACATTTGACATCTCAAATCTCTTTGTTCCTGGGTGGTATACCACAAGTGAGATACACAAGCCAAGTCCATGGCCTTGTGTAACCACTCAACATAAACCAATCCTTCCTTTCCACCCAGGGGATTCATTGACTTAGTGGTTTTATTAAACAAAAACATAAGTCCTCAGACTTAGAGATTTTTCCATAGTGTGAATATATTTTCCACCCATGTTTTGTATTAGCTAGGCTAAGCTTGATAGTAGTAGGAATCTTAACTTAGGAAAATCCTACTAAGGATTCATCTACTAGGTTTTCTTATAGCAAGGTCTATACATAGCAAAATCCATGCAAGTTTTACTTAGCAAACTCACTAATGCTTAGTGAAAGTAATGGGACGAAAGTATGAAGCATCAATTTCCTTTTTGGTAGGGAATGGTGGTTCACTCCTTGATCTTGCTAGTCTCACACTTCACTACAAGTCAATCAAGCAAACACAAATTCAATTCACATTCCAAACCAAAGTCAAACAAACAATTTTTCACACACAAGTAATGGAATCTAAGTTATCCATAAGCATGCAAAAGTTGGTTCTATTGCAAGGATGGTCTCCACTAGGCTTCTAAACTTTGTAAGTTCCAATTTGGTCATTTACCAAAATGGAAAAGTCATTTGCAAATGGGTTTAATCCATAAACCATTTTCAAATCCTTTCATCATTTTATGTGGTGAAAAACATTTTTCTCAATACCACAACCTTAAGTGGTTTCACCAATTAAGTTGTTGTTTCTTAAAACTTGGTGTTTTGGTCAGTAGGTTTGGTCCAAAACATTCCTCCAAAGTTTTTACTCAAAACCATTTTCATAAAAAAACAATAGTTTTATTTGGCTAGAAATGGACTAAACTAATTAATCCATTCTAAACTTTTCCAAATTCATTTTCCAAACCTTGGGTTGGTTCCTAGGGTCAGTAAGGTCACAACAAACCATTTTGCAAAAGTTTTAACCCTAAAATCATTTTTAAACAATTTTTCTAATCTAAACAAGCACACAAATGAATCTGCAAAAACAAGCAATCTAAAAGATACTATTTGCTAAACCAAGGGCATGGTTGGCTAGGTCTTGCTCTCCTGAATCCAACGACATAAAATTTGTAATTTTTGGACGTGTGGATCCAAAGATACAAGGGTTTGAAATTTACAATTAAATCAGATTCAAATCTGCTTTTAGATCTAATACTGGCCATGCGTCGCCGTTTCATTGGTCGATACCGGTTCGGCCGGATCGGCAACGCGGTGCGTTGGATTTAACTTAGGTTGAGCGGTGCAGATCAAGCGTAACGGTTCAGGTTAAGTGATCTATCGCGTCCCTACGATCTTCATCTAACGGCTATCAACACAGCGACCAAGAACTGGCGGTGCCGAGCAACGGTGAGCGGCGGCGATGCTCGGCTAGCGGCGGAGCTGGAGCTAGAGGAAGAAAGGAAGAGTAAGGAGATGCTCACCAGGCTCAGGAGAACACGGCGAATCTCAAGGTACTCGCGGTTGGTCAAGGGGCGCACTAGGGTTGCAGGAATTCCTCGTCGAAGTTGCGTCTGACGACAGCCACACTCTGTCGTGGTTGGGGAGGGTGCTGTGGATCACCTCGAGACAAAATGATGACGCGGTTAGGCGCGCAGGATCAAAACAAAGTTGTGTGCGTGAACGAGAGGTGAAGGGGCGGTCTGGTTTACCGGGGAGACGTCGTCGAAGAAGAACCAGACGGCGGCGCTGGCTCGAGGAAGACGTTGCCGACGCTCAGGGATGCGTGTGGTCGAACGAGGGGCACAGACGGATGTGTCAGGAGGTGGGGAATCTACTAGGGTGCTCAGGGAGGCGCGGGGCGAAGAGGCTCGGCCGGATTCCTCACCGGAGTGTCGTCGGACAGAGGCGGTGTTCGAGTAAAATTCGACGGCCTGGGGGCGTTCTTGAGGGAGGAGTCAGGGGAAACGAGAGAGGATGCGCTGGCGTTTAAATGTGCATGGTCACTGCGAGTAACAGTGGCCGCGTTAAGACGAATTCATGCCGCGAAATCAAAGCCTGCAACGGTGACGGGGGAGGAAGAACGGGTCGTGGGAGTGGGGAAGATGACAGCGTGTCTGCGGGGTCCTCTGGCAGCGAGAGAGGGAGTGAGGGGGGAGGGTCCACCGGTCGGTGTCTGCGCGGGTTGCTTCTGCGGTGAAGAAAAACGGTTCGGGGGTGAGGAAACAGGTGGGCTAGGTGGGCTGTTGGACTGGGGCAGTTGGGCCAGTCTATTTCCATATTTTTTTTCCTTCTAAATTCTTTTTCCTTTTCTATTTCTATTTTTCTGTTTTGAATTTGAATCAATTATTCATTCACTCAAATCAAACAATTCAAACTTATAATGAGTTTTTAGTTCTGTTTATCAACATAAACCAAATCCCAAAATAAAATAATATTTTTATTCATTTTAAAATCCATTCATTAATTAAATAAAATGGACCTTTAGTTATTTAATTAAATAGGGTTTGATTTAATTAATAAAATCTCCATTTGAAATCCAAATATTTTCAAAACCAAATCAGTAGGTTTTATTTGGAAATAAAGAATATTTGGAAAACTTGTTTAAAATAAAATAACATCTTTATTTTTGGTCCATTAACAGTTAAATAAAATGGGACTTATTCATTTACTTCAAATAAGATTTGTTTTATTAGAATATTTATTTTGAAATCTAAAATAAAACCAAAACACTTCAGTAAGTTTTCTTTGAGAAAATATTTGGAAAACCTATTTAAAATAATTTAATAGGTTTTGAGGTTTTAATTAAAATGGTAAAAACCTTTTTATTTAAATAAAAATTGGATATTAATTCCTTATTTATTTAAATAAACCTTTACTATTTTTAATCAAAACAAAACATTTTATTTTAAATACTTGGCCAAGGTTTAATTTGGCTCTTTAAAATAATCTTTATTTATAAAACTTCTATTTCCTTTGAAAACCAAATCCTTTATTTAAAAGATCCAAAATAGTAATTCCTAATATTTTGAAGTTTATTGTTTATTTAACTTTTTAAATCCCTTTAGGATTTCATTTGATCAAAATAGGTTTTGAAAGTTTCCAATTGGATTAGAAAAGTTTCTTCTGTCCTTGAAAATCAAACAAAGTTTTATTTTATTCATTTATTTTCACATTACAAGATTTGGAAAATCTTGGGATGTGACAGCTTTGTCTACACTTTGAGGTGTTTTTATACATTTTCTGGGACTAACCTATTAACAAGATTCCGCAGTGCTAGTTGTCTGTTTTCACTTGTTTTTGATTTCAGAAAAGCTAGTAAAGAAATATTCTTGGAATTGGACGGGACAAAAGCCAAAGTCAATATTTTACCGGAGAGAACACAGAGACCAAAGGGAAGCCAAAGGGGGGCCATAAGGTGGCCACACCCTAGGGCCGTACAGCCCAGGGTGGCACCGCCCTATGGTGTGGGCACCTCGGGCGCCCCCCTACCTCGCATCTTCGCCTATAAAGTCAGCCCGATGCAGAAACCCTAAGCATCTGATCATATCTCCACAAAACAGTCCATAGCCGCCGCAATCATCGTCCCTAGATCGAGGGGATCTGAGCTCTTCCAGGCACCCTGCCGGAGGGGAGAGATCATCCCGGAGGCTTTCTTCATCACTATGGCAGCCTCCGGTATGATTCGTGAGTAGTTCATCCTTGGACTATGGGTCCATACAGCAGCTAGATGGTTGGTTCTCCTCCTTTGTGCTATCATGTTTAGATCTTGTGAGCTCCGTTGATGATCAAGATCATGAATTTGTAATCATACATGTTGTGTTTGCGGGGATCCGATGGATATTGAGATACTATGTTAGCTTGATTATTGATTCTATCATGTTTTGTGTTATTTGTGATATTGCATGCTCTCTATTGCTAGTACCTATCGTGGCCAAGTAGATGCTTGTGAATCTAAGAGGGAGTATTTATGCTCGATAGTGGTTTCATGCCTCTTTTTAATCTAAGGGAACTGACAGACATCTCTAAGATTGTAGATGTGTTGTTGCTACTAGGGAGAAAACAACATTCTTTTGTTCATGGAACAATTGTATTGTTTACTTTACACACATTGCCCCAATGGATTGTAATTTACGTTTCTAACAATTAAGACATGTTTGGAGTCTTTCCTCCACGAGTTTCCATTCAGCAATAGTGAGACCCCAATAGTGAATCAGTATTCCTAGATAGTTGATTGTAAATTGGCCATGGCCACAACAGAATAATTCAGCATATAGGTGGCCTCGTTTTGAGTTTGGCCAAAACAATGCAAATTGCACTTATGGAAATTAATTTTCAATCCAAAGAGTTGCTCGAATGCTGATAATATTAATTTCAGATTCTTAGCTTTATCCATATCTTATTCCATAAATAAAATTTTGTCCTCACCATATTGAAGAATAGATAGACTGCCATCAACAAGATGGGGAACTAATCCTTCAATATGGCTATCAGCCTTGGCCCTCTCGACAATGATCGCCAACATATCAGCCACTATATTAAATAGTATAGGCGATAGTGGATCTCCCAGTCTTACTCCCCAAAAGACTCTAAGAGTGCATGCTACTCCCCAAAACACACATGGTCTAGAAGTACTTTCTAGTGTCGTCATTTACTTCTATGGAAACACTACCATCATACACAAAAGACTGTAAGAGTGCATGCTACTCCCCAAAAAAGCCTTTCACATGGAGTGTTTGTTGTAGGAAAGACCAATTAAATTTTTCATATGCCTTCTCAAAGTTAATCTTGAACGGTACACCATTTAGTTTTTTTTAGTGTAGTTCATAGATTGTTTCATTTAGGATTACTACACCGTCTAGGATGTTTCTTACTTGCATGAACGCAGTTTGATATGGATGGACAACATGGTCAGCCACTGAATTGTCTAATCATGGCAACTTTTGTAACATTTTAAAACTAACATTAAGAAGACAGATTGGACAATTCTATTGTATATGTTTTGCATTATGTTTACAACATTTAGTCTGATATTAAAATATCTAGTTGACCAACCTGCAAAAACCAAAACAAACTCATTAGGTCTTCCTTAATGACTTACCAGAATTTTTGGTAAAGGCCCTAGCGCTTTTGTATGTTTCATTTGGAAAACAACTTTCTTGACCTCCTCTTCCGTGTAAGAGGCGGTTAGGAAGTTGTTTTCCTCAATAGAAACTTGTGGAATATCCGTCGTTTAGGACTCATGCATGTAAGAGGAGTTTTATAGAGGTGCCCCAAATAAGGATTTATAATAACTTGTAATATAAGACTTTAGTTGATCGTGTCCCTCAATCATACTCTCATCCTAATTCAGAGAGTGAATACATTTCTTCTTATGCTTTCTATTGGCAACAACATGGAAGTACATTGTATTCTCATTTCCTTCCGGAATGAATTTCGCTTTAGAGTGTTGGTACCATTTGGGTTCCTCTTCTCGCAGTAGGCGGGCGATCTCCGTATTCAATTGGCTTTTAATTACAATATCTTATGTAGATAACGACCTGACTTTCGTAGAAGCTTCTATGTCGTCAATGATATATGAAAGGAACATTTTATTTTTCTTAAGGATAGCATCAGTATGTCTAGCCCAACCGTGAAGGAACTTACATAAAACACGCATTTTATTATTCCATTGCAGTATAGGCATTTGACCACTAATAGCTTTCTCCCAAATATCCTTCACCATCTCATAAAAACCATCACGAATCATCCAACCAAGTTCAAATTTTAACTCATGAATAGATTTTAGTGGTGGTAAACCAACAGTTAAAAGTAAAAGAGCATGATCCAACAAAGCCTCAATACTCTCTAGAGCGCAAACAGTTAACATAGGTAATTTTTATTCTCACTCGGTATCCATAAGCACTCTATCTATTTTTTCTTGTGTTGGCTCCGGAAGACTATTCACCCAAGTAAATTGTATTCCTAAAATGGTGACCTCTCTTAAGTCCAGATGTCAATGACAGCATTAAACAGCAAAGGCCAATGTTCGTCAAAGCGGCCCCGAGTTATCTCGTGAGGATATATAAGCAAATAGAAATCACCACCTATAAGTATAGGCGACATGGTTATGGCCTATGGGTACCCAATGTTAGCCTAACCGGTCTGGACCAATAGTTCCCACGAGATGAATCCCAAGAAGGGTTCGGGTCACCCAAGCCCATGAAGGTTGCGATTCTATGGAGGATATGCCTAGGTTTAGATAGTAAGAGTAAAGGGAAAAACCCTAGTTTGTAATTGACTCGACCTTATCCCGAGACTCGGCCTACCTATATAAAGTCCAGGAGGGAACGGCAAGAAGGACCAACGGAAACCCTAGCATACACCTGCCAGATCTCATCTGTGCACCCCATGTAACCTTCGCTTTCATAGATAATCAAGAGAAGACAAGCAGGAGTAGGGTTTGAACCTGGGTAAACCCCATACTTGAACATCATGGGAGACAACTTTCCCAAAGGCAATGTCAACCCCATACAGCCATGGAAGTATGGGAAAAATCTCATCCAGAAAAAGGAGCTCAAGAATCTACCAACAAAGATGTGAAGATTGCACAAGTGATACCTTGATTTCTGCAAGACGAGAAAGGGAGAATGGATCAGGCCGTATATAAGAGATCAGATTTTCTTGTGCGGAGATGACGATATCGCCTTCAACATTCAAGACTTACATTTTCTATTCAATCAGAAGGAACTCGACAAAGCTTCCATCAACCTTTATTGTGTGTAAGTACTATTTCTGTAATTTCTATCTCATCTCATTCAATTCATTAATTGCATGTATATATATGCTCACCATATATGTATATACTATTATGCAGGAAAAAGGTTATGGAATGCATGAAAAGAGGCCTTTTTGACATTGGGTTTGTTGACCCAAATAGAGTTCATGAAGAAGTGGTAAAACACAGACCCATGCAGACAGAAGATTTCTTGCTAAGGTCTTTACTGAGACAACAAACCAAAAGTTAAATACTATTACCTTACAACTTCTCATGAGTATTGTTACCCTCTCTTTGTACACATTCTGTTTCAGCTTACTCGATGTTAAAGTGTAACTGATGATGAGTTATGCATGCGCAGGTTCCACTTTATTCTGCCAGTCATTCAACCTGGCGCGGGAAAAGTCCTTGTCATGGACTCATTACGAAAAGACCAAGAGCTATGGGCAGACTTTAAAGAAATGCTCCTGAGGTAATTTTAATCATATTATCGCACTAGATCGGCAACTTTCATAACAAAAAGTAATTAATTACTCCTTTATCCATTTTGTTTGCCGAAAAGGGTTTGGAAAAGGTTCACGGGCAGGTCCGTGGGTGAATGGTCAGAAAAACTAAAATTTGTAGAACAAAATGTAAGTAATCCTAGCCAGCTAGGTCTGCGTATCTCTTTGATTCTGCTTCCAATTCCATTATATCATGCTTTATTGATTATTATTTTGATTGAACTCTCTATTCTCGTAAAGTGCGCGCATCAGGGACCCGACAATAACTTATGTGGATACTAAGTTTGCGAGTTCATTCCCAACATGATATGTGCGACGGGGCAAGCCGCACTAGAACAACTTAGAGTAAGTAAACAAAGTACACACAACATTATTTTATTACCATCATTTGTGTTGAGTTTTATTCTTATATATATATATTTACCCATTCTTCATATATTTAGATCAAACGGATGCGGGACCAACTACTACCATTTGACCGCATACAAGCCATTCAAGAGGAATTTGCGGGGTTCTACTTGATGAGGTCGTCACGCCTGACAGAGAACTCTTTAGATATCCAACAAAATGAACGTGTACGGAGATGTTATATTGTATATATGCTTGAACGTGTTTGTCTTGTACTTGATGCTTCAACGTGTATGGATAATACCACAATGACGATGTTTGTGTATAATAATAGTTTCTTAATTATTCATGTAATCGTATGTACCGATGATGTATATGTATACCTCTCGCGATCGATTCCCCCTCCCCCCTCCACGTCCCCGCTGCGCCGCAGAAATCCGTCCAGAACGGGGCGCCGACAGAACTCTGCTACGACAGAGATTTATGCCGTTTTCCTGCCACGGCAGAACTCTGCCGCGACAGAGATTTATGTTGCTTTCCTGCCGCGGTAGAGAACCTTTAACACCGGATTGTGTTACGAACCGGTGTTAAAGGGGGGGCTGAGCGTTGTGGCAGCCCCAAGTGCGCCACCCTTTAACAGCGATTATAATAACCGCTGTTAAAGGTGGGCCTCTAACATCGAAACCCCAACAGCTGTTCTACAACCGCTGTTTGAGGGCCTTACGAACCGGTGTTAGAGGCCATCGTGTGCACTAGTGTATCAAACCTTATCATCTCTAATGGATCATATTTTAATATCTGTTGTTCATCAATGTTGAGTAATCAACTATTGATTCACCAATTCTTCATCTATCAATTCTTGATCTATCAACTCTTGTACTTATCATAGCATCCACTTAAAGTCCTTTAGAGAATGAAGTAAGAAAAGGTAGACGATCATACTAGTCTTAGATATCATGTATAGGATGGAAGAGTTTGAAGAGAATGAAATCATTATGATAATTGATGGAGTTAACTCACTCCTGAATGGATAAAAGAGTTATTTAGAAGATATAATTATATATGGTAACAAAGAGGATTACAAGAATGAATATTGAAGATAGTTACCATGAGTAAACCTATTGGATCAAGTAGGTATAGTCAATGAATAATATCTCTTACTCCAATAGAGATAAACAAAAGATAATTATAATACAACTGTAATGTTGTATTGATGAGACCTTGATTAGCCAACTAGAAACCTAAGCCATCAATGATCAAAGGATTCTAATGATCAGGCTTTTGTAACCAAGATTGAATGCTTATATCATGTATAAGTGACATTGGTGGATAGAACATGATTGAACCCTAGTATAGATATGTTATTCTAGGTAAGCCATGACAAGTCACCATAATATAATGTGAAGTTTGAGTATAAGTTATTGGAGTTAAGTAGAAATAAGATAGTATAATTAAGCTAAAGCTAGAGTAGCATGGAGTTACTGAAGTAGTATTATTCCTCTTAAATGATAGTAAACTTTTGAGGAGAGTATTTTGATATATACATCTACTAGAGTAATGATAGTGATGGATGATTAAGGAAGAGTATGAATGGAGTTAGAAGTAACTACTTGTTTGATTGGAGGTTATTAGCAGTAGAGTAGATGATATAACCAAGTATGGATGTGAGAAGATTATGAAAAGCTTCAGTGTCAAGCTCGTTGGATTTACAAGTGGATTTAGAAGAATAAAAGGTGGATAAGAATATTTTTGTGAAGTAAAGCTCATCATGTTAGCACATGTTGATGGATATGAAGAAGTAAAATATCTAGGAAAGGAATTCCTTAATTAAAAGTCTAATATTATGAATTATGGAAGATAGAAATTCTTGGTAAACACTAAACCATAAATCTTTAACCAAACAAAAAAATCCATTTCATCTGATTTATCTATCATCCTATTTCCACAATGTCTTTATAGGAATATTTTCCTATAGAAAATCACTTAAGCATATCTTTGTTCTTTACAACTAACATAATCACAAGTGCTTAGGAACTATAATAATTAATTCCTTCTCATAAGTTAGCCCAAAGAACAACTCTACTATTTTACCATGGATGGTGATACCATTCATGAAAACAAGCATGAGGACAATATATCTTAACCAACAGTCTTTATTCATATAAATAAATGGATGTACAAGAATATTAAAAAACCCTAAAACTCATGGTAAACATTTTAAAAACTTCATTACTCCAAATAAAAGTGAAAACAATGTCATGGAAAGATTTTAAGGTTTTAAACAAAATTCTAAAAACCTAGTTCTGATTTATTCTACTTAATAAATAATTTTGAATAAAATTATGAGTATTGAAAAATAACAAGATGAGTAGAGCAATCAATTAGTATAATTACCTCTGGAATAATTTAAATACTATACAGAATTTATGGTATTTAAACATGTGGAAATTCAAATTGAAAAGAAATTCTTAAAATAGAAAATAGAAAGAATAAATAAAAGGAAACGAACTCAGTCCAAAAAATGGCCCAAAGCCCATTACCTCACCTTCTAACTGACGCTCACGTGTAGCAGCAGAAACATTTCGCTTGGTTTGCAGCAGCCCATCAGCAAGCCACCTCGGCCCGAGCCCACATACCGGTTCATTCTCTCACTGGCAAACGGGTCCCAAGAGGGAGAGAACCATAGTTCTCGTCTTCCTACGCATGGCCGACACGCCGCCGGCGATCCATGTCGCCGCCGCAATCCTGGACTATCCTGGATGCGAGGAACATCTCAGAGCCTCGCACAATTCGTTTGGTATCCGCCTGCTAGTCTAGAGCGCAGCGATTCGTGCCCATTTCGAGCTCCAACTCCGCCGCTGCATCCCGACCGTCATCGCCTTCGTACCGATGTGTCCCACTTGCCTAGCTGTATAAAGTATCCGCCTAAGACTGCCTCGAGCTTCTAGTCAATCCTCATCTTCGATCATCCTCCCTCTCTCTCTCTATCTCTCATTTCAACCCGACGCCATCGCCAGCGAGCTTCAGCTGGCTGTCGATGCAATGCACCTCGAAGCCTATGTTATGGATGGGGAGAAGCATCGTGCTCCGTAGATATTCTGGGTGGAGTAAAACATCAAGGGGAGCTCAGGGTGATGCGAATTTCATCGTTCTCTTTTGTCGTAGTTCTCTGGAATTCATGTCCGAGCACTCACCTCCGACCACACAGGCCCTCATGGACCACTGCATGAGTCCCTGGGTGAGCTAGCACATCTCCTGGACCTCTTATTTTGTGTTATTGTTCGCTGTAGCCTCATTTCCATTGAGCTCCGCCCGGTGTCGCCATCGGTCGCCGTCATGGTCACTGCTCCAGTGACCATATGTTGTCGGTGCCCCTACCATTCACTTCCCCGTAGTGCACTCGTTCGAATCATATGCATCACAATCGCTAGAAGTCACTAGATCATCGCCGTCGTTCGCCGTCTGGGCGTCACCGACGATATGACGTCATCATGATGTCTGGATCACGTCAGGTCAAATAGTCAACTATTTTGACCAGTCTTCGCTGAGGTGGTATGTGACATGGCCAGGGCCCATTTGTCAATCACTATGAGTAGAACTAAGGCCGGTACCAAATGTATTCACTAACCTGAGTAGATGATGTGGCCATTGTCCCACTAGTCAGTGACTGTGTCTAGAATAGTATTGGTATAAAAAGTATTTACCATTTAGAATTTAATTAGAAACTGATTAAATCTTATAAATTACATATCTTTTGTTTTATAATTCAGAAAAATATATTTAATATATGAAAATTTTCGGAAAAAATAAAATCTATAACACTAAACTATTATCAAACATTATTATGTCAACAATTTAAATAATTATTATTTAATAAATATTTTATAAGTATTAATACTTTAAAATTCATATTTTAATATTGGTAAATGTTAAAAAATATAAATAAAATACCAAAAATCTTAGAAAATAAGAACTACAATTTAAAACTATAATCATGCATTATTATTTCACTTAATTAAATATTATTATTTATTAAGTATTTATAAAGTAGTAATTCTTATAAAAATCATATCTTATTATTTATAAATCATAAAAATAAAAGGAATATACCAAAATGATCACTAAAATAAGATTTACATGTTAAAAATATAACATTCCACTTTGGAGTTAAATAAATTTAAATACTTTAATAACTTGAAATTAAACCTATTTCCTAAGTTGTTATTTCATATAAGGGTAAATAAAATTTACTAATATTTCTAAAATTAGCTAATTGAGTCTAATAAATATTATTAGTCTTAAATATTGATAATATGAAGTCAAAATGGTTCAAAACATTTTTAATACAATTTTATTGAATTATCCTTCAACCATAAGTGTAGATTATTTTATAAAAGGATCCTTATCCAATATAAAATCTCCAAGAATAATTTGTACTGAAATAAAACCTATTCCTTTACTTTAACCACAAGATTATAATCATTATAAAAACACCATAGTGACTTCACATGTAGTCACTAACATGGGGTACTTATTCACAAACCATAACCATTCATTCACAAAAAGATAAATGATTCCATTCCATTATAAAAAATTAAGGAACCACTACTCAAGTAGAAGTAATACCATTCTTAAATAACTTTAAATAAATAATATAAAGTGAACAAGATAAAAGTATCATAATAATACACCCTAAGTCTATCAATGTCTTTAAAATTAACTTTAGTCCACAAGACTTTAAATGTAATGCTAAATACCTTATTATGTGTTTTATTGTTAACTTTGGTCTATTATAATTAAGTTATAAAGCATCTCAAGTCCAGACTATTCAAGCAATCTTAAACAATATCAATCACATTCTATCAACCATATTCTAAAAACTATCAGAATTCTTTAAACCTTAATAAAGAAAAATTTTCTTCTAATGTTATTCTTTTTGCAACTTTAATCAACAAATGAAAACTAATCACAATCACATTACTTCATACTTTACTTGTATTCTTCGGATTGATAACACTTAAGTCCTTTATAAGTGACATTACTTGTAAAGTAAAAATTTGAAGATAAACAATTATAGTATAAGCACTCTTGAGTAACATTTCACATTTGTGTGTATCTCATTGTTTGATGATATTGTAATTACACGTTGTTTCACACACACTCACAAGCCTTAATAAGAAGCACAAGTATGAAACTTATCTAAAAGGACAACACATTCTAAAGAAACCACTTCCAATTTCCAAACCCTAGATCAACGTTATCCCCGGGATTCGAGTTTATGAAAATTGCATTACATTACTTATGCATAATAGCATCTTGATTCTTTAAACAATAGTCCTTCCCGGACCAATCATGCTCATTTCAGATATTGTATCTTATATTGTCTTGAAGATCGTGAGTGCATAATCTTGCAATCACAAAAGGCAAGTTCACACTTGCTCATGTCCGTTGATTATTTTCTATAAAGTATTTTGCAAATCTAGTGTTGTCATCACCTGCATTTGAAAAAGGTCAGAAAACACTATTTTTGATAATAATGTGAAGAATTAGTTACTGATCCAGGGTGATCAGCTAATCTATTAAATCTGGTAGTTGGAATACCACTGTTCAGGACTATATCTCCTAGGATTAAACAACCAATGTCGCCAGTGATTCTTGCGCCGTATATTATGCATTGACCATGAGATTTTTAATGGGACAGAGAAGTCAGTTGTATCTTCTTCCTCTCGCATGTAGCCAGATGTGCAGGTCGTGGCTGTTACCGCTCGTAGTGTGCATATTAATTGGTAATTCGTAGAGGATATGCAACATATGGGTGGGAACCCTCATCGTCCCACGATATTTCTGGCATCTAACGGTCTGTACTAACTATTGCCGTAATTCAATGGATGGGCATGGTGTACACCAAGGAGGCATGTGAGGTCGCGAAGGGGGCAGTGATTGGCTTAGATCTTAGGTTGGGCCTCAAACCAAGGAAGTTGGAACGGGAACATAATCCCGATAGTGCAACAAATCCTAAGGTCTCTTATGGGTAAAGTAACTCACCTCTGCAGAGTGTAAGAACTGTAACTTGTTACTCCCTGTTCCGGGAAGGAGCTGCGAACGCGGCGGGAAAGTAACTGCATGAAAGTTCTGGTAAACCGGTGAAGGCTGACGGACATAGCTTTTTAGAATAAAAGCAACCTTTGAAGAAATGTTTATGAAAACCTGCATTGCCTACGACCTACGGTCCATGGCTATAGATATAGTGCATCAAACACTCCTTTTCTAGTGAACTTGCTGAGTACGCTCGTACTCAATGTATCTTCTTAACCCTTGCTAGATACTGAAGCCATTAAGATGACGTCTACATCAAGTATGCTCCAGGAATCATCATCAAAATCTCAAGCTCTTCAATGAAGTCAAGAAAGTCAACATATACATCAACTAAAGTGAAGACAAAGTTGCTGATTAGATAGAAATATAATCTATAGCCATAGAACCTATTTCTATAGTGTATTGCAATAGTAGCAATGCCAAACCAATAGTTCAGATACTAGTCTTATTAGTATTACAGTTTTTGAGTGGTTTATTTCCGATTCTTCTTTGTAAGAAGTTTCTTTCTCTCTCTTTAACCTAGAGTGTTCTCCGGATCTTGTTTAAAGAGTTGAGTTGTAACCTATAGTCATGTCTCGGACCTGCTGTGTTTCTCTTGTACCACTGTGAGGGATGTAATACTAGTGAACGGTGTTTCATTGGTGTTATGTCCGCGACTATAGTGTACTACGTCATGTAGTGGTATGCTAGGTCACCACAACCAGGAACCCACCATACCCCAAAGTATCGCCCCAACCCGTCTCCAGGATTTTCCCCAAGAACCAATAGACCCCTGATGAACCGTCCAATATCCCCTACGAGGAAACCCAAGTCCCGGAGGAAACCACAAAAGCAACCCCGGAAACTCCAACCACTTCAGCCGTGCACCACCCAAAGTCAACAACCTCACCAACACCAATACTGCCCCAAGGACTGGAAGCAATGTCGTTCCTGTTGCAGCAAAGGACAAGTCTCAGGTGACTTGCTATGAATGCGGAACCAAGGGTCACTATTCCAATGAGTTCCGCAAGAAGATTGCATCAGCCCCCAATGCAAATACCCCAGCGTAGAAGCAGCGTCATGTTCAGCCTGGAAGGAGATTTACCCTAGGGAATTCGCTCAACCGCAACGGCCGTCTGTTTCTCATGCATGCTGAAGAAGCACAAGAAGCGCCAGATGTCGTGTTGGGTATGTTTTCTGTTAACTCAGTACTTTCAAGAGTGTTGTTTCATTCTGGAGCATCGCACTTGTTCGTTATTGAAGAACTTGCATGCACTAGTAAGATTTAACCCACCAAATTGAAGCATCTTATGATAGTTCAAATACCTGGATCAACCAACAAAGCTAGACAAATTTGCAAGGCCGTACCTATCCGAATCCATGGCATAGATTTTTATGCTAATCTAATAGTACTTGGAACCAAAGGTTTGGAAGTAGTACTAGGAATGGATTGGATGTCTAAACATAAAGGATTAATCGACTATGCCAAGAAAGCCATAACAATGACCAGTACAGCTGGAATATCAGTAGAGCATGTATCTGAAACCTTGCCCCGTCAATTCAAGTGAAACAGGTGTCTATCCCAACTAACCATTGACCAAGTTAGAATAGTCTGTGAATACCCTGATGTATTTCTAGATGTTTTCCCCGGTATGCCCCCAGATCGGGATATCGTGTTCATCATTGAAGTAATCCCTAGAACCGGACCCATAGCATAGAGACCATATAGTATGAACCCGTCTGAATTAGCGGAGCTGGAGAAGCAACTGGATGCTATGCTGGAGATAGGACTGATTCAACCAAGTGCTTCTCCATGGAGATCACATGTTTTGTTTGTGGATAAGAAAGATGGAGGTAACCGTTTATGTAAGGATTATCGGAAGCTGAATGACGTCACCATCAAGAACAAGTACCCACTACCGAAGATAGAAGACCTGTTTGACCAGTTGACCGGTGCCAAAGTGTTTTCTATGATTGATCTTAGAACTGGCTATAATCAACTCAAGATTCGAGCAGAGGATATTCCAAAGATTGCCTTTACCACCAGACATGGATTATATGAGTACACTGTCATGTATTTTGGATTAACCAATGCCCCCGCTTATTTCATGAACCTCATGAATAAATTTTTTATGGACTTCCTGGATAAGTTTTCGTTGTGTTCATCGATGACATTCTGATCTATTCCAAATCAGAAGAAGAACATGAGCTACACATGAGGACCATCCTTGGTAGTCTTAGGGAGCATCAGTTGTATGCCAAGTTTAGCAAATGTGAATTCTGGTTACAGGAGGTAGGATTCCTCAGACATATCGTATTAGCTAGAGGAATTGCCGTTGACCCCACAAAGGTGAAGGATGTTGAAGAATGGCAAGCCCCAACCACCCAAACCCAAGTTCGTGTATTTCTCGGATTAGCGGGATATTACCGCAAGTTTGTTGAAGTATTCTCGAGCATCGCATAACCCATGACCCAATTGTTGAAGAAGCATAAGAAGTTTGAATGAACGAACAAATGTGAAGCGAGTTTTCAAGAACTCAAGGAGATATTTATTTCAGCCCCAATCTTGATCATGCCGGATATTATGAAGTCCTTTGATGTGTACTGTGACGCATCCAAGATCGGTCTCGGATGGGTGCTGATGCAAGAAGGAAAAGTTATATCTTATCTATCCCGACAACTAAAGCAACATGAGCAGAATTATCATACCCATGACCTTGAACTAGCAGCCATAGTTTTATCCCTAAAGACATGGAGGCATTACCTTATGGGAAACTGTCGTGAGATCTATTTGGATCACAAGAGCCTGAAGTATATTTTCACTCAGAAGGAGCTGAATATGAGGCAAAGGAGATTGATAGAGTTAATTAAGGACTATGATCTGGACATCCACTATCATCGCGATAAAGTCAACATGGTAGCAGATGCCCTTAGCAGATTGCCGTGTCGATTGAACTCCATGATTCTGAAGAAGCAACCAAGTTTGCACATAGAGATGGAAGATTTTAGAATGGAATTAGTAAGTGAAGGATTTTTTGGCTAGCATAGAACTTCAACTCACTTTGATCAGTCAGATCAAGGAGGCGCCGAAAGTTAATGCTAGTATTGACAGAATCAACCGTCGTGTTGGAACTGGCAAAGTACCCGGATTCACCGAAGATGAAGAAGGAGTTTTATGGTACAAAGGACGTATCCGTGTGCCAGTAGATTCAGAATTGAAGAAAGATATTTCGAAAGAGGCCCATGATACTCTTTATTCTATCCACCCCGGAGGAACGAAGATGTATCAGGATTTGAAGGAACAATTTTGGTGGCATAAGATGAAGAGAGAAATTGCAAGCTACATAGCCAAGTGTGACATTTGTCAAAGACTCAAGGCGGGACATCAGCGACGCGCAGGACTGTTGGAACCATTGGAGATTCCGGAATGGAAATGGGATACTGTAGGAATGGATTTTATCACCGGTTTGCCTACATCTAGTAGGGCAAATGACTCTATCTGGGTTATCGTAGATAGATTTTCCAAATTCGCCCATTTCATACCAGTAAAGACCACCTACCAGAGTTCGAAGATAGCAGAGTTTTACATTGCTAGAATAGCCAGTTTGCATGGAGACCCCAAGAACATTGTATCGGATCGAGGAACTTAGTTTACCTCGAGATTTTGGAAGAAAGTTCAAGAAGGATTAGGAACCCGACTGGATTTCAGCACAGCTTATCACCCTCATACAGATGGACAAACGGAGCGAGTAAATCAAATACTCTAAGATATGTTGAAAGCTTGTGTGCTAGAGTATGGATCAAAATGGGAAGATTGTCTGCCGTTCGCAGAATTTTCGTAGAACAATAGTTATCAAGCCAGTTTGCAAATGGCCCCATTTGAATTCATGTATGGAAGGAAGTGTCGTACCCCTTTGAATTGGTCAGAAGCAGGAGAGAGTCAAATTTTCGAACCCGAAATCCTACGAGAAGACGAAGAGAAAGTTCACAAGATCCGTGAGCACCTCAAGACCGCCCAGTCCAGACAGAAGAGTTATGCCGACAAGAGATGTCAAGACCTAGCTTTCTATATCAGATATTTTCTGTATCTCAAAGTGTCACCTTTGAAAGGAATGCAACGTTCCCAACTCAAGGGAAAGTTAGCCCCCAGATATATCAGACCTTTCAAGATGCTGAATCGTCGAGGAGGAGTAACGTATCAACTGGAACTTCCCGAGGAAATGTCAGCCGTGCATAACGTGTTCCATATATCGTTACTTCGCAAATGCCTAGAAGTCCCGGAGAAGACCGAAGTATTCAAGAATATTGACCACTACACCATAGAGATCAACGATTACCTGACGTATCCCGAAGTACCCATTCGTATTTTGGAGGAAGCTTTTAGAACCACCAGGACCCGGAGTATCAAGTTTCTCAAGATCCAGTGGAGCAACCACACTGAAAAAAACCTACCTGGGAGCAAGAAGACTACATTAGGACGGAGTTTCCCGGTCTCTTTGAATCCTAGTTTTCTTTTTCTCAAATATCGGGACGAGATTTTGTTTAAGGGGGCAAGGTTTGTAACATCCCAAAAATATTGATCAAGGTTATCAAATTCCATTCACCAAAATTAGGGCTAATAAAAACTTTTGTTAATTAAAATCTGTAGGGCCACGCAAAGATAAAAAAACTTTTTCCTCTAACGTGGTGATCCCAAGATCTAGCTGAGGTAGAAGGCCATGAGTTTTAACACTAGACGCGCAGTTGCGGATTACTGATGAAGAGCGTCAGTTGATGCAGTACAGTCCTCACGATCCAATCGTCCTGGTGCTGTTCGTACAACACCTATGCTGGTATCCACACGTACAAGGAGGAGCACCGGCGGCGAACTGCTAGGTTTGATACGACGGTAGGACTACTGTGGAGCTAGGGTTTCCAACACATGGAATGACCTAACCGAACAACGATTAACCTTTCTGGGTTACGGTGCTCCACTATATATAGGGAGTGAATGTGGGCTCTGCTCGCGCGGCCCATTCACTAAAGCCCTTATAATTTTGGTCCCCGTGATTCCAACTCACTGACTCAGTCCAAATTAGGCTCGGGTCCAACCCAACCAGATTTCCAGTTCAGATCCAATCTGAACATGCTCCCACTCTTAAGTGTGTGACCCCGCAGGCTCATGGCTAATTGGGAACGATTAGTGTCCAACTCCAAATCGATCAGTCGGTAGCGGCTCTTAGAAGAACGTGCCGACTCCCAAGTACCAAAGAGTCATGACGACTTGCCTTTCCAATGTGACTTGCGTCCGAGTCCCTTTTGCCTCACGATATACCTTGTCAGACTATAGGAGAATATATGTCATCCCTTATATACTCCAACTCTCTTCTCGATCCGAGATAAGTGATTCACCCAACTAACTCTTAGTCGATCTCCTCGGTTAACACATAACCGAGTCGTGCATGGCCATGCTTTCCGAATCATATCATTCGAGAGGGCCCAGAGAATATCTCTCCAAGTGGAGGGGCAAAATCCCATCTTGGTTATTCACATCACGCAGCTTGATTCTCAGTCGACCCAAACTCTGCCTTTATAACTGCCCAGTTACGGATCAGTGTTTGACAGAACCTAAGTCGGTGATCCTCAACTCGGACTATGCAATAACCTCAGGTCTAAGGATTACATTGATTGAGATATACAAATATCAACTTTTTCGTTGTACCTCAATATGGGTCAATCTGATTCGCCAAACTCTTTAGCCGAGTCCGTGTAAGTTGGAATAGCATCTCCATGCCCATGACAAGTGGAACCGAGTCATCAAGCCAACTTTCACATTGGTCTAAGTTCTGTGTCCATCACAACCTCAATGACCAAGGATATTTAGTACAAACAACATGAATGCATAGTTCCACAAGCGAAACACATATTCAATGATACACATTAGATGTTTATACAAGGACTACTTAATATCTTTATGAATACAATGGGAAATATCATCATACATGATTTTGTCTAGGGCATATTCCCAACAGTATCCCACTTGCACTAGAGTCAATCTTCCGACATCACATGTCTAAGCATCTAATGCCCATGGCTCTCAGGTGCGCCTCATGCTTTGGCTGGGGTAACGGCTTTGTCAATGGATCCGCAATATTTGCATCCGTGTGTACCTTGTATAACTTGATATCACCCTGATCCACGAACTTGCGAATCAGGTGGTACCGCATGAGTATGTGTTTGTTCTTCTGGTGTTGTCTAGGTTCCTTGGCTTGTGCAATATCACCATTGTTGTCACAATACACTTCTAACGGATTGGACAATCCCTGAACCACACCAAGATCCATGAGGAAATTTCTCAACCAAACTGCTTCCTTTGCTGGCTCCGAGGCGGCAATATACTCAGCATCTATTGTAGATGTAGACACAATCACTTGCTTGGAACTATTCTATCTCACAGCACCTTAGTTTATAATAAACACGTATCCGGATTGCGAACGAGAATCATCAGAGTCGGTAAGATAACTCGCATTCGTGTAACCCTTTACACTGAGTTCATCTTCACCACCATAAACCAAGAACATATCCTTAGTCCTTCTCAAGTACTTTAGGATATTTTTAGCCGTTGTCCAGTGGATTTCTCTAGGATCAGCCTGGTATCTGCTCACAACACTTAGAGCATATGAAACATCCGACCTAGTATAAATCATGGCATACATGATGGATCCGACTGCAGAAGCAGACAGAATCGCACTCATCCGACTTCGCTCATCAGTTGTCGAAGGACACTGAGTCTTGCTAAGTTATACACCATGGGACATCGGTAAGAACCCCTTCTTAGACGATTCCATGTTGAACTTCTTCAACACTTTGTCCAAATAAGTACTCTGACTCAATCCAATGAGCATCCTTGATCTATCTCTATAGATCCGGATTTCGAGGATGTATGTTGCCTCACCCAAGTATTTCATTGAGAAACTCCTTTCCAATGATTCCTTGGTTTCTTGCAACATCTGGACATCATTTCCAATCAGTAATATGTCATCCACATATAAGATTAGAAAGTTTAGTTTGGTCCCACTAAACTTCTTGTACAAACAAGAATCATGATCACTCTTGATGAAGCCAAACGATTTGATTACCTCATCAAAGTGAATATTCCAACTCCGAGATGCTTGCTTCAACCCATAAATGGATTTCTGAAGTTTACATACTTTGTCATCATTAGCCGGATCGAAAATACCCTCGCGCTGTAATATCTACACGTCCTCGGTTAAATTTTCGTTAAGGAAAGCCGTTTTGACATCCATCTGCCATATCTCATAGTCGAAATAGGCCGCTATAGCTAACATGATCCGAACTGATTTAAGCATCGCTACGGGCGAGAAAGTCCCGTCGTAATCAACTCCTTGAACTTATTGGAAGCCCTTCGCGACAAGGCGTGCTTTATAGACGGAAAAATTTCCATCCATATCAGTTTTCTTCTTAAAGACCCATTTGCACTCGACGGATCTTGCACCGTCTGGCAGATCAACCAAGTTCCAAACTTGATTTTCATCCATGGACTTTAACTCGGATCTCATGGATCCAAGCCATGAATCGGAATTAGATCCCACCATCGCTTCCGAATAATTTTCCAGCTTGTAACATCCCAAAAATACTAATCTTGTATCATCAATTTCTAATTATCAAAATTAGAGTTAACAAAAACTTTTCTAAGTAAAATTATGAATGCATGCATATGTGTATGCATTGATTTTGAATTCTTTTAAAACCACCTCGTTTGTTTGTTTCATTGCTTGTAAATGTTTCTTAGGTGAAATAAACATCATCTAAAACATTTCCCACACTTTTCCTAAAGACAAGTAAATCAAAACACATATATGAAATGAATGGTCATTTTGGCCAATTTAACTCCCATGCCTACTTTGGCTGTCTCAAACTTTCAAAACCTAACAGAAACTTTTCTGGATCTTTGCACCCCTTGAATGTACTCATAACAAAGTATCAAGGCCCACTTTGTGATCATCCAGAAACGTTCAAATGCATAGTTTAAATGACAATTCAAAATTGAATCTTTATCATATGGGAAGATCCCACTTTTTCAAAAACCACTCAAACAAGCTAAACTTTCAAAACCCAAGCATCTGCAGACTCACTAGCACCAATCTAGCAAATCCACCAAAATTCAATTCAAAATTCAAAACTTGATTTCATGCGGCCATTTCATCAAACAGGTTGCAAACACAAATCAAACAAACATCAAACACTATTGTGAGCAGTGATTCTTGCCTAACTTGTTCCCTAGTTATCTCACACCTAGCTCAGTAGATCATCTAGGAAGATTAACTATGAACTAGCACCACTGTGAGCTTGCCATTGCCATCAATGGTGAACAGCCGAGCACACCCTTGACACCCCATAGTCGACAGCAAGCTAGGAGCAATAGCAAGCCTAGCCAGCATGTCTGGGAGGCAGCCCACCGTCCACCGCCACTCCCTGTCCCAGCCGCGAGCGTTGCCAAGCCCTGGACCACGCCCACAAGCTGCGCCCAGACTGCCAGAGACCATGCCGAGCGTGCGCCAGAGCACCACCCTCGACCAGCGCCCACAGACCACGCGCCGCCCATGCCGCGTGCACACACAATCCCCACCGACCCAGGAGACCGCCAGACATCCCCGTTTGCCCCCCCCCTCGTGTCGCACAGCCACTGCCCGCCGTCGAAGACGCCGCCTCTGCCGTGGAGAGCATCGCCCGTTCCAGACCAAACCGCACCGCCCCACGCCTCGAAACCATGTCGTTGAGCATCACCAGGAGACACCGCACCGCCCCTTACCTTCGCCCATGCCATTAGCCGCATGTAGCATCGCCCCCGACAAGCTCACCGTGCGCCCCGACGGTCCCCTCGCTCGAATATAAATAGAGGACACCCCCACATGATTTATTCAAACCATCTCACTCCCCTCTTCTCACTGATCGTGCCACACCATTCCCGGAGCAAGGCGAGCACCACCCCGCCGGAATTTCACCGGAGCCCGCCGCCTCTGGAGAAGAAGGGAACCATCGATTTCGTCCACCCCAGGAGCTGCCGCGACCACCCCTGAGTTCGCCATCGTCGACTTCATCATTCGCCCGCCTCGCCGACGCTCGCCAGTACCCCGGTGAGCCCCCAACGACCCTCACCCGTCGCGTTAGGTTTCAGTCTCGCCGGCGTTGTCTCGCGTCGATGATGGCTCCTAGTCGTTGGATTAGAAATAGATCGAACGACCCACAAAGCCCCATACCGCTTCGCCCAGCCCCGTGTCACTGACGAGTGGGGACACCCACTTAAGCAGCCTGCGGGAGCACTGTGCTTAGCAGGCCGGCCCAATCTCTTTTCCCGCGCAAGCCCAGTTATTCAAATTAAACTTTTTCTATTTCAATTCAAACACACTTCTGTACCCAACTTCAAAATCAACCCAGATCGATTTAGTGCACCAAATGGAGTAGAAGTAATTTTGTTAGAAAGGTCTGTGAATGCTGAATCCAAGACCGTTGGATTCAAGTCATTTGGATCTATAGATCACCCATGGTAAAAATAACAAGGCACAAGCTTTTCTGCATTCAAACATTTTTCAAATTTAAACCATAATAGCTTTTGAGTTGATTCCAACTCTCAAAAATCACATTTAACCGTACCTTTCAGAATATATAAAAATATATAGGTTTACTTGCAGAAATAATGTTCAAGTAATAAAAAATTGCTACATAGGCATTTCTAGTCCTTTAATTAATTAAAATAAAAGGGTAAAACCTTATTAAATTGTGACACCACTTTAAATCACATTCCCATGGACTACAATATGTGGTGATGATAGGTGTCAACATGATCCCATGTTGGCTTTGGAGAATATTAAATCTTAAGTAGTTTTCAATGAGTAGAAATTTCTTTTCTAAAAATAAAAGGAATTAAACCAAGATTTAATTTTGTAAGGTTAGTGATGATGCTAGATCATCTATAGGACCCTTGTGTGTGATGATTGCAAGTAGTTAAGTATTGTTTGGTGATTGTGTACCTCGTATTTATTCATAGACTCTAGTACCGACCAAGGATACGAGGAGGAAGGAGGATACTACGAAGAAGAAGCCGAGGAGAACTTCAACCACTACTCTGCACAAGGCAGGCCAATACTTGCAAGTTAAAACTTGCAATTTAGCAAGCTTATCATGATATTGATGCAAGTTAACTCTTGCAGAATACCCTACTGATGCCACAAACCACTACTTGATACTATGCCTACTATATGCCTTAAGCATATGTGATCATACCCACTTGATTAAACCAATCCTAGTTTTATTTGCAAGCCTCTTACTTTATTTCTTTATCAAAACTTACTTAGAGTTTACTTAAGTGAATTATAGATACTAGAAAGATATTTGAAGGTTGCATAAAGAGCATAAAATTTGGCCTAAGCTAAATAACCTTGATATCCTCCCAAGGCATAAGATTGAACTTAGTTAGCACCTACTAGTTACCACCCCTCATCAGTGCTTACCCCCACTTGTAGATGCTAGTTCTAAGCATAAAACTTGATCAACCTTAGATGGGAGTAGTTGGTGGAAAAATGGTTATGAAAACCTTAGAATGATGGATCATTCTACTGAGATGTTTTGACAAGTGTTTCCGAACACCAGATAATTTTGGTGATGAAAATGTTGAGGCAGGAGCCTTAGCCTCTTTATAAAAACTGATGGTTGTCTGGATGCGATACCATTCCAATTTTATCATACAACCACAATACCCGAATATTGGGTAGGGCTTGACTGGAAACTTATATACCTTAGTATTAGTTCCCTCACGACCAAGGTCTGAGCTGAGGCTACCTTGTGAAGATTGTCCACCTGTGCAGTACCCAAGATGACAGCTGGTCATGGTTGGGAGGTCAAACTCACAAGAGAGGTGCTTATACTAGGGCGTGTAATTGAAATGTTAGGATTGATTATCGGCATACTGAGTATGGTGAATTCAGGATTTGTTCCTGACGGATGTATCGAATGTTGTGGTGAAAGTGTTCAATCTCTGCAAAGTGTCAAACTATTCGAATAGCCGCGTCCGCGGTTATGGACAGTTGGAGTGGCCATACTGTTCCCCCGTCAGACTTTTCAAAATGACTTTGACTTGACCACAACAGAGTTGTGATATGAAATACAAGTTCCCCCTTAGGAGTTATAAAATTGTGACTAGCTTTGGAACCTAGTAGAGATAAATCTGGCTTTTGCAAAAGAACCCTAGAGCCTAGTGTCCTATTATCAAAAACCCCTTTACCTGTTAGTATTAGTTTGCGAGTACTTAAAGAGTACTCATGGCTTTGTCCCTGGATATTCCCATGGCCAGACTATGAAGAGGAGTACCTGGAAGATGGACCCCAGGAAGGTTACGACAACTAGGATCATCTCCCATCGTCAGCATTGCCTGTGACCCCGAAGATGGAGCTTCGCCTACGCTACCATTATTATTACGTATTCCGCTGCTTGAAGTTGTATTAAGAACTGGATCATGAGATCCCTATTTGTGTAAGAACTTATGTATCGTTTGTAATGGATAATGTACTATGGTATCCAATTCTGTTATGTCTCGCAAAAATGGTAATCCTGGGATTGCGAGGTATGGCAAAACAGGCATCTAGGATTGAAAAATCCGAGTGTTAACAAGTTGGTATCAGAGCCATCCTGACCATAGGAGACCCTAGTTAGACTAGACGTTTGAACCAAAAACTTAGTTTCAAAGCCAAAGAAAATAAATATTTACAAAAACTTATTCTCATTCTTATCTCTTTAATTCTTTCCTAAAAATTCATGTTCCTCAAAAACTCTTGCAAAATACATAAAATTTTGACACACTTGATCACCCTGCTAATCTACTCATCCTCTATTTTTATAGATGGACGTGAAGTACAGCAAGTTTTACCAACTTGGGAATGGAGGAGACCTTATCTTTGAGAGGGATTTGGACCAGCTTTTGGAACTTCTAGAGCGTCCTCACCCCGAGTTCTTCGGATCTCAGCTCAATGATCAAGGAGGAGAAGTGAAGGGATTCGCGGCATAGTAAATCAAAATTTTCTACGGAGCAAACAGAGGGAAAGCCAAGATCTAATCTAGGAGATGCAAACAACGAGAGAGATTAGATTAGATCTTCATACCCTTGAAGATTCGCACAGCGGAACGTTCGTCGGAACGTGGGTGATGTAGTCGTACTTGCTTCTCCTCCTCGTGATCCGATCCGATCTAGCACCACAAGTGGCGGTGCCTCCGTGAGATGCACACGTGTAGCACCTCGACGTCTCCTCCTTCCTCGGACCAGCAAGTATGGTGGATAGATGTATTGGATCTACAACACGACGGCGTGGTGTATATGGTGGAGAATTTCTGCAGCAGGGCACTAGTAGAAAAAGAGCCATACGTCCACCCTAGTTTGGAGCATTAGTCCCGGTTATGGTTGGACCCGGGACTAATGTGAACATTAGTCCCGGTTCCAACGGCTAGAACACCATACATCTTTAGTCCCGGGTCAAACGGGACCTTTAGTCCCGGTTCGTATCACCAACCGGGACTAAAAGGGGTGCCCCAGTGCCAATACCTTTAGTCCCGGTTCGTATCACCAACCGGGACTAAAGGTGTGACCTTTAGTCCCGGTTCGTATTACCAACCGGGACTAAAGGTGTGACCTTTAGTCCCGGACTAAAGTATTGATCGGGCTAAGCTTAGTGGAGCGTGTCAATAGGTAGTGCTTTCTTTTTCTAATTCAAGCTGGATGTCCATCGTGCTAAGCTGATTATAGCACGTTAATAGGCAATTCTTTTTTTTCTGATTTGAGTCGCTGCACCGATGGAACCTAATGGCCCAGACCAATAAAAGGAAAGAAAACTATATGTCGTGTGAGAACGTGACTTGGACGTAATTAGATGGACCTAGTTAAATCCTAGCCCTAAATTAAAAATCTAATAGTTAATAGTATAATTTTGAAGATGTGTATCAACCTAATGCCTTCAAAACAATCTTTTATATTGATTTTTATTTATTTCTTTGTCTCTACTCGACGTGTTACAACTTGATGGCTGGACGTTATCTCGACTTGGCAAAAAGGCTCCTAGCTTAACACGGACACGCCTAAGCCTGTGCATCTACGGGTTTAATTTGAGCGGGTTTTGCTGGTTTATCAACCCGGTGAATTTTTTCTGGTTTGAACCTTGAAGCTTGAACCAGATTGAAGCTTGAACCTCCGCTAGCTCCATCCGCACGAAAAAATCGAAAAGAAAAAAATTATTTTAGAAAAAAAGTTATTTTAGTATTTTTTATGTTATATTTGAATTCCTCGCATTTTTCTGATAATAATGGATATATTATTTATTAAATTTCAATTTACAGATTTGAAGATATTGTTTATGTCATATTAAATGAATAAATGGCAAAAATGAATAAAATATTAATTTAATTAGTTTTTACTTTCATTAGAATAAAATGTTATTATTAATTATTTATTGTTGTTTACTAAAATTAGTTGTTCTTAATTTCAAAAAAACGTGTCACATATCGATATGAGTTAATAAGATTGATATACTAGTCTTGACAACAAGATATATTGGTCCTTCGCGCAGGTGGGAGAGATGGAATGAAGAAGTTAAGCGTGCTGGGGGTGGAGTAGTGCTAGGATGGGTGACTGAATGGGAAGTTTGACTGTAAGTACGATTTGAACTAAGATTAAGTATAATTAGTGTTAAAAATGAGAGATGTGGGAGATCAACGAGCCAAATAATTCAAAGGTTTAAGAAAAAATTGAAAAAAAAAATCAAATTTTTTTTAAAAAATAAAATAAAAAAAAACTTTTAGTCCCGGTTTGTATTACAAACCGGGACTAAAGGTCCTCCCCACATTGCACGGAGTAGCGGCCACGTGTGCCCCAATTTGTCCCGGTTGGTGGGGCAACCGGGACTAAAGGTTAGAGCTTTAGTCCAGATTGCCCCGTCCCGGTTGGGCAACCGGGACTAATGGCCCTTACCAACCGGGACGCATGGGGCGTTTTCTACCAGTGGGGCTTCGCCTACACGCAGTCGGGAGGGAGAGAGGAAGGGCAGCAGGGCGGCTAGGGTTGGAGGGGAAGGTGTAGGGGTTTGGTGCGCCCCCACCCCTCTTTATATAGAGGGGGGGGCGCAGCCCTAGCCCCTACCCCAAGCCCAAAGGATAAGGAGTGGGGGGCATGGACTCTACCCTCTTCTAGAAACCCTATCTCTAGTTTAAACAATTTAAACTCTCTAGGATCGGCTGGGCCCTATGGGGCCTTGTGCCCCTGTCCCAATGCGGCCAGGACACTCCCTCATAGGCCCATGCCCCCTCCCGGAAGGTGGGGCCACGTCGGTCCCCTTCCGGAAGGTTCTAGAAGCTTCCGGTACAATACCGATTAACCCGGAACAATTCCGAACTCCAAAAACTGCACTGCCTTATATGAATCTTATTCTCCGGACCATTCCGGAACCTCTCGTGATGTCCCGGATCCCATCCGAGACGCCAAACAAAAATTCATAAACCAATTATCCAATCTATCCTAGCATCAAGACACGTTAAGTGTGTGACCCTGCGGGTTCGAGAGTATGCAGACATGATCTTCTATCAATAATCAACAGCGGGGACTGGGCACCCATATTGACTCCCACACATTCATCGATGATCATATCGGATGAACCACGATGCCAGGATTCAATCAATCCCATATATATATTCCCTTCATCTCGCGATATTTTACTTGCCCGAGATTCGATCGTCGGTACCGTCATACCTAGTTCAATCTCGTTCACAGCAAGTACTTTACTCGTTCCGTAATCCGATATCACTTTGTGATTAACTCCTTAACCACATGCTTGCAAGCGGTGTTGATATCGATTACCGAGTGGGCCCGAAGTATATCCCTCCGACTTGGGAGGGACAAATTCCATCTCGATACATACAACCCAACAGATACTTTCCGATCACCTGAGAGACACCTTTATGATCACCCTCTCATAGGATGACGTTTGATGACCTCAAAGCTTTCTTCTGATACCAGGGAGTTGTATTATCTCATGTTCTAAGGAATACAATATTTGACATAAGAAAAACTTCGCAAAGACGAACACGATGACACGATCTAATTGCTTTGCTTAGTTTGGGTCTGTCCATCATAATATTCTCCAATGAAATGATCTCATTATCAATTGACAACTCATGTCTATGGTTAGGAAACCTTAACCATCATTGATCAATGAGCTAGTCCTTAGAGGCGTACCAGGAACACGGTGTTGTTCACAAACCACACAAGTATTAAAGTTTCTGCTTAATGCAATTCTAGCATGGAATATAAACATTATCATGAACAAGAATTATAATAATAACATATTTATTATTGCCTCTAGGGCATAATTCCAACAGTCTCCCACTTGCACTAGAGTCAATAATCTAGTTTACATTTGGCAACAATCTCACACCCATGGCACTGAGGTGCTGATCATGTTTTACACGTGGAAGAGGTTTAGTCAATGGATCTGCGACATTCAGATCTGTATGTACTTTGCTAATCTTCAGATCTCCATCTGCTATATAATCTCGGATTATATGAAACTTGCGGTTGATATGCTTGGTCTTTGGATGATATCTTGGTTCCTTAGCGAGTGCTATGGCGCCAGTGTTGTCACACAATATCTCCAGTGGGTCCAACGCACTTGGAACCACACCAAGCTCAGTGATGAAGTTTCTGATCCAAACTCCTTCACTTGACGCTTCTGCAGCAGCCCTGTATTCCGCTTCTACTGTAGATCCCGCGATCACGCTTTGCTTGCAGCTTCTCCAGCTCACAGCTCCTCCATTCAAAATATAAACGTATCCTGTCTGAGATTTGGAATCATCCTTGTCGGTGTCAAAACTAGCATCGACGTAACCTTTTACGACAATCTGTTCATCACCCCCATAGACTAATAACATTTCTTTAGTCCTATTTAGGTACTTTAGGATGTTCTTCACGGCTGTCCACTGTTCCACTCCTGGATCACTTTGATATCTGCTCGTCAAACTGAGAGCATTGGACACTCCGGTCTAGTACACAGCATGGCATACATGATAGAACCTATGGCCGAGGCATAAGGCACTTTGCTCATAGCGTCCCTATCATTTACCGTAGCTGGACACTGAGCCTTGCTCAATATCTTACCTGACAACATAGGCACTGAACCTTTCTTTGCCTTATCCATTCTGAACCTTTTCAGAACTTTGTCTAGGTATGTACTCTGGCTTAAAGCTATCAGGCGTCTTTGTCTATCTCTATAGATCTTGATGCCCAATATATAAGCAACTTCACCTAGGTCTTTCATTGAAAAACACTTGTTCAAATAACTCTTCACATCGTTAAGCATGTTGATGTCATTTCCGATAATCAATATGTCATCCACATATAGTACCAGAAACGTCACCGAGCTCCCACTCACTTTCTTGTAGATACAAGCTTCGTAGCAATTTGGAACAAATCCAAAGCTCTTGATCACTTGATCAAAACAAAGGTTCCAACTGCGAGATGCTTGCTTCAGTCCATAAATGGAACGCTGAAGTTTGCATACTTTACTAGCATCCTTAGGATCGACAAAACCTTCGGGTTGCATCATATACAACTCTTCATCAATGTTGCCATTGAGGAACGCAGTCTTGACATCCATCTGCCATATTTCATAATCATGAAACGCAGCAATTGCTAATAAAATTCGAATGGACTTAAACATCGCTACGGGAGAGAAAGTCTCATCGTAGTCAACACCTTGAACTTGTCGAAAACCTTTCGCGACAAGCCGTTCTTTATAGACGGTAACATTACCATCCGCGTCCGTTTTCTTCTTGAAGATCCATTTGCACTCAACGGCCTTTCGGTCGATAGGAGGGTCCACCAAAGTCCATACTTGGTTTTCGCTCATGGATCCCATTTCGGATTTCATGGCCTCTAGCCATTTCTCAGAGTCTGGGCTCATCATCGCTTCCTCATAGTTCGCAGGCTCACTGTCATCTACTAACAAGACAGTTAAGACAGGGTTGTCGTACCACTCAGGAGGGGCACGCGACCTTGTCGACATGCGACGTTCAGTAGTAGCATCGTCCGAAGCGTCATGATCCTTATCATTAGCTTCCTCCATTATTGGTGCAGGCGGCACTGGAACAATCTCAGGTGCTGCGCTACTCTCCAATTCAAGAGAAGGTTCAACAACCTCGTCTAGCTCTACTTTCCTCCCACTCACTTCTTTCGAGAGAAACTCCTTCTCATGAAAGGAACCGTTCTTTGCGACAAACACTTTGCCTTCGGTTCTGTGATAGAAGGTATACCCAATAGTTTCCTTAGGGTATCCTATGAAGACGCATTTCTCCGCTTTGGGTTCGAGCTTGTCCGGCATCAACTTCTTGACGTAAGCTTCGCATCCCCAAACATTAATAAACGACAACTTAGGTTTAGCACCAAACCACAGTTCATACGGTGTTGTCTCAAAGGATTTAGATGGTGCCCTATTTAAAGTGAATGCAGCGCTTTCTAATGCATAACCCCAAAATGATAACGGCAAATCAGTAAGAGACATCATTGATCGGACCATATCTAATAGAGTTCGATTCTGGCGTTCAGACACACCATTGTGCTGTGGTGTTCCGGGTGGCGTGAGTTGCGAAATGATTCCGCTTGCTTTAAGATGCGTGAGAAAATCGTAACTCAAATATTCGCCTCCACGATCGGATCGTAAAAACTTAATCTTTCTGTTATGATGGTTCTCCACTTCATTCTGAAATTCTTTGAACTTTTCAAATGTTTCAGATTTATGTTTCATTAAATAGATATACCCATATCTACTTAAGTCATCGGTAAAAGTGAGAAAATAGCGATATCCACCGCGCGTCGAAACACTCATCGGTCCGCATACATCGGTATGTATGATTTCCAACAATTCCGTTGCTCGCTCCATCATACCGGAGAACGGGGTTTTGATCATCTTGCCCATGAGGCATGGTTCGCATGTGTCAAATGATTCAAAATCAAGAGACTCCAAAAGTCCATCAGAATGGAGTTTCTTCATGCGCTTTACACCAATATGACCTAGACGACAGTGCCACAAATAAGTAGTATTATCACTATCTACTTTGCATCTCTTAGCCTCAATGTTATGGATGTGTATTTCATCCCTTTCGAGATTTAAAAGAAATAAACCATTCACAAGAGGTGCATGACCATAAAAGATGTTACTCATATAAATAGAACAACCATTATTCTCCGATTTAAATGAATAACCGTCTTGCAATAAACACGATCCAGAAATAATGTTCATGCTCAACACAGGCACATAATAACACTTATTAAGGTTTAAAACTAATCCCGAAGGTAAAACTAAGGAGAGCGTGCCGACGGCCATCACATCAACTCTTGATCCGTTGCCAACGCGCATCGTCACCTCATCCCTCGCAAGCCACCGTCTATTCCGTAGCTCCTGTTTCGAGTTACAAATATTAGCAACTGAACCGGTATCAAATACCCAGGCACTACAACGAGGGCTAGTAAGGAAAACATCAATAACATGTATATCAAATATACCTTTGATGGTGCCAGCCTTCTTGTCCGCTAAGTACTTCGGACAGTTGCGCTTCCAGTGACCCTTGTCCTTGCAATAGAAGCACTCAGTGTCCAGCTTAGGACCAGACATGAGCTTCTTCTCAGCAGGGGCAGTACGCTTGCCGCCGCCCTTCTTGAAGGGCTTCTTTGCTCCCTTACCTTTCTTAAAGGTGGGCTTGTTGACCATCAACACATGATTATCCTTTTTGATGTCCACTTCCGCGGCCTTCAGCTTTGCGAAGATCTCGGTGATCGTATCAGTGGAACCAATCTGATTATGAGTCACTACAAAACTCTTGTAGCTGGGAGGGAGTGATTGCAGAACCCTGTCAATCTTGAGCTCCTCCGGAATCGTGCATTCCAGTTGCTCGAGGCGTTGAGTGTAGCCCGTCATCTTAATGGCGTGCTCACTAACGGAACTCCCTTCCTCCATCTTGCAGTTAAAGAACTTCTCAGAGATCTCATATCTCTCAGAACGGGCCTGGCTCTGAAACATGGTTTTTAGCTCCTCGAGAATCTCATAGGGCCCGGGATAGTCTTAAAAACGATTTTGAAGTTCCGGTTCCATAGCAAACAACATGGTGCTCTTAATCACACCATAATCATCTTTGCGTGACTGATAGACAGCTTTCTCATCAGCCGGCGCAGTTGCAGCAGGGGGGTCACCTAACGCTTTCCCAAGGACATAGTCCTTTTGACCGCCAGACAGAATGATTCATAGATTGCGGAACCAATTGGTGAAGTTAGACCCATTGTTTCTATGCTTTTCCTTCTCAGCAAAAACGTTGAAGTTGAAGTTGGACTTAGCCATTTGATCTACAATATTTGCAAGTACAAATTAGACTATGTTCATGATAACTAGTTCAACTTTTAATCACATTACTAGATGAACTCCCACTAAATTCAACATCCCTCAAGTTGTTTAGTGAACATGATCCAAATTCACCACACCTAATCCGATCTTCACGAGAAGAGATGTGGCTTCAATGGTGGACAACGAAGTGTCGATCATATCATTCATATGACTCATGCTTAACCTTTCGGTTCATGTGTTCCGAGGCCATGTCTGTACATGCTAGGCTCGTCAAGTTAGACCCAAGTATTTCCGCGTGTGCAAAACTGGATTGCACCCGTTGTATGTGAGTATAGAGTCTATAGCACCCGATCATCACGTGATGCTTGGACACGACGAACTTTTGCAACGGTGCATACTTGGGGAGAACACAGTTTTTATCTTGATCTTTAAGTTAGGAATCATCTTATAATGCTACCGTCGCGATCTAAGCATAATAAGATACATAAAAGGGATAAACATCACATGCATATAACTTTATGTGACATGGTATAGCCAATCTTCGCGCAATGATCTCCATCTTGTGCGTTCTGGCATGATCTCCATCACTCCACCATGATTGTCTCCACCACGAATAGCAACTACAACTATTGCTAACTACTTAGCGATAAAGTGAAACTATTACATGGCGTATAAGAAGTTGACTCGCAGGTCATACACAATTATAAAGACAACCATATGGCTCCTGCCGGTTGTGTACTCATCGACATGCAAGTCGTGAAACATTACAAAACATGATCATCGCATACAATATACACATCACATCTTGGGCCATACCATATCACAGAAAACACTCCCTGCAAAAACAAGTTAGACGTCTCTACTTTGTTGTTGCATGTTTTACGTGGCTTATGGGAGTAGATTCTAAGAACGATTCTTACCTACGGAAAGCCACAACGGTGATATTATGGTTGCCAAACTCCGGTGTTAATCCCATGACAACTATAGTGAGAGAAACTGACATCCACCAGCCGCATGTGTGGAACAAGCCACACGTCAAGTGCGGAGCCGGTCTCGCGAACGACGTCACATAAGGTTGGCCTGGACCGCTTCAATCTCACTATCCCGCATCATAAGAAGAACACAAACAAGAGGCTTGCAACAAAAAACATCAACGCCCGCAACAACCATGTCGCGTTCTACTCGTGAAACACATCTACGCATAGATCTAGCTCTGATACCACTGAAGGGATTCGCGGCATAGTAAATAAAAATTTTCTATGGAGCGAACAGAGGGAAAGCCAATATCTAATCTAGGAGATGCAAACAACGAGAGAGATTGGATTAGATCTTCATACCCTTGAAGATTCGCACAACGGAACGTTCGTCGGAACGTGGGTGATGTAGTCGTACTCGCTTCTCCTCCTCGCGATCCGATCCGATCTAGCACCACAAGTGGCGGTGCCTCCGTGAGATGCACACGTGCAGCACCTCGACGTCTCCTCCTTCCTCGGACCAGCAAGTATGGTGGAGAGATGGATTGGATCTACAACACGACGGCGTGGTGTATATGGTGGAGAATTTCTGCAGCAGGGCTTCGCCTACACGCAGCCGGGAGGGAGAGAGGAAGGACAGCAGGGCGGCTAGGGTTGGAGGGGAAGGTGTAGGGGTTTGGTGCGCCCCCACCCCTCTTTATATAGAGGGGGGGCGCAGCCCTAGCCCCTCCCCCAAGCCCAAAGGATAAGGAGTGGGGGGCATGGACTCTCCCCTCTTCTAGAAACCCTATCTCTAGTTTAAATGATTTAAACTCTCTAGGATCGGCTGGGCCCTATGGGGCCTTGTGCCCCTGGCCCAATGCGGCCAGGACACTCCCGCATAGTCCCATGCCCCCTCCCGGACGGTGGGGCCACGTCGGTCCCCTTCCGGAAGGTTCTAGAAGCTTCCGGTACAATACCGATTAACCCGGAACAATTCCGAACTCCAAAAACTGCACTGCCTTATATGAATCTTATTCTCCGGACCATTCCGGAACCTCTCGTGATGTCCCGGATCCCATCCGAGACTCCAAACAAAAATTCATAAACCAATTATCCAATTTATCCTAACGTCAAGACACGTTAAGTGTGTGACCCTGCGGGTTCGAGAATATGGAGACATGATCTTCTATCAATAATCAACAGCGGGGTCTGGGCACCCATATTGACTCCCACACATTCATCGATGATCATATCGGATGAACCACGATGCCAGGATTCAATCAATCCCATATATATATTCCCTTCGTCTCACGATATTTTACTTGCCCGAGATTCGATCGTCGGTACCGTCATACCTAGTTCAATCTCGTTCACAGCAAGTACTTTACTCGTTCCGGAATCCTATATCACTTTGTGATTAACTCCTTAACCACATGCTTGCAAGCGGTGTTGATATCGATTACCGAGTGGGCCCGAAGTATATCTCTCCGACTTGGGAGGGACAAATTCCATCTCGATACATACAACCCAACAGATACTTTCCGATCACCTGAGAGACACCTTTATGATCACCCTCTCATAGGATGACGTTTGATGACCTCAAAGCTTTCTTCCGATACCAGGGAGTTGTATTATATCATGGTCTAAGGGATACATTATTTGACATAAGAAAAGCTTCGCAAAGACGAACACGATGACACGATCTAATTGCTTTGCTTAGTTTGGGTCTGTCCATCATATCATTCTCCAATGAAATGATCTCATTATCAATTGACAACTCATGTCTATGGTTAGGAAACCTTAACCATCATTGATCAATGAGCTAGTCCTTAGAGGCGTACCAGGGACACGGTGTTGTTCACAAACCACACAAGTATTAAAGTTTCCGCTTAATACAATTCTAGCATGGAATATAAACATTATCATGAACAAGAATTATAATAATAACATCTTTATTATTGCCTCTAGGGCATAATTCCAACAAGAAGATCTGCAGTGGCTAATTATTGCAAGTCTCTGAGGAAGGATTGAACCTCCCACTGCGGAGGGAATTCAGTTTACCTTGAGGGAAAACAACGGGCTCGATGGACTTGACAGAGTAATGCAGGAAGCTCTTTCCCGTCTGTGTGGGCAGAGCATCAATCAAATCAAGGGTACTCGCTTTGAGTTTTGCCCAAGGCGTGATGCTAATGGACAACCCCTGGAAGCCCCATACCACCCCGAGCTGAAGACCCAACTGGACCACCTTAGCTTCATGATGTATGATCGTCAGCAGGAATTGGACAACTGCCGTGACTACTGCAACCACAAGTCTGCCATCATCAAGACGAAGGATGAGACCATCGCCATTCTAGCAAAAGATCGCAAGTCTCGCCGCCGTCAGCTCGACAAGAAGGAGCGCATTATTGCCCGTCTTCGCCACCGCATCTCATCTTTGGAGGAGACCATCCACGAGAGAGACATGCAGTTGGAGGAAAGGGAGAATGCCGGAGAGGATCTTCGTGGAGACCCTTACTCCTATCTCAGCGATGACGATGATTTTTTGGAGGATCAGGCCATTGACTTCTTCACCGATGAGGATGATTTCGCCTTCATCAATGATGGTGATGATGATGAAGCCACAGATTCCGAGGAGTCGTAGCACTTGAGCACTAGCGTAGTGAGTAGTATTCGGTCCCACTGTATCATAGTTCTCAGAATGGTTCTTAAAACCATCTGTTTTTCTTTGTTGTGGTGTGCGTTGTACTGTGTGCTATGAATGAATGAAAAAGCAAGATGCTAGAAAATCTGAGTCAGACTGTAAAACTTTTCAAAGACCCAAAACTTTAGAAATTTCCCCCTTTTCTCATGATCTATCTCAATCTTCAGATGCCACGTGGAAGATGTGGTTCATCCCCGGACCCGATGTTGCAGATTCTGCAAATGTTGACTTCTGACCATGAAGCTGAAAGAGCGGAACGTCAAGCCAACCTAGCCACTCTGCAGCAGATAGCTCCGCTAGCCCACAACAACCAAGGCCATGGAAATCAGGACCACCATGGATCTAAGCTCAAAATTTACAGAATACCAACCCACCTGTTTTCATTAAGTCAGAAGAGCCCTTAGACGCCGATGATTGGCTGCAAACCATGGAAAATAACTTAGAAGTAGCTGGAGTGGAAGCCAACGAGAAAGTCCTGTTCGCCACCCACTATCTAGCCGGAGATGCCAGGGCATGGTGGAACAGTGTTTGCGCAATGACCGGAGGCCAGATGATGACCTGGGATGAATTCAAGGTCAATTTCAGCAGAACCCATGTGCTACCGGGTTTGATCAAGAGAATGAGAGACGAGTTCAGAGAGCTGAAGCAAGGAAGGATGACTGTAGTGGAATACCGTGACAAATTTTTGTCATTAGCTAGGTATGCCCCGGATGAGATCGACACCGAAGCCAAGAAGAAAGAAAGATTCCTGAATTGTCTGCATGATGAGATGCAGACTGTATTAGTCAATATCCCCTTTGCTGACATTGAAGCCCTTGTCGACTCTGCCATCCGAATGGAAGGAAAGATCAACCAAGCCAATGCCCCAGCTCAACAGCAGCGTCATGTTCAGCGAGGAAGATGGTTTGCCCCAGGGAATTCACTCAACCGCAATGGCCGTCTTTTTCTCATGCATGCTGAAGAAGCTCGGGAAGCCCCAGACGTCGTGCTGGGTATGTTTTCTATTAATTCGGTACTTGCAAGAGTGTTGTTTGATTCTGGTGCATCGCATTCATTTGTCACTGAAGAATTTGCATGCACTAGTAAAATTCAACCAACCAAACTGAAGCATGTCATGATTGTTCAAATTCCCGGATCAACCACCAAGGCTAGGAAAATTTGCAAAGCCGTCCCTATCCGAATCCATGGCATAGATTTTTATGCAAATCCGATAGTACTTGGAACTAAAGGTTTGGAAGTACTACTAGGAATGGATTGGATGTCCAAACATAAAGGATTGATCGACTGTGCTCAGAAAGCCATCACTATGACCAGTACATCCGGAATAGCAGTCGAACATATATCTGAAACCTTACCTCGCCAATTCAAATGCAACAAGAGTATAGCCCAACCTACCATTGACCAAGTCTAGATAGTCTGTGAATACCCCGATGTATTTCCATATGTTTTGCCCGGTATGCCCCCAGATCGGGATATCGAGTTCATCATCGAACTAATCCCAGGAACAGGACCCATAGCCCAGAGACCCTATAGTATGAACCCGTCAGAGCTAGCAGAACTAAAGAAGCAACTGGATTCCATGTTGGAAATCGGATTGATTCAACCAAGTGCGTCCCCATGGAGATCACCTATCTTATTTGTGGACAAGAAGGATGGAGGTAACCGTTTGTGTACGGATTATCGGAAGTTGAATGATGTCACCATCAAGAACAAGTACCCCTTGCCTAAGATAGAAGATTTGTTTGATCAATTGACCGGTGCCAAAGTGTTTTCTAAGATTTATCTTAGAACTGGCTATCATCAACCCAAAATTTGTGCAGAGGATATTCCAAAGACTGCGTTTACCACCAGATATGGATTGTATGAGTATACCGTCATGTCTTTCGGACTAACCAATGCTCCTTCTTATTTCATGAACCTCATGAATAAGATTTTTATGGACTTCCTGGATAAGTTTGTCGTTGTTTTCATCGATGACATTCTGATTTATTCCAAGTTAGAAGAAGAACATGAGATACACCTAAGGACCATTCTTGGAACCCTTACAGAGCATCAGTTGTATGCCAAGTTTAGCAAATGTGAATTCTGGTTACAGGAGGTAGGATTCCTTGGTCACATTGTATCAGCCGGAGGAATTGCCGTTGACCCTGCCAAAGTGAATGATGTAGAAGATTGGCAAGCCCCAACCACTCAAACCCAAGTTCGTGCATTTCTCGGATTGGCGAGATACTACCGCAAATTCGTAGAACGATTCTCGAGTATCGCCAGACCCATGACCCAATTGCTGAAGAAGGACAAGAAGTTTGAATGGACAGACAAATGTGAAGCGAGTTTTCAAGAACTCAAGAGGAGATTGATTTCAGCCCCAATCTTTATCATGTCGGATATCACGAAGCCCTTCGATGTGTATTGCGATGCATCCAAGATCGGTCTATGATGTGTTCTAATGCAAGAAGGAAAAGTTATATCTTATCTATCCCGACAATTGAAGCAACACGAGCAAAATTACCCAACCCACGACCTCGAACTCGCAGCCGTAGTTCTAGCCCTGAAGACATGGAGACATTAACTGATGGGAAACCGTTGTGAGATTTATTCAGATCACAAGAGCCTAAAGTATATATTTACTAAAAAGGAGCTGAATATGAGGCAGAGAAGATGGATTGAGATAATCAAAGATTACAACCTGGACATTCACTATCACCCTGGTAAAGCCAATGTGGTAGTCGATGCTCTTAGCAGATTGCCGTGCCGCTTGAACTCCATGATTTTGAAGGAGCAACCAAGTTTGCACAAAGAGATGGAAGATTTTCGAATTGAATTAGTGAGTGAAGGATTTTTGGCTAGCATAGAACTTCAGCCCACTTTGATCAGTCAGATTAAAGAGGCACAGAAGGGAAATGCCAGTATTGACGGAATCAAGCGTCGTATCGGTACAGGAAAAGTACCCGGATTCACCGAGGACGAAGAAGGAGTTTTGTGGTACAAAGGACGCCTTTGTGTACCAGCAGATTCCAAGTTGAAAGAAGTTATTTTGAAGGAGGATCATGATACTCTTTATTCTATCCATCCCGGAGGAACTAAGATGTATCAAGATTTAAAGGAACAATTTTGGTGGCATAAGATGAAGAGAGAAATAGGAAGCTATATCGCCAAGTGTGATATATGTAAGCAAGTCAAGGCAGGACATCAAAGACCCGCTGGATTGTTGCAACCCTTGCAGATTCCGGAATGGAAATGGGATTCTGCAGGGATGGACTTTATCACTGGACCACCTACTTCTAGTAGGGGAAATGACTCTATCTGGGTCATAGTGGACAGATTGTCCAAAGTCGCCCATTTCTTGCCTGTCAAGACCACATATCAGAGTTTGAAACTAGCGGAGTTGTACATCGCTAGAATCGTTAGTTTGCATGGAGTCCCCAAGAACGTCGTATCAGATCGAGGAACTCAGTTTACCTTGAGATTCTGGAAGAAAGTTCAAAAAGGTTTAGGAACCCGCCTAGATTTCAGTACCGCGTATCACCCTCAGACCGATGGACAAACAGAGCGAGTAAATCAAATACTCGAAGATATGCTGAGAGCATGTGTGTTAGAATATGGATCCAAGTGGGAAGACTGTCTGCCGTTTGCAGAATTTTCATACAACAACAGTTATCAAGCCAGTTTGCAAATGGCCCCATTTGAATTTATGTACGGAAGAAAGTGGCGTACCCCTTTGAACTGGTCGGAAGTAGGAGAGAGTCAGATTTTTGGACCCGATATCATACGAGAAGTAGAAGAGAAGGTTCACAAGATTCGTGAGCACCTCAAGACTGCCCAATCCAGACAGAAGAGTTACACCCACAAGAGACGTCGAGACCTCGCCTTCAACATAGGAGATTTTGTTTATCTGAAAGTGTCACCATTGAAGGGAATGCAGCGTTTCCAACTCAAAGGAAAGTTAGCCCCCAAATATATCGGACCTTTCAAGATCCTGAACCGTCGAGGAGAAGTATCGTACCAATTGGAGATACCTGAAGAGATGTCAGCCGTGCACAATGTGTTACATATCTCGTTACTTCGCAAGTGTCTCGAAGTCCCCGAGAAGACCGAAGTATTCAAGAATATCGACCATCGGACCATAGAGATCAACGATGACCTGACCTATCCCGAAGTACCCATCCGCATTTTGGAAGAAGCTTTTCGAACTACCCGAACCCGGAGCATCAAGTTTCTCAAGATTCAGTGGAGCAACCACAGAGAAGAGGAAGCTACCTAGGAACGCGAAGATCACATCAGGATGGAGTTTCCATATCTCTTCAAATCCTAGGTAATCTTTTCGTCCTTTTTCAAATCTCGGGACGAGATTTTGTTTAAGGGGGGAAGGTTTGTAACATCCCACAAATACTAAGCTTGGATCATCAATTTCTAATCATCAAAATTAGGGTTAACAAAAACTTTTCTAAGTAAAATTATGAATGCATGCATATATGTATGCATTGATTTTGAATTCTTTTAAAACCACCTTGTTTGTTTGTTTCATTGCTTGTAAAATGTTTCTTAGGTGAAATAAACATCATCTAAAACATTTCCCACACTTTTCCTAAAGACAAGTAAATCAAAACACATATATGAAATGAATGGTCATTTTGGCCAATTTAACTCTCATGCCTACTTTGGCTGTCTCAAACTTTCAAAACCTAACAGAAACTTTTCTGGATCTTTGCACCCCTTGAATGTACTCATAACAAAGTATAAAGGCCCACTTTGTGATCATCCAGAAACTTTCAAATGCATAGTTTAAATGACAATTCAAAATTGAATCTTTATCATATGGGAAGATCCCACTTTTTCAAAAACCACTCAAACAAGCTCAACTTTCAAAACCCAAGCATCTACAGACTCACCAGCACCAATCTAGCAAACCCACCAAAGTTCAATTCAAAATTCAAAACTTGATTTCATGCGGCCATTTCATCAAATAGGTTGCAAACACAAATCAAACAAACATCAAACACTATTGTGAGCAGTGATTATTGCCTAACTTGTTACCTAGTTAGCTCACACCTAGCTCAGTAGATCATCTAGGAACATTAACTATGAACTAGCACCACTGTGAGCTTGCCATTGCCATCAATGGTGAACAGCCGAGCACACCCTTGCCACCCCATAGTCGACAGCAAGCTAGGAGCAACAGCAAGCCTATCCAGCATGTCTGGGAGGCAGCCCACCGTCCATCGTCTCTCCCTGTCCCAGCCGCGAGCGTTGCCAAGTCCTGGACCAGGCGCACAAGCCGCCCCCAGAACGCCAGAGACCATGCCGAGCGTGCGCCAGAGAACCACCCTCGACCAGCGCCCACAGACCATGCGCCGCCCTCGCCGCGTGCACACACAATCCCCACCGACCCAGGAGACCGCCAGACATCCCCGTTTGCCGCCCCGTGCCGCACAGCCACCACCCGCCATCGAAGACGCCGCCTCTGCTGCGTAGAGCATCGCCCGTTCCAGACCAAACCGCACCGCCCCACGCCTCGAAACCATGTCGTTGAGCATCACCAGGAGACACCGCACCGCCCCTACCTTCGCCCATGCCATTAGCCGCTTGTAGCATCGCCCCCGACGAGCTCACCGTGCGCCCCGACGGTCCCCTCGCTCGACTATAAATAGAGGCCACCCCACATGATTTCTTCACACCATCTCACTCCCCTCTTCTCACTGATCGTGCCACACCGTTCCTGGAGCAAGGCGAGCACCACCCCGCTGGAATTTCACCGGAGCCCGCCGCCTCTGGAGAAGAAGGGAGCCATCAATTTCGTCCATCCCAGGAGCTGCCGCGACCACCCCTGAGTTCGTCGTCGTCGACTTTGTCGTTCGCTTGCCTCGCCGACCCTTGCCAGTACCCCGGTGAGCCCCCAACGACCCTCACCCGCCGCGTTAGGTTTCAGTCTCGCCGGCGTTGTCTCGCGTCGATGATGACTCCCAGCCGTTGGATTAGAAATAGATCGAACGACCCACAGCGCCCCATACCGCTTCTCCCAGCCCCGTGTCACTGACGAGTGGGGACACCAACTTAAGCAGCCCGTGGGAGCACTGCGCTTAGCAGGCCGGCCCAGTTATTCAAATTACACTTTTTCTATTTCAATTCAAACACACTTCTATACCCAACTTCAAAAATCAACCTAGATCGATTCAGTGCACTAAATTGAGTGAAAGCAATTTTGTTAGAAAGGTCTGTGAATGCTGAATCCAAGCCCGTTGGATTCAAGTCATTTGGATCTATAGATCACCCATGGTAAAAATAACAAGGCAGAAGCTTTTCTACATTCAAACATTTTTCAAATTTAAACCATAATAGCTTTTGAGTTGATTCCAACTCTCAAAAATCACATTTAACCATACCTTTCAGAATATATAAAAATATATAGGTTTACTTGCAGAAATAATGTTCAACTAATAAAAAATTGCTACATAGGCATTTATAGTCACTTTAATTGTGACACCACTTTAAATCACATTCCCATGGACTACAATATGTGGTGATGACAGGTGTCAACATGACCCCATGTTGGGTTTGGAGAATATTAAATCTTAAGTAGTTTTCAATGAGTAGAACTTACTTTTCTAAAAATAAAAGGAATTAAACCAAGATTTAATTTTGTAAGGTTAGTGATGATGCTACATCATCTATAGGACCCTTGTGTGTGATGATTGCAAGTAGTTAAGTATTGTTTGGTGATTGTGTACCTCGTATTTATTCATAGACGCTAGTACCGACCAAGGATACGAGGAGGAAGGAGGATACTACGAAGAAGAAGCCGAGGAGAACTTAAACCACTGCTCTGCACAAGGCAAGCCAATACTTGCAAGTTAACACTTGCAATTTAGCAAGCTTATCATGATATTGATGCAAGTTAACTCTTGCATAATACCCTACTGATTCCACAAACCACTACTTGATACTATGCCTACTATATGCCTTAAGCATATGTGATCATACCCACTTGATTAAACCAATCCTAGTTTTATTTGCAAGCCTCTTACTTTATTTCTTTATCAAAACTTATTTAGAGTTTACTTAAGTGAATTATAGATACTAGAAAGATATTTGAAGGTTGCATAAAGAGCATAAAATTTGGCCTAAGCTAAATAACCTTGATATCCTCCCAAGGCATAAGATTGAACTTAGTTAGCACCTACTAGTTACCACCCCTCATCAGTGCTTACCCTCACTTGTAGATGCTAGTTCTAAGCATAAAACTTGATCAACCTTAGATGGGAGTAGTTGGTGGAAAAATGGTTATGAAAACCTTAGAATGATGGATCATTCTACTGAGATGTTTTGACAAGTGTTTCCGAACACCAGATAATTTTGGTGATGAAAATGTTGAGGCAGGAGCCTTAGCCCCTTTATAAAAACTGATGGTTGTCTGGATGCGATACCATTCCAATTTTATCGTACAACCACAATACCCGAATATTGGGTAGGGCTTGACTGGAAACTTATATACCTTAGTATTAGTTCCCTCACGGCTAAGGTCTGAGCTGAGGCTACCTTGTGAAGATTGTCCACATGTGAAGTACCCAAGATGACAGCTGGTCATGGTTGGGAGGCCAAACTCACAGGAGAGGTGCTTATACTAGGGCGTGTAATTGAAAGGTTAGGATTTATTATCCAATTACTGAGTATGGTGAATTCAGGATTTGTTCCTGACGGATGTATCGAATGTTGTGGTGAAAGTGTACAATCTCTGCAGAGTGTCAAACTATTCGAATAGCCGCGTCCGCGGTTATGGACAGTTGGAGTGGCCATACTGTTCCCCCGTCAGACTTTTCAAAATGACTTGTGAAATAAATTGAGACTTTGACTTGACCACAACAGAGTTGTGATATGAAATACAAGTTCCCCCTTAGGAGTTATAAAATTGTGACTAGCTTTGGAACCTAGTAGAGATAAATATGGCTTTTGCAAAAGAACCCTAGAGCCTAGTGTCCTATTATCAAAAACCCCTTTACCTGTTAGTATTAGTTTGCGAGTACTTAAAGAGTACTCATGGCTTTGTCCCTGGCTATTCCCATGGCCAGACTATGAAGAGGAGTACCTGGAAGATGGACCCCAGGAAGGTTACGACAACTAGGATCATCTCCCATCGTCAGCATTGCCTATGACCCCGAAGATGGAGCTTCGCCTACGCTACCGTTATTATTACGTATTCCGCTGCTTGAAGTTGTATTAAGAACTGGATCATGAGATCCCTATTTGTGTAAGAACTTATGTATCATTTGTAATGGATGATGTACTATGGTATCCAATTCTTCTATGTCTCGCCAAAATGGTAATCCTGGGATTGCGAGGTATGGCATCACAGGCATCTAGGATTGAAAAATACGGGTGTTGACACGGCTCATCACTGTCTAACAGTAATACATCAGGAACACTTCGTAATCTTGCCGATCTTCATTGTACAGGTGCTGCTGCCGGCTAAGCTACCATGACTGGCTCAACCTCCAAGGTTTTTTCCGACTCTCTACTAGCCGGTTCCTCTCGAATTTCTTCGAGCTGCACCGTGCTCCCACTTACTCCCCGATTGAGAAACTCTTTCTCAAGGAAGACACCGTTCCGAGTGACAAACACTTTGCCCTCTTCTCGGTTGTAGCAGTAGTAACCCAAGGTTTCCCTCGGATACCCCACGAAAATACACTTATCCGAATTGGCTGTAAGCTTGTCCGACTGAAGTTGCTTGACAAATGCTTCACAACCCTAAATATTAAGAAAAGACAAACTCAGCCTTTTGCTTGTCCACCTCTCATGCGGTGTCTTTTCTACCGATTTTGATGGTACTCTGTTTAGTGTGAACGCCGCTGTTTCTAGACAATAACCCCAAAATGATAAAAGTAGATATGTCCGACTCATCATTGATCGTACCATGTCCAACAAGGTTTGATTCCGCCTTTCCGAAACACCATTCCTTTGCGGAGTTCGTGGTGGACTAAGTTGAGGAACTATTCCACAACTTTTCAGATGGTCATCAAACTCATGGCTCATGTACTCGCCTCCTCGGTCCGACCAAAGAAACTTTATTTTCTTTCCGAGTTGATTTTGTGCTTCATTCTGGAATTCTTTGAACTTTTCAAAGGCTTCCGACTTATGTTTCATCAAGTAGATATATCGATACCTACTCAAATCATAAGTGAAGGTAATGAAGTATTCATAACCACCCCTGGCTGTCGTGCTCATTGGTCCACATACATCACTATGTACTAGTCCCAACAAGTCAGACGCCCTTTCGCAACTCTTTGCAAAATGTGTCTTGGTCATTTTGCTGAGTAGGCAAGATTCGCATGTCTCGAACGACTCCAAGTCTAACGAAGTTAGGAGTCCATCATCATGGAGCTTCTTCATGCGTTTCCAACTTATATGACCAAGCCGACAATGCCAAAAGTAAGTCATATTCAGATCATTTGGTTTCAAACTTTTAACATTTATGTTATAAACCGACTCACCATCATGATTCAAAATAAATAACCCGTCCTGGACTTGTGCAAAGCCGTGTAACATATCATTCAAATACAAAGAACAACCATTATTCTTGATATTCGACTCATAGCCTTGCCTCATCAAACATGAAGTAGAAATAATGTTTCGACTGAGAACTGGAACATAATAACAATTATTCAGTTCCATAATGAATCCGGAAGGTAAATGAAGTTGCATCGTGCCGACTTCCAATGCAGCAACTCTTGCTTTGTTGCCGACTTGAATATCAACCTCGCCTCTTGCTACGCTCCTAGTTCTTACTAGTCCCTGCAACAAGTTGCAGATGTGAATAACTGCTCCGGTATCATATACCCAAGAACTATTAGGGGCATCAGCAAGATATATGTCTATAACATTGCAAACAAGTGTACCTGAGTCGGAAGTCATACCTCCACTCTTGGCTTTGTCGGCCAAATACTTGCTGCAGATCCTCTTCCAGTGGCCATCCGCCTTGCAGTAGAAGCAAGTGGATCCGGCTGAAGAAGATGGTTTAGTCCCTGAGGAAGCGCTTGGGACCGGGTCCTGAGCCTGTTTTCCTCCTGACTTAGCCTTCTTCTTAGTCCAAGTACTCTTCTTGAACTTAGCCTTATTCTGCACCATCAACACTTGACTGGCGCCCTTCTTGAGATCCGCCTCTGCCTGCTTGAGCATCACATCAATTCAGTGAGCTTCTTATCCATACCATGCATGTGGTAGTTCGAAATGAACTGCCCATATGCACTGGGAAGAGAGTTCAAAATTATATTCGTAGCGAACTCGTCGCTTATGGGGTAGCCAAGCCTCTCCAGAGACTGCACATAACCAACCATTTTGATCACATGTGGACTCAGTGGATCACCATCCTTAAGCTTGCAACTGAGCAAAGCCTGAGAGACTTGATACCTCTTAGTCTTCGCCTGAGCCTGGAATATACTTTTGAGGCTTTTGATGATATTGTAGGCCTCAACATGCTATAACTGCTTTTGCAAGTCTGGTTCCATGTGAGCAAGCATAAGACAGCTAATATCCATGGACTCATCCTTAGCCCCATGGTAGGCAATGGTGGCAGCGACAGTCGCATTCTCATTCGGCTCATGTGGAAGTGGGTTGTCTAAGACATGGTCCTTCTTTTCTTGTTTGAGAACAATTCCTAGATTTCGATACCAATTGGTAAAATTAGTGTCATTCAGTTTATCTTTCTCAAGGATAGTTCTCAACGCAAACCGGGTATCTGAGAGTGACTGCTACTTGGTGCCATGATCTAGAACAGAAAATATGCAAAACATTTAAGACATGTATTCATAAAAGAGCAAGCATATTAAACACTTTAATATTTTATGCTCCTACTAGCACCAACACCCCTCCGATGGTTACTTAGTGATTCAGGACCCTAAATAAGCAAGTCGGCTAGTGAGTTTTAGCATCACCGCTAGCCGCCAAGTGATCTAGGTAGACAACCCCTTGTCAATCGCATCTCATACGACTCCTGTTGGACGGGTGGCATCACATGCCCCGGCTCCCATCCGACGTTTCCCCGAGCCCCACAACCGTTGTGATAGACCCATATAGCTTACCAAGTGTTTCCGCAGTAAGAGTCCGACTCGAACCCACCTAGTTAGAAAGAATTGGCAGCACCTCAATTTTATGAGCCCACTACCAAAAATGTCTGACTTGTGATGGTGCAAACACTGGCAGGAAAACCGACTAGACCTTCTTTGAGGGATTAAATTTTACCGACTATCTAATAGAGGTAAAACAGAGATATAACAACAACACAAAATAAAGCAATTATAATGTGAAATGGTATGGCTCTCTTCATGGCGATCTCCATCTCCACAAAGCATGTAATCCGACTCGTTCCAACTCTTTTCACTTGCCGTCTTACTCCATGTCGCCGATATGTACATCGCCTTGCATGTCATCCGGATACTCCAAGCAGCGACACTATCTTAGTAAAGTAAATTACATAGAGAATCCGACACGCAGGTCATTATACAATAAAGTGACAGCACCTAGGCTCCAGCCGGCTGACAAAACCGTCATTCGCAGATCACGTATGGATTACACACATACATCACATGCACATGAACCATACCATTCACAACTTCCTCCAAAAACAAGTTATGAATAGATGAAATATCTACCGGCGTTGTGAGACTCGCAACGACATCTAAGGCGCTACGACAGGGCAAAGCCGGCGGTCCCGGACATGGATTCTGACCATTGTTCCGACTCGATCAAAATGTTTGATCTTCGATCACCGCATCTAGATTTACGTGTCACAGTCTACCGATGGCGGAAGCCGACCGGTAGGGGTATGTCGTTCCACGACCTTAGAAGTATGATCACGGAAATCAGATCTACCATTCCCCGAGTACAGTTGATCCAATCAACCTCATACAAAACCGATATATCTCATAGATCGACCACCAAAACAACATATAGATCTCATCTACCACCTACCGCATATTACATATGCGAGATCTCGAGCCTAAAACCAGAAGCTATCGCTCTAATACCACTATAGGGCCACACAGAGATAAAACAAAACTTTTTCCTCTAACGTGGTGATCCCAAGATCTAGCTGAGGTAGAAGGCCACGAGGTTTACCACTAGACGCGCAGTTGCGGATTACTGATGAAGAGCGTCATTTGATGCAGTGCAGTCCTCACAATCCAATCGTCCTGGTGCTGATCGTACAACACCTCTGCTGGTATCCCCACGTACAAGGAGGAGCACCAGCGGCGAACTGCTAGGTTCGATACGACGGTAGGACTGCTGTGGATCTAGGGTTTCCAACACATGGAATGACCTAACCAAACAATGATTAACCTTTCTGTGTTACGGTGCTCCACTATATATAGGGAGTGAACGTGGGATCTGCTCGCGCGGCCCATTCACTAAAGCCTATATAATATTAGTCCCCATGTGTCCAACTCACTGACTCAGTCCAAATCAGGCTCGGGTCCAACCCAACCAGATTTCCAGTTCGGATCCAATCCGAACTTGCTCCCGCTCTTAAGTGTGTGACCCGGCAGGCTCATGGCTACTTGGGCACGATTAGAGTCCAACTCCAAATCGATCAGTCAGTAGCGGCTCCTAGCAGAACGTGCTGACTCCCAAGTACCAAAGACTCATGATGACTTTCCTTTCCAATGTGACTTGCGTCCGAGTCCCTTTTGCCTCACGATATACCTTGTCAGACTATAGGCGAATATATGTCATCCCTTAAATACTCCGACTCTCTTCTCGATCCGAGATAAGTGATTCACCCGACTAACTCTTAGTCGATCGCCTCGGTTATTACTTAATCGAGTCGTGCATGGCCATGCTTTCTGAATCATATAATCCGAGAGGGCCCACAGAATATCTCTCCAAGTGGAGGGGCAAAATCCCATCTTGGTTATTCACATCACGCAGCTTGATTCTCAGTAGACCCGAACTCTGCCTTTATAACTGCCTAGTTACGGATCAGTGTTTGACAGAACCTAAGTTGGTGATCCTCAACTCGGACTATGCAATAACCTCAGGTCTAAGGATTACATTGATTGAGATATACAAATGGCAACTTGTTCGTTGTACCTCAATATGGGTCAATCCGATTCGCCAAACTCTTTAGCCGAGTCTGTTTAAGTTGGAATAGCATCTCCATGCCCATGACAAGTGGAACCGAGTCATCAAGCCAACTTTCACATTGGTCTAAATTGTGTGTCCAGCACAACCTCAATGACCAAGGATATTTAGTACAAACAACATGAATGCATAGTTCCACAACCGAATCACATATTAAATGATACACATCAGATGTTTATACAAGGACTACTTAATATCTTTATGAATACGATGGGAAATATCATCATACATGATTGGCTCTAGGGCATATTCCCAACAAAATCATATGAATGCATGTGTGTATGTGATGAATGTGTGAATGCTTGAATGGACTTGTGTGATTGTTCTGAAATGCAAGGATTGGTTTGAAGATGAAAACAACATCATCTAAATGAATTCCAAGCAGAAACAAATCAAGAGAAATTCAAAAACAAACAAAACAAGCAAATGGTCATTTTTGCCAATCTTGCTCACTAGACCACTTTGAGTGTTTCTAGTCCAATATTTCAAACAGAAACAAATTCATTTCTTTTCACCCCTTGCTAGACCAAGTGAAAAAGAACCCAATCCCACCTTGCAAACCCACAGAAACATTTGGAAACATGATTCAAATGACATTTGAAAATTGAATCTATATCATATGTGAAGATCACCATTTCTCAAAAACCAACCAAACTAGTGCACCTTTACAAAACCAACTAACCAGAGACTACATAGTATGTGACTAGTACACCCACCAATTTTTATCCAAAAATTCAAATACAAATCTCTTGCGACCATTTCATCAAATACCTTGTAAACACAAATCAAATAAAACATCAAACACTATGGTGAGCAGTGTTGTGCCTAACTTGTCTCCTCTCTAGCTCACAGCACACTCTCAGTAGATCATCTAGTTAATTTAACAAGCCCTAGCTCAATGTAAGCTTGGCATTTTCATCAATGGTGACCATGCCCGAGCCCAAATAGCCACCCTATTGTCGACAGCAAGCTAGAAGCTTCCCTAGCCTCGCCAACCTTGTCTAGCAGGCACTCCACTATCCACCGCCACTACCTCTCCAATGCGCAAGCACTGTCAGCCCCTGGACCACTCAGAACGAGTGCGCCCAGTCTCTCCGCAAGAATGCCAAGAGCGCGCTAGAGCTCCGCGCTTGACACGCTCGCACGGACCGCGCCCCGCCTTCGCCGCACACGTGCGTGATAACCACCGCCCCAGGAACCGCCTGGACATGCCCATTCACCACCGTGCGGAGCAGTGCCCTTGCGCCATTAAATTTCCCGTCGGACCCGCCCAGAGCACCGAAGCGTTCCGACGAACTCGCACCGCTGCACACCTCGCCACCATGCAGTTGAGCTTCGCCAGGATGCAGAGCACCGTCACCTACCCCATCCATGATGTTAGCTTGGGTTTTGGAGCAGATGGGGGTGCTAGAGATCGCGGAACGGTTAATAGACAAGCAACTAGGGGACACGAGATTTACCCAGGTTTAGGCCCCTGGAGGGAAAACCCTACTCCTGCTTGTCTGCTCTTGATTATGGCGAAACCTAAAGTTACACGGGTGTGCAGATGTAATCTGGCGTGGAGGTGTGTATGGGGTGGTATGAGAGAGAGCCTCCTCGTCGTGCCCTCCTAGCCTTTATATAGAGATAGGCAGGTCCCAGGCACATATCGAGTCAGTCACAAATTTAGGGTTTGCCCCTTTGAATATTCTATCTGTTCTAGTCTTGCTCTCCAAGGATCCGAAGATTTCATGGGCTCGGGCCACCCGAAAACCTTCATGGGCCGTGTATATTCTTGTGGGCCTTCCTTGGGATGGACCAGGTATGATAATGTCGTAGATTCGGCTAAGGACTCTTCAATCTTTCGGGTGCAGTTGTGTAGGGATTGTTGATTTGTGAGCCTGACTCTCGTGATAGATCAGGGTCAGTTAACTGTCCTAGGACAAAACAACATGATCTTCTTCAGATTCGAGTCCCTAGACTCAAATTCAGAATAGATGCTAGCGTAATTCGACTCAGGCCGTTGAGATCTTATAGGAGTCAAATTCCAATAGTTTTCGAATGATGTACCCAACACGCCCGTCGAGATTTTGATCGCGCCTGCTGGCACAGATTAATACTAGCAGAGCGCAGTCAGGTGTGTTACCAGGCCGTCAGATGGTATCAGTGGGTCTTATCTTTGCATTGCAGACGCAGCATCCAAAATTTTATCACCGCGGAGGTGTTTCGGGTGGCCAAGGAGGATGTTGCTCAATTTGCGTTGGTTGGGGCAAAGTTGCCAAAAAGTTTTTGTATTTTGATCCAAAGGATCTCAGTCGAAGAATTCATAGTGTGCGTGACCAACGCTCCATATGGGATTAGCCCCCGAGTGTCTGTTCGAGTCGTAGACTCGAGCAGAGACTTTAATTCAGCCGTTGTTATCTTCAGGTCCGTAGGACACAATTTTTTCAGATGCTTGAATCAATCCTCCCTATGGGAGTAGCCCCCGAGTCTGTAGTGGAGTCGTAGACTCGACGTAGGACTTAAAGAATAGATCATAGGTGTAGTACCTTATTTGTTCCTCGGGTGCGCGGCCAGCGCTCTTGATAGGAGTAGCCGCCCAAGTAGTTGCTCGAATCATAGATTCGAGTGAGTACTTTTGTCAGCCGAAGATTTCTAACCATTGCTGCTGTGGTGATGATGACGTCAGTGCTGACGATAGGTGACCTCAGGCGTCTGCGGCGCCAGAGGTGATGTGAATGGACGAACGTGGGTCCCACTTTCTGACTTTGAGTTGACTGGTCACGCGTGACGTGGCGAGAATTACAGTGTCTCCTTGATTTCCGTGCATAGTGGACGACGTGCGGGCGACAGTTCGCTGATGTGTTGACACGTGGACGGTAGGATCTAATCCTGACGCTAGGGCTTCCAGATGAACGGTCCATGTTCATCGTATTCGTCCTTATAACTGTGGGGAAAAATTGTGGTTTGTTTTTACCATAGCCACTTGCTTTCTGTTGCTTCCATTTTCTTGAGCTTTTCTTGCCGCGCGCTGGAAGTTCTCCGATTATTCCCTTCCTCTTTCCTGCGCTCGCACCTCCGTCGTCGACGCATTGCGATGGGAAAGCCAAAGAAGGTTTCCGCCATAGGGGGTACCAGTGCTGCTGCCGGCAGCAAGAAGGGTACTACCACCGCTCGCGTCACCAATGGTGGGTGGCGGTGCACGGAGATTCGCGAGGGCGATCTGCGCAAGCTCCGTGAGTGGGGCTTGATTCCTCAAGACAAGGAGGCCGTCAAGATCCCCGACGACAAGGTATTTCCCCGTCCTCCTGAAGGGTTTCGGGTGATGTTCATCGCCTTCATTATTCGCGGCCTTTATTTCCCAGTCCACGACTTTCTTCGTGGGCTGTTGTTCTTCTATGGCATACAACTCCACCATCTTTCCCCCAATTCTCTTCTTCACATCGCCTGATTCGTTGCTTTTTGCGAGTGCTGGCTCGGTATCGAGCTGCACTTTGGCCTCTTCCGGAAGCTCTATTCCGTGAAGAGGCAATCTGGCTCTGACGGAGTTTATCCGATTCGCGGCTATGTCATTTCTCTTTGATCTACTACTCTTTTCTTCCCTTTCTCTATGTCCGAGTCTGTCCAGAACTGGCGGAGGAAGTGGTTTTATATCCGCGACCCCATAGTGGACGGGCAAAACTTTGGCCTTGCCCCTTTCGACTCCACCCAGAAAATCCAGCCGAAGAGGTCCTAGAAGAACCGTATCCTGGAGGGTGAAGTGGAGGAGATAGAGGAGCTCTACCATCGGGTGGAGGACCTCCAGGTGATTCCGGAGAAGGATGTGAACGGTGTGGACATCATCTGCACCTTCCTCAAACGTCGGGTGCAGCCACTCCAGGCTAGGACGCACCCGATGTTCCTTTATTCTGGCCGCCACGACCCAACGAGAGTTGTGGCTAAGGACCTCTCCAAGGGGGATCTTGACAGAGTCCTCCAGCTGCTGCTGAAGTATAAATCCGATGAGGACCTTTTGGGGAAGTCGCGGACTCCTCCGTTCAGTTCTTCTCGACCCATTCTTCAGGTGTTGATCTGGGACATGCGCGTAGCGCTATTTTCTAGTGCTTTTCCTTTGCAATTATCTTTTCTAATAGTTTGTAGTCATTGTGCAGGAGTTCAAGGTACATGGCATGGTGCCTCCACTACCCGAACGGTTTCCAGATGCACCGGACAACGAAATCATGGACTCCGTGTCCGAGCTTCCCCCGACGAAGTTGCCTACTGAGGAGGCTCCCGAGGCGAGCGAGGGGCAGACCCGAAAGCGGGCATGGAGCTCGAGAGAATCTTTGGATGCCTCATCTCCGCCAATGCCTAGGGACCCGTCGTTCCTTCTTTTCCACAGTGGAGGTGACGGTGCCTCTTCTCTCCTATCCTGGATGTTCCTGTGTGGGCTGTAGCGCCGGAGCCATCGGCGAAGAGGAAGAAGGAAGAGAAGAAAGGCAAGAAGGCTTTGCCAGTTTTTGACTTGAGTGATATGGAGTCGTAAGGGCCTTCGAATGCCTTTGGCTACTTTTCTTGTATTCTTATCTTCTTGTCATTGACTAGTGCTTTCCTTTGCAGCCACTCCTCTGAGGGCTCTTTTAGTGATGCCACTCAGGAGATGGTAGGGGAGTCGAAGAGGACAACTCCTCCCTCTCAGACGGTGGCCACCTCTAGTGGCGCTACTCCGAATCCTTCTCCGTAGGAGGTTCGGGTGATCGTCTCCCAGAAGACTGCACCGGGACCCTCGGAGTCTCCGTCTGAGCATGTAAGTGTTATTTGCTTTCCTTTGGGGGGAGCCCCCAAGCCATGTTTTCGTATTTCCTGCTGATATTTGCTTCCTTTTTTGCGTGTCTCGGGGGGAGCCCCCGAGCGTTTTTCATGTGTTTGATCTGTTGCTCGTTTCTTGGGCATAGCCCCCGAGCCCTTGTCTTGACACTACAGTAGCTTCAAGGTACATCCATAACTACGCCTCCATTTTTTCGACCGCTTGCTATCTTGTTGAGCTCACAAACGTTTTTTTTGCCTTGTATAGATGAGAATTACACTGCCCTCCGCGAGCTTGATGCTCTCAAAAAGATCCTTGGGCGAGTGGATAAGAAGGCCGAAGATGTCGTTGGGGCGAAGGAGCGCCTCGAACATGAGCTGGATAGTGCAGCCGCGGCTAAGGAGCACTTGCAGCAGGAAGCCACAGATCACGAGGAGCAGCTTGCCGCTGCTGCGTCTTCGCGTGAGAAGGTGGTAGCCGAAAAACTAATGGCTGCTGCCAAGGCTGTCTCTGGTGAGTATTTTTCCCTTTCCTTGGTTTTTTCAGCTGCCGCATCCCCGTGTCTTTATTCGATTCTTACTGTACTTATCCGTTTCTCTAGGTGCCGCAGACATCGAGTTCAATCGCAGCACTCTGGAGCATGGTAGTGCTTTGGATGATGCTGCTGCGGCGGTCGAAGATCGCTGCAGTACTGTGGTTGGATCTCTTGCCAAAGCCAAGGAGGTATGTGGGTGCTTCTACAAGAAGCTCGTTCCCAAGGGCGTTGCCCTTGAGGACGTCGACTCTTTGGCGGATGTGCTGAAAGTGGATGCGCCTGTAGCCTTCAAGCGCATGAAGAAGGGCATCGGCGCATCCATGGGGCTGGAAATGGCCATGGCATCCGGAGCGGAGCTGGATCTTCATCAGGTCACCTCCCAGATGCCAACGGCTTTCGACGGTTCCGAGGTAGCCTTCGCTCTCTTCACCGCTCGCTCTAAGCGCTATGGGCCGAAGCTTATTGACCTCCTGGCGGAGTGTCCGGCGAAGCAGTAGGAGGTGGTAAGGGCAGGCGCTCTGGGTCCGAGGCCACTCAGGATCCACTTCTTAGGCTTTGTCTTTGTAGTTCTAGGATAGATACCTTCTACTTTGATGTAATATGTTGATGAACACCTCCTATTCCACGCAGTGGCTTTTGTTGTATATAATGAGTCTTCGAGCTGTTGCCCAATCGTATGTTGTTTAAGTCCTTTCTGTTTTTCTTAGGGACCTTCGGGTGATGACCCCATCAATACTTCGATTGCTCCGTAGTTGCGACCATCCATGGATGATGCGTCACAGCTTGTTTTTCTTCGTGACCGCGTCTGTAGTCTTGAGAAGGAGTTGCTTGGCATCCTAGGCCATGTGAATGTTTGGAACTCGAAGGCGGAGCGAGGTGCCGTGAGAGAGGAATATCTGATGGGGGAGCTGCGGCAGTTGGCCGAGCAGCTGTCATGTAAGTTTCTTCGAGCTGCTGCTCTTTTTCGGATGCGCCTGTTTTGCGGGTCATCTTACTTTGTAGTTGTTGCAGGTGCCAACCTTGTTCCGAGGAAGGAGAAGGAGCGCGTTGCAGATCGGATCAACTGCTTGACCAAGAAGGATATGGAAGCCGGAGGCTTTTTCTGGATGGATCGCGACCGAGCAACGGTTCTTGCGATTGTGCAGGATCGTGCCCACCAGGTGTCACGGGTGCTGCGGAAGGTGAAGAATTCCTTGGCGTCGATTCTGCACATCATGTTTCCTCTTGATGAAGCGCCATCAGCCCTCTGGGATTTGCTGGCGAAGTTTCGAGACGTGCGTCACATCAGGGAGTTGATGTGGCACCAGTTGATTGCGGGGGTGAAGGCGCCCTTTCCTTCGTGTGACTGCATCGCCCTGATGTGAATCTTGCGACTGTGGCGGCTGGACCGCCCCCTCGACTAGATGGTGTCCTATGGGACATGCGCCCGCACTATGCGACTGTTAGGCAGTATGCAGAAGAAGTTGTAGATGTCTTTGAGCATCATGCGCAGGTGATCCTTCAGAATAGGTAGTTCCTATAAAAAATATAGATGTAAAACTTTTATATTTTTCGACTGGGCGTGTTGTGCCCTTTGCTGTAAAGGTTGATTGTATTGGCACGTAGTGCTTGTTTGTATGCATGCCCTTTTCGTTAGCCTGACGTGGTCAGCTACTTAGGTGTAGATGCGTTATCCTTAGTCGATGAGGTTGGGAGGTGAGGGGAAGCCCCTGAGTGTGTTGTAGCATAAAGAAATGCGAGTAAAAGATAAATTTTCGGGTGAGACACTTAGCTTTTATTCATATGGTAATGATGAGGTACATTGTTCGGCTGAGTAGCCTTGGCTGAGTAGCCTTATTGAAAGTAAACAGGAGGATAGCTAGGGGTAGAAGCATCGCAATTGTGCGACGTTCCATGGGTTGGAATATGCGACTCCAGACTCCACGTGCTTGAGGCGGTCGGCGCCACCTGGGATGAATTCGGTGACGACGTAGGGTCCTTCCCAGGGTCACTCAAGATTTTTCGGCCGCTCTTGTTTGAGTCGGAGGACCGGGTCTCCTTCGACGAAGGACCTTGGGCGTAGCCGGCGGCTGTGATAGTTGCGGAGGCTCTGTTGGTAGACCGCCGAGCGAGCCGCGGCGATGTCGCGTGCTTCTCGAGTGTGTCGACGGTGCCTTCGAGTGCGGTCGTCGATTCAGCTTCGCTATAGGCGACGACCCGTGGGGCCTTATGGCGCACTTCCGCAGGCAACACAGCTTCGGCTGCGTGCACCATGAAGAAAGGCGTGTAGCCAGTTGAGCTGTTTGGCGTTGTGCGCAAGCTCCAGAGGATAGAGGGTATCTCTTATACCCATGCTCCTGCAAGCCGCTCGAGTGGGCTCAGTAGGCGCTTCTTGATGGCGTCGCCGACGAGGCCGTTGGCTTTTTCGACCTGTCCGTTGGTTTGCGGGTGCACCATGGAGGTGTATGATATGTTGATTCCGAGGCCTTCGCAGAAGTCCTGGAATTATTTGGAGATAAAGTTCGACCCGTTGTCGGTGATGATGTTGTGTGGCACGCCGAACCTGTAGACTATGGATTGGAAGAACTTCACGTCCGTTTTACCCTTTTAGTTGGTAACGGGCATGGCCTCGATCCACTTGGTGAACTTGTCGACTACGACCAGGAGGTAGACATGGCCTCCTTTCGAGGACTTGGGCAGTTTGCCGATGATGTCGAGGCCCCACTGGGCGAAGGGCCAGGCCAAGGGCATGGGCCTGAGCTCCGATCCTGGTGCGTGCGGTGTATCTGCGAACCTCTAGCACCCGTTGCACTTTTGGACGATGTCCTTGGCATCGTTCATGGTAGTTGGACAGTAGAACCTAGCTCGTAGAGCCTTGGCGACGAGGGCGCGGCTGCCCGCGTGATGGCCGCAAATGCCCTCGTGGATGTCTTGAAGGATGGTTTTGCCGTCACCGATGGTGACGCACCTTTGGTGTCCACCCGAAATACTACGCTTGTATAGCTCACCATTGATCATGGTGAAGGCCTTTGACCAGTGAGATATGCGTCGGGCATCTGTTAGGTCATCAGGCAGTTCCATGTTTATCAGGTATCGTAGGTACGGGTGCGTCCATGTTTCTTCAACTGCCATGACCTGCATCAGGTTGACAACTGCAACCTCCGAGCTTTTTGGGTCCTTCCTGTCCTTCGTGTAGCGCAGTCCCCGGGTGCTCTGCTTCTTCGGGTGATCCCTTGGGGAATTTCCTTTTGATGGATGGCACGCAGATTTGTTCGAGGAACACACCTGGTGGCACCCGCGCGCATGTGGAGCCGATATTGGCGAGTTTGTCGGCTTCTTCGTTGCTTTCTCTTCCAATGTGTCGAAGATCGCAGCCGTCAAAGTCTCCTTCAAGTGAGTTGTAGAGTGCGCGGTACGCAATCATGTTGGCGGCGTGTGCGTCACACTCGTTCATCGTCTGCTGGACGACGAGGTTCGAGTCACCGTAGATGACCAGGCGCATTGCGCCTCAGATCTTGGCCATCCTCATGTCGTGGATGAGGGACTCGTATTCGGCTTCGTTGTTGGAAGCTCGAAATTTCATCCGGATGACGTACTTCATCTTGTCGCCCTGCGGGGATGTCAGTATGACCCCGGCTCCTGCTCCACCTTCGCGCTTGGAGCCGTCGAAGTTTATCTTCCATGACTGTGTCATATCAAGGGTGTCCGGCAGCTGCAGCTCCATCTAGTGGACGAGGAAGTCCGGTAGGACCTGAGACTTGTTCGCATGGCGCTTCTCATAGACTATGTCTAGAGGGGACAGCTCGATGCCCCACAGGGCTACGCGTCCTGTGGCTTCCGAACTGTTCAGGATGCTATCCAGCGGTGCCTCGTTGACGACCATCACCTGATGCTCTTGGAAGTAGTGGCTCAGCCGACGAGCCATCATGAACACGCTGTAGGCGAGTTTCTGGTAGTGAGGGTATCTCTGTTTTGTTGGCGTCAATACCTTTCTAAGGTAGTAGATAGGGCGTTGGACCCCATGAATCTTGCCATCTTCAGGTCATTCGACCACGAGAACGGTGCTTACCACCTGATGCGTGGCTGCTATGTATAGTAGTAGAGGCTTGCGTTCCTTTGGCATTACCAGGACGGGCGAGGTGGAGAGCAGCCGCTTTAGATCTTCGAATGCATCGTCAGCTTCAGGTGTCCATTCAAATTTTTGCTTTGCATAGCAGTTGGTAGAAGGGCAGGGCCTTTTCACCCATGCGGCTGATGAATCTGATCAGCTTCGAGATGCGTCCAGCGAGCTGTTGGACACCTTTGAGGTTCTTCGGTTTCTCCATGGCCACTATGGCCAGGATTTTCTTCGGGTTCGCTTTGATCCCTCGCTGGGAGATGGAGTAGCCAAGAAGTTGGCCAGATGGGATGCCGAAGGCGCATTTTTCTGGGTTCAGCTTGATATTGTAGCGATCAAGGTTGTCGAACATCTCGCGGAGATCGTCGACAAGTGTCTTGGCCTCCCTTGTTTTGATTTCTATGTCGTCGACATAGACCTGTATGTTGCAGCCGATCTGGCTCTTCAGGCATGCCTGCATGCATCACTGGTACGTGGCACCTGCTTTCTTCAGCCCGAAAGACATTGTTGTAGCAGAACACTCCCAACGGCGTCATGAACGCAATTTTTTATTGGTCTTCGACCTTCAGTCGAATCAGACTGTAGCCTGAGTAGGCGTCGAGGAAGGAGAGTTTATCGCATCCTATAGTCGAATCGATGATCTGATTGATCCGAGGGAGAGGGAAGTGGTCCTTCGGGCAGTTCTTGTTGAGCGATGTGAAGTCCACGCACATTCGCAGGATGTCCATGTCCTTTTTAGGGACCATCACGGTGTTGGCCAGCCACTCTCTTTCCTTGATCTTCCTGATAAAATTAGCGTCAAGCAGTCTGTTGGCTTTGACTCCGATGGCTTCGGCCCGTGGCTCGGAAAGTCGTCGGATGGACTGTTTGACGGGCTTGGCATCTGGAAACACATTGAGTGCGTGCTCGGCGAATTCCCTGGGAACTCCAAGCATGTCCGCGGGACACCACGCGAAGGTTTCCTAGCGCTCACGGAGGAAGTCGACAAGCGCGCTTTCCTATGCGAGGATGAGGTCATTGGCGATCAGCGCCGTCTTGGAGGTGTTCGTCGGGTGGACCTGCACCTTTTTCGTGTAGGATGTCGAGTCAAACGACATGTCGGGTGCGCTTTGCCTCGAGACTGAGGTTGCCCCATTGTCCATCACTTCTCGGATCCTTGTGAGATCCTCATGCATGCCGAATGACTGGGAGATTCTGTTGAAGTCCCTGTCGCAGTGGTCCGACCAGGTGAAGCTCCCGTGGACCGTGATGACACCCCTAGGTCCTGACATCTTGAGTAGCAGGTATGCATAGTGCGGTACTGCCAGGGACCTTGCGAATGGCACGCGCCCGAGGATTGCGTGGTATTGTGATGGCCAATCCACCACATCGAACTCGATTCGCTCGCACTGAAAGTTGTCGGCCTTGCCAAAGATGACGTCGAGCCATAACTTTCCCAGGAGGAATATGCCCTTCCCTGGGACGATGCCTTGGAACATTGTGTCGTATTGTTCTAGGCTGCACAGCGGGATCCGCATTGATGCTAGGGTGCTAGCGAACATCAGGTCCGCTGCCGCTGTCCATGAAGACGCGGCTCATATCGAACCCTCCGATTTGCCCCTTGAGCACCAGGAAGGAATAAACTGGGCGAGGGATTTGGCGGGGGTGGTCCGAACGGGTGAATGTGATGCAGGACTCCGAAACATGGAGGTACTCAGGGATGGCGGGTGGAGAGGTCATAGCCAAGCTGATTTGGTGGGTGTTGTTCTTTTGCACTCTGTTTGTCGGGCGACCTTTTTGGATCATCAGCGATCCTTTCGGCACGGGGTACCCGTTTACGCCGTTGTTCTATGCGGGTGCGATCGGGTGATTCGCAGGTCCCGCGGGTGGTGGTGGAGGAGCTCTGTGGGTGATGTCGCCTGGTTTAGGTGTGTCTCAAACCCTGGGTTCGGAATATGATGTCTCATCTGGTCCATGCTCTCGCTGAGTTTTTGGAACTCGCGGCAGTCCTTGAGCATATGGATGGCCTTCTTTTTGCCATCCTGCTTGTCGATGTAGAAGTGGATGGTGCACGGGCCCGACAACTTGTCGTATGCCGACGGTTCGTGTTATGGGGTAACCCCTTGGGGTGGCCCGATCTTTCACGAATCTCCACGGGAAACGAGGGGAACACGGTGGACGGGGAAGAAGGGATGAAAACCACGAACACATGCACACAAATCGCGATACACGCCGATAACTCACGCTGGTGGCACCCGGTCCAACATAATCCCTAGGATCGGTGTTGGGCGAATATCTCTCTCCACGACCAACAACGGGGGCGAGATGCTTGGTGAGATCTTGACGACTTGGGGGCGAGAAACCGAGAACCCAAGGCCTTGTACAACTTGAATGCACTAGGCAAGATCCAAGAGGAGGGTGGATAATAGGGTGCACCTTGGTAGGAGCATGAGACCAATAGATGAAAGATCCTCAAAGGGGTGTCCTTAATCTATTATTATCCAAGTATAGCGTTTACAATAGAGGGTGGGGGCTATATATAGTCCAGCCACATAAACAGGGGTAGTTTCGGAACAAAATGGGAAAATATGGAAAGGGGTACAGGGCGCTGGGCCGAACTGGTGCGTTTCGGTTCTGACAAGACCGGTAGTACCGGTCGGGCAACCGGTAGTACCGGTCGCAACTGGTAGTACCGCTCAGTGGGCAGTAGTACCGCTGGCGGTCCTGGAGCCTCCGACTGGGTCGCCTGTAGTGAGCGGTGGGAGGGGCGGTAGTATCGCCCACCGGTAGTACCGGTTTCAGGACCGGTAGTACCGCTAGCGTCTGGGGCTTGGCTGGGCTCGTCTGTAGGAAGCGGTAGTAGGGGCCGGTAGTACCGGTCGCCTGATCCGGTAGTACCGCTGGAGCCAGAGAGCACTTGGTTCCTTCGTTCCCTGGGTCCTTCTCTCCGTACCTAATGATGCACAAAGTATGCGTATGAAGTAGCAGGCCATCCAAGGGTGTGTCTAAGTCACACATGGAAAGGAGCGAGTTCACCTTAGCTTGTAGGAGTTTGGCTCGGGCGCGAGTCATGGGTCCACTTGGGGAGCTCGTGGGAGTAGATGTAGTAACGTTCATAGGACGGGATGCATCATCTCCCCCCCCCTTGGGAAAGAGTCGTCCTCGACTCTTCAACATTGTCAACTTCATCTTCTCCATGGTAGGGTCAGAGGTCCTTAACATTGAATGTCGAGCTCACAAGATACTTTGATGTTGGGATATCGATGATGTAGGCGTTGTTGTTGATCCTCTTTAGCACTTTGAACGGTCCATCACCTCTTGGCTTGAGTTTGGAGTCGCGGTCCTTGGGGAAGCGGTCTTTACTCAAGTGTATCCACACAAGGTCGCCTTCTTCGAAGATCATCTCTTTCTTGTTCTTGTTGAGCCTTGATGCTTGGCGAAGGACTTGTTGCTCGATCGTAGCTCTTATGTCTTCATGAAGTTTCTTAATTCTTTGGGCACGCTTGGCAACGTCCATATTTGCACGATCATGAATAAGAAGTGGAAGGATATCGAGCGCGGTGAGAGGCTCGAAGCCATAGACGATCATGAACGGGGTCCTCATGGTGGTGGAGTGCTTGGCACGGTTGTAGGCGAACTCGGCGTGTGGAATACATTCCTCCCAATCCTTAAGGTTCTTCTTTATCAACACACGTAGATGTGTGCCAAGGCTTCGATTGACGACCTCGATTTGTCCATCGGTTTGAGGATGCGAGGCGGATCAGAAGAGGAGCTTGATGCCGAGCTTGGCCATGAGTGTCTTCCACAAGTAGCTCATGAATTTGACATCGCGGTCTGAGACGATTGTTCTTGGTACATCGTGTAGCCGAATTATTTCCCTGAAAAACAAATTTGCTACATGTGAAGCATCATCGGTCTTATGGAACGGAATGAAATGTGCCATTTTGGAAAAACGATCCACTACCACAAATATGTGCCATTTTGGGGAGCTCGTGGGAGTAGATGTAGTAACGTTCATAGGACGGGCTGCATCAGTTCGTCTTCGCAGCCGCGGCGTTTCCACGTTTGCGTTGGGTGTCCTCCATCGCGGAAGTTGTTTCCACGGTATCCGCCACTATTGTGGTTTCTCTCGTTGCGGCGGTCGGCGTAGCCAGCCGCAACCATGTCGGGTCCGTCATGATCGTCGTAGACGCGCAATATTCGTTTGCTACGGCGTTCACGTCTGTGGCCGTACTCATGCTCCTCATCCGAATGTGCTCGGTGGAGGGAAGCCTCGCCATCGGCCCACCTATTGGCGATGTCCATGAGGTGGTCTAGTGTCTTGGGCTTGACGCGCCCAAGTTCTTCCTTGAAGTCAGGGCGTTTGACGCCATCCCTGAAGACATCGATCATTCTCTCTTCCGAGATGTGCGACGTGGAGTTTTTGAAGTTGGTCCAGCGCAGTATGTATGAGCAGATGGACTCGCCCATACGCTGGGTGCAGGACCGAAGCTCCTCGATCGAAGCTGACCTCTTGCTGGTGCCTTTGAAGTTTCGGATCGAGCCTGAGGACAGGCTACTGAGCCAGATTCGTGTTGCGCTTGTCAGCTGCAGCTGAAGGCACTTCAGGGCTGTGTTTTTGTTGCCGCCGTGCATCTTGATGGACGACAGGTGGTCGCTGAGCCACGCCTTAGGATCTGTGTCCGCCGAACAGATCTGTTGAAGCATCGAGCTCCACAGAGTTCTCCTTCGTCGCCATCCTCTTCGTATTCAGATGAGCACGCGCGCTTGGCACGTTCTTTGTTGATCTTGCGCTGGGCGAGGTTGCTTTGAGCGTCGTAGTCGCGGCTACGAGTTCGTGGACTCTTGCGTTGTCGAGGTAGATCGTGTTCCTCCTCGTCGGATGAGGGTGTTGGACTGCTGTTGAATCTGACCGCAGCCTTCTTTTTCGGCTCTGCAGGAGTTTCATCGTGGAGCGCAGCTCCGATGAGTCCGAGTCCGGCTAGCGCGGACTTGTGCATGGCTCTCTTTGGGTCCCCCACCAGAGGTGGATGCGACGCGAGATATGTTGTAGCATCTATGATCGCGGCCTGCCGGGTTCTTCAGGGTGATGTTGTCGTTGGCGTCCATCTCCATGAAGGATGTGTTGAGGGTTCGGGTCACCTCGCGACGCGCAGCGGGATCCATGTTGACCGTGCGAGAGAGATGCTTGTTTGCTTGATTGCCGTGCGATATGGAGCCTCCCAGGGCGGGGAGCGCAGCTCGCCACGCGCGGGACTCCGAGGCCGCTTGCCTGCGTTTGTCGAGTACCTCTTGCATCTTCACATGCTTTTTGTGCTCTTCGATGAGGAGAAGATGGTATGTCATCAGTAGGTCCCATGAGGCACCCACGGGAAGGATCTTGTTGCCCGCCACGGCTTCATGTGCTTGATTCCATCCTTCCTCACTGAGGTGGATTACCCGATTGGCATCGGTGTCGTCATCGTTGGGCAGGGGGGTGGCTGCCTCCTGTTGTTGCAGTTTCTACCCTGTGGGTTAGGCAGCGGCATGTGTGCACTCGATCCTGGTGGGTGTTGCTCCACATCGCTTTCGATGACCACGGTGCACTGGTAGCGTCTGTAGGTTGGATTGCTGCTGCCGCATCTTTCGGATCCGGAACCATAGGTCCCTTCATCTGACGGAGGATCGCACAGATCTGAGTTCCAGCTCCTGCTGTCGTATGACTCATCTGCCGATGTCGACGTGCGTAGCACGGGATACGGATCCCATGAGGCGGTCCTGATCGATGGAAGTGGCACCCTCTCTAGGAGGCGGAGAGTGCCAGTCTGTCCCACCTGGAAGCACAAGCTCCCGAATAGGATCTCGAGCCCGTCGCCTACGGGATCAAAGTCCTTCATGGTGGCTAGCGAGTGGGCGGTGAAGTCGAAAGCGTCAAAGAGGAGATGGATATCCATTGCCGAGGAGTTGTAGATCTCTTTGGTTGGGACCGTCGTGATCGCACAATCAGCGCCCCCGATTCCCACAGACGTCGCCAATTCACGAGGTTTAATCTCGTCAATGCCCATTGTTATGAGCTTGGGTTTTGCAGAAGATGGGGGTGCTGGAGATCGTGGAATGGTTAACAGACAAGCAACTAGGGGACACGAGATTTACCCAGGTTCAGGCCACGGAGGGAAACCCTATTCCTGCTTGTCTGCTCTTGATTACAGCGGAACCGAAAGTTACAAGGGTGCGCAGATGTAATCAGGCGTGGAGGTGTGTATGCGGTGGTATGAGAGAGAGCCTCCTTGTCGTGCCCTCCTAGCCTTTATATAGAGATAGGCAGGTCCCGGACACATATCGAGTCAGTCACAAGTTTAGGGTTTGCCCCTTTGAATATTCTATTTGTTCTAGTCTTGCTCCCTAAGGATCCGAAGATGTCATGGGATCGGGCCACCCGAAAACCTTCATGGGCCGCGTATATTCTTGTGGCCCTTCCTTGGGATGGACCAGGTATGCTAATGTCGTGTACCCGTAGGGTAAAACCATGTCAGGGGAAACCACTTTACACCCACCCGTGCGCGCGCTGTGCGCCGTGTGCTGGCCCAGTTACACTCCCGTGTGACCCAGTAATTCAAACATAGGTTTTTCCATTTACTTTCAAACTTAGTTCCGTCTCTATATTCAAAAATCAATCCAGAGAGATTCACTGAACCAAATTGCATGAAACTAATTTTGCTAGAAAGGTACTTAAATTCTTAATCCAATTGTGTTGGATTCAAATCAGTTGGATTTGTAGATCACCTATAGTAAAAATAACAAAGCAGAAGCTTTTCTGCACTAAAACATTTTTCAAAATTCAACCACAAAAGCTTTTGAGTTGATTCCAACTCTCAAAAATCACATTGATAAGACCTTGCTGAATATAAAAAAATATCTAGGTTTACTTGTAGATACAATGGACAGGTAATAAAAGAATGCCTCATAGGCATTTCTAGTCACTTTATTTAATTAAAATAAAATGTTAAACCTTATTAAATTGTGACACCACTTTAAATCACATTCCCAAGTACTGAAATATGAGGTGATGACATGTGTCAACATGATCCCATGATTTAGTTGGAGAATATTAAATTATAAGTTGTTTTTCAATGAGTAGAAATTACTTATCTAAAATGAAATAAATAAAACTAGTGCCTTAATGTTTGTGATGATAGTGATGATACTAGATCATCTAGTGTGAACCTTTGTTTGTTAAATAGAAGTAGTTAAGTATTGTTTGGTGATTCTCTACTCTGTATGTATTTATAGATGCTAGTACCGACCAAGGAGACTACTACGGAGAGGAAGGAGGATACTACGAGCAAGAAGCCGAGGAGAACTTCAACCACTGCTCTACACAAGGCAAGCAAGAACTTTGCAAGTTAACCCTTGCATTATAACTATGCAAACTAGATGCATTAAACCTGCATTAGTTACACCTCTTGATTATACCAATCCCATATTTACTTGCAAACTTAATTTTTTTATTTCTTTATCAAATATTTTATTTGTGTTTACTTAGTGACTTGTAGATTTTGGAATGATATTTAAAGGTAGCATAAAGAGCATAAAATTGGCCTAAGTTAGATCAATTTTGATGTCATCCTGAGGCATGAGATTTAATTTAGATAATCAACACTTGATTATCACCCCACATTAGTCTTTACCCCCACTTGTAGATGCTAGTGCTAAGCATAAAACTGGATGACCTTAGTATGGGTTCCCTTGCGGCTAAGGTTTGATCTGAGGCTACCTTGTGAAGATTGTCCACCTACGCAGTTCCCAAGATGAAAGTTGGTCATTGTTAGGAGGCCAAACTCATAGGAGAGGTGCATGTACTAGGGCATGTAATTGAAAGGTTAGGATTGATTATTTGCATACTTAGTCTGGTGAATTCAGCATTGTTCCTGACGGATGTATCGAATATTGTGGTGAAAGTGTACCACCTATGTAGAGTGTCAAACTATTCGAATAGCCGCATCCGCGGTTATGGACAGTTGGAGTGGCCATACTGTTCCATCGTCAGATGTTTTCAAAATGACTTGTGAAATGAATCATCACTTTAACTTTACCACAACAGGGTTGTGATATGAAAACTCAAGTTCCCACTTAGGTGTTATAAAACTTTCAACTAGCTTTCTTTGTTTCTGAACTTAGTTAAGGTAAATCTGGTTTTTTTGCAAAACAACCTAGAGATTTTTTCACAGGAAGGCTACGACAACTAGGATCATCTCCCATCGTCAGCATTGCCTGTGACCATGAAGATGGAGATTCGCCCACGCTATCGTTATTATATTATTCCACTGCTTGATTGTACCAAGACTGGATCATGAGTGTAAGGGTTTCGTAGCATGGAAAACAAAAAATTTCTATCGCATACAAACAAACAAGCCAAGATCTATCTACTAGATTGTAGCAACGAGTCGATGGAATAACTCACCCTCGAAGATTCCAAAGTGTTTAATGAGAGCGGATTCTCGTGGGTGATGTAGTCGTACTCTTCCGGATCTCAAGATCGCGTAGAAGATCCTTCCGGCGCTGTGTTCCGGCAGCGCTCCCGCAGTCGGTCACACGTTCGGTACTCGACGAAGACCTTCCTCTCCCTTGTTCCAGCAGGCAGCGGAGGTTGTAGTACTCTCCTCGCGATTCCGGCAGCACAACGGCGTGGTACCGGAAGTAGAGGGGAGATCTCGCAGGGCTTCGCCTTAAGCCGGAGCGAGTATGGTGGAGTATAAGAGAGTCCCTCGACGATCTAGGGTTTAGACACGCCGAGGAGGGGGCTAGGCCGGCGGCTAGGGTTTGACCTAGGCGGCGGCGGCGAGTGCCCTAGGGCCGGCGGCGGCTATGGAGGGCGGCGGCGGCTTGGGGCTAGGGTTTAGAGGTAAGAACTTGTGTGTCTAGGAGGGGAGCCCTGCCCCTCCTTTTATAGGTGGAGGGGGCCGGCCAAGGGGAGGGGAGTCCCTCCCCAACTCGGCTTGGTGGTGCGCCGGCGGTGGGAGGAGGAACTCCTCCCCCAAGTCGTTTCCACCTCCCTCTCCACTTCCCAAAATTAGCCGTTTGACTTTCAAACTTGGCGTTTGACTTTTCAAACTAGGATTTGAATAAACCCTCTATTTTGTTCAGCGATGACACCGAGTACATGATGCAATCATACCAACTTGATATAACACATTCATGTACCCTTCCCCTCCGGAGTGCCGGACATTCCGGAACTTTCTAGAACATTCCCAATGAAAACACCGGAAGCATTCTCCAACTCCGAAACGGGACTTTCCTTATATGAATCTTATTCTCCGTACCATTCCGGATCTCCTCGTGAAATACCGGATCCCATCCGAGACTCCGAACAACATTCGGTCTCTTTCTCATCATTCCATAACTACTTAAACAACGTTGAATCCTTAAGTGTGTCTCCCTACGGTTCGTGAATTATGCGGACATGATCGAGACACTTCTCCGAACAATCACCAATAGAGGAATCTGGAAATTCATATGGCTCCCACATATTTCTACGATTACTTTGCGATCGAATGAACCACTTACATACGATACCAATTTCCCTTTGTCTCACGATAGTTTACTTATCCGAGGTTTTGATCGTCGGTATCTCTGCATAACTAGTTCAACCTCGTTACCGATAAGTACTATTTTCTCGTTCCCGTGATATGTGATCCCTTGTGATCCAGTCACATGGTTGCAAGCTAATTGGATGACATTTCACCGAGAGGGCCCAGAGTATATCTATCCGTCATATGGATGGACAAATCCCACTCTTGATCCATGTGTCTCAACCAATACTTTCCGAACACTCAATGTCACCTTTATAGCCACCCAGTTACGGTGTGGTGTTTGATGTCATCAAGGCATCCATCTGGTAAAGGTGATATGCATGATCTCATGGTCGAAGGAATTAGGTTACTATGTATCAGAAAGCATATAGCAATTGAACTATTAAAATGACTTGATCTTTATGCTACGCTTATCTATAGGAGTATGTCCGTCATATCATTATCCTAACGATATGATCTTGTTGTTAATAACATCTCAATGTTCATGATAGGGAAACCACAATCATTTATTAACCAACAAGATAGTATTATGAAGAGGCTTTACTAGGGACTTCAATTTAAGTTTACAAATCACACAAGTATTAATGTTTCCATGTTAATACTATTATAGCATGAATGTAAACATTTATCATAAACACAAAGATATAATAATAACTACATTTATTATTGCCTCTAGGGCATATCTCCAACAGTCTCCCACTTGAACTAGAGCCATCTAATCTAGATTACATGGTAATATACCGAACACACATGGCAGTTTGGTGTTGGTCATGTTTTGCCCTCGGGAGAGGTTTAGTCAACCGATCCGCCACATTCAGATATGTGTGTACTTTGCAAATCTTTATGTCCCCATCTTGGACATGTTCTCGAATAGCGTGAAAACGTAGATTGATGTGCTTCAGCTTCTTGTGTGACCTTGGTTCTTGCGCATTGGCTATGGCGCCCATGTTATCACAGTAGATAGACATAGGGTCCAGCGCACTAGGAACCACACCCAACTCTGTAATGAACTCTTTCATCCATATCGCTTCTTGTGAAGCCTCCGAAGCAGCCATGTATTCCGATTCAGTTGAAGATCTCGCCACAATTCTTTGCTTTGCACTCGTCCAGCTAACTGATGCACCGTTCAAAATAAATACTTATCCAGATTGTGATTTAGAATCATCCGGATCGGTGTTCCAACTAGCATCGGTGTAACCATTAGCAACGAGCTGTTCATCACCTCCATAAGAAAGAACCATATCCTTAGTTCTTCTCAAGTACTTAAGGATGTTTTTGACCGCTGTCCAATGATCCACTCCTGGATCACTTTGATATCTGCTAGTTAAACTAACAGCATATGCAATTTCGGGTCTAGTACATAGCATGGCATACATTAGAGATCCTATGGATGAGGCATAGGGAGTCTTACTCATCCTTTCTCTATCTTCTGCTGATGTCGGACTTTGAGTTTTACTCAAGGTCGTATTGGGCAACATGGGCAAGAACCCTTTCTTGTTATCTTCCATTCCAAACCTCTTTAGAACTTTGTCCAAATATGTACTTTGTGACAATGATATTAGGCGTCTCGATCTATCTCTATAAATCTTTATGCCTAATATGTAAGCTGCTTCGCCAAGATCCTTCATTGAAAAACTATTATTCAAATATTCCTTGACACTTTTAAGAAGGTCTACATCATTCACAATCAACAATATGTCATCTACATATAGTATTAAGAATGCTACAGAGCTCCCACTCACTTTCTTGTAAATACAAGCTTCTCCATAAGTTTGTATAAAACCAAAACTTTTGATCACCTTATCAAAACGTTGATTCCAACTTCGGGATGCTTGCTTCAATCCATAGATGGACCGTTGAAGTTTGCATACCTTGTTAGCATCTTTAGGATCGACAAAACCTTTGGGTTGCATCATATACAACTCTTCATCAATGTCTCCATTGAGGAATGCTGTTTTGACATCCATCTGCCATATCTCATAATCATAATATGCAGCGATCGCTAACATAATCCTCACAGACTTTAGCTTCGCTACTGGTGAGAAAGTCTCATCATAGTCAACTCCTTGAATTTGTTGAAACCCCTTTGCGACAAGTCGAGCTTTATACACAGTAACATTACCATTAGCATCTGTTTTCTTCTTGAAAATCCATTTGTTCTCGACAGCCTTCCGGCCATCCGGTAAGTCCACCAAAGTCCATACATGGTTTTCGTACATGGATCCAATCTCGGATTTCATGGCTTCTTGCCATTTATTGGAATCTGGGCTCATTATCGCTTCCTCATATGTCTCAGGGTCATCGGTGTTGTCCACCAACATGACACTCATAACGGGATCATACCAATCTGGAGTGGTACGAGTTCTCATTGACCTGCGAGGCTCTGTAGCAACGGCAACCGAAGTTTCATGATCATCAATATTAGCTTCCTCTCTTATTGGTGTAGGCGTCACAAGAACTACTTCCGGTGCTGCGCTACTCGCAAGTTCGAGAGAAGGTTCGACAACCTCGTCGAGTTCTACCTTCCTTCCAGTCACTTCTTTCGAGAGAAATTCCTTCTCTAGAAAGGATCCATTCTTGGCAACGAAGATTTTGCCTTCGGACCTCAGATAGAAGGTATACCCAATAGTTTCCTTTGGTTATCCTATGAAGACGCATTTTTCCGCTTTGGGTTCAAGCTTGTCCGGCTGTAACTTCTTTACATAGGCTTCGCAACCCCAAACTTTAAGGAACGAAATTTAGGTTTCTTCCCAAACCATAATTCATACGGTGTCGTTTCAACGGATTTAGATGGTGCCCTATTTAAAGTGAATGCGTATGTTTCTAATGCATAACCCCAAAATGATAGAGGTAAATCTGTAAGTGACATCATAGAACGAACCATATCTAAGAGAGTTCGATTACGACGTTCGGACACACCATTACGCTGTGGTGTTCCCGGAGGTGTCAATTGTGAAAGTATTCCGCATTTCTTCAAATGCTCGCCAAACTCGTAACTTAGATATTCACCTCCACGATCAGAACGTAGAAATTTAATCTTCTTGTTACGTTGATTCTCTACCTCACTTTGAAATTCCTTAAACTTCTCGAAAGTTTCGGACTTATGTTTCATGAAATAGATATACCTATATCTACTCAAGTCATCCGTGAAGGTAAGAACATAACGATAACCACCGCGCGATGCTACACTCATTGGACCACACACATCGGTATGTATGATTTCCAATAAGTCCGTAGCTCGCTCCATCATACCAGAAAATGGAGTCTTAGTCATTTTACCCATCAGACATGCTTCGCATCTTTCAAGTGATTCAAAATCAAGTGATTCAAGATGTCCATCGGAATGGAGTTTCTTCATACGCTTCACTCCAATGTGACAAAGACGACAGTGCCACATATAGGTCGAGTTATCGCTCGATTTCAAACGTTTAGCCTCAATTTTGTTGATATGTGTATTTCCACTATCGAGATTCAATAAAAATAGACCATCTATCAAAGGTGCATGTGCATAAAACATATTACTCATATAAATAAAACAACCATTATTCTCGGACTTAAATAAGTAACCGTCTCGCAATAAACAAGATCCCGTTATAATGTTCATGCTTAACGCAGGCACCAAATAACAATTATTTAAGTATAAAACTAATCCCGATGGTAGATGAAGGGGTAGCGTGCCGACCGCGATCACATCAACTTTTGATCCGTTTCCCACGCGCATCGTCACCTCGTTCTTCGCTAGCTTCCGTTTATTCTGCAGCACCTGTTTCGAGTTACAAATATGAGCAACCGAACCAGTATCAAATACCCAGGCACTACTACGAGTACTAGTGAGATACACATCAATAACATGTATATCGGATATACCTTTCTTCTTGATGTTGCCGTTCTTCAAATGCGCCAAGTACTTTGGGCAATTCCGCTTCCAGTGACCTTCTCCCTTGCAGTAAAAGCATTCAGTATCAGGATTGGGTCCAGCCTTGGTTTTCTTCGTCGGTGCGGTAACTTTCTTACCACCCTTATTGAAGTGTCCCTTTTGCTTAGACTTGCCTTTCTTGAATTTGGTGGTCTTATTGACCAACAACACTTGGTGATCTTTCTTGATCTCCACTTCTGCAGATTTCAACATAGCAAACAGTTCTGGCAACTGCTTGTTCATGTTTTGCATGTTATAGTTCATCACAAAGTTCTTGTAATTTTGTGGTAGTGATTGGAGGACACGGTAAATCCCCAAAGCATTAGGAATCACTATACCCAAGCTTTGAAGTTTGTTTGCATGCCCAGACATCTTAAGCACATGCTCACTGACGGAGCTGCCCTCTTCCATCTTGTAGTTAAAGAACTTTTCAGAAGCCTCATAGCTCTCAATTGCCGCGTGAGTCTCAAAGATCAATTTGAGTTCACGGACAATATCATGTGGGTCTGAATTCTCAAACCTTTTCTGAAGATCCGATTCTAAACCATACAAGATAGCACACTGAACTGTGGAGTACTGAGTCATCCGAGCGAGGTAAACGTTCTTTACTTTGTCGGTAGCATCAGTTGCAGGCGGGTCACCTAACGGTGCATCCAGCACATAGGTCAAATTACAAGCTGTGAGGACAATCCTCAAATTGCGGAACCAATCCGCGAAGTTGCTTCCATTGTTTTTCAACTTTTCTTTCTCTAGGAACGCATTAAAATTGATGGTAGGGGCCGCCATTGATCTACAACATATTTGCAATAGTTTAGACTAAGTTTATGACAAATTGAGTTCTAATTAATAGTTAAATTAATCTAGGTGAACTCCCACTCAAAACAATATCCCTCACATTGTTTTAGTGATTACACGAACCAAATCCACCACATCAACACCGATCATCACGAGAGTTGATATATTTTCAATGGCGAACAATCGACATGTTCATCATATCTACTATATGATTCATGCTCTACCTTTCGGTGATCCGTGTTCCGAGACCATGTCTGTACATGCTAGGCTCGTCAAGATCTAACCTTAGTTTCCGCATGAGCAAATCTGGCTTGTTCACGTTGTATACACTTGCGGAAACTAACACACCCGATCATCACGTGGTGCTTCGAAACAATAAGCTTTAGCAACGGTGCTAACTAAGGGTGAACACTTTATGACTTGAAATTCATGTGCATGAGGGATCATCTTATAATGCTACCGTCGTTAACTAAGCAATACAAGATGCATAAAGGATTAAAATCACATGCAATTCATAATATGTGATATGTTATGGCCTTTCTTCTTTGTTCTTCCGATCTCCATCTTCAAGCACGAACATGATCTCCATCATCACCGGCATTGCATAAAGTTCAATGACGCTTCTCCATGGTTGTCGTCCACCGGCTTAAACTATTACAACTACTTTGAATAGACACGCGGGTCTTAACATAAATTAAAGACAACCATATGGCTCCTGCCGGTTACCAACTTACAATAAGGATCATTGCATACATCAAATATAATCACAATCATGGCCATATCACATCACAGCACACCCCTGCAAAACAAAGTTAGACGCCTCTACTTTCTTTGCATGTTTTACGTGGTTTGGGGCTTTCCATAAGTGTCGTTCTAACTTACGAACATGAACCACAACATTGATACTAGTATTGTTAATCACCCGTTGTAAATTGGATCTTAACTTTGCTAGGAGAAACAGGCACCCGCAAAGCCACTTATGCAATATAAGTTGCATGTCAAGCGTGGAGCAAGTCTCATGAACGATGTCATGTAAGGTTAGCCCGGGCCGCTTCATCCCAACATCCCGCAAGATGCAAAGTACACAAGAAGCAATCGACAATAAAATCATCAACGCCCACAATGACCATTGTGTTCTACTCGTGCAACAGATCTACATATAGACACGGCTCTGATACCACTCTAAGGGTTTCGTAGCATGGAAAACAAAAATTTTCTATCGCATACAAACAAACAAGCCAAGATCTATCTACTAGATTGTAGCAATGAGTCGATGGGATAACTCACCCTCGAAGATTCCAAAGTGTTTAACGAGAGGGGATTCTCGTGGGTGATGTAGTCGTACTCTTCCCGATCTCAAGATCGCGTAGACGATCCTTCCGGCGCTGCGTTCCGGCAGCTCTCCCGCAGTGGGTCACATGTTCGGTACTCGACGAAGACCTTCCTCTCCCTTGTTCCAGCAGGCAGCGGAGGTTGTAGTACTCTTCTCACGATTCTGTCAGCACAACGGCGTGGTACCGGAAGTAGAGGGGAGATCTCGCAGGGCTTCGCCTTAAGCCGGAGCGAGTATGGTGGATTATGAGAGAGTCCCTCGACGATCTAGGGTTTAGACACGCCGAGGAGGGGGCTAGGCCGGCGGCTAGGGTTTGACCTAGGTGGTGGCGGCGAGTGCCCTAGGGCCGGCGGCGGCGGCTTGGGGCTAGGGTTTAGAGGTAGGAACTTGTGTGTCTAGGAGGGGAGCCCTGCCCCTCCTTTTATAGGTGGAGGGGGCCGGCCAAGGGGAGGGGAGTCCCTCCCCAACTCGGCTTGGTGGTGCACCGGCGGTGGGAGGAGGAACTCCTCCCCCAAGTCGGTTTCCACCTCCCTCTCCACTTCCCAAAATTAGCCGTTTGACTTTCAAACTTGGCGTTTGACTTTTCAAACTAGGATTTGAATAAACCCTCTATTTTGTTCAGCCATGACACCGAGTACATGATGAAATCATACCAACTTGATATAACACATTCATGTACCATTCACCTCCGGAGTGCCGGACATTCCGGAACTTTCTAGAACATTCCCGATGAAAACACCGGAACCATTCTCCAACTCCGAAACGGGACTTTCCTTATATGAATCTTATTATCTGGACCATTCCGGATCTCCTCGTGATATCCCGGATCCCATCCGAGACTCCGAACAACATTCGGTCTCTTTCTCATCATTTCATAACTACTCAAACAACGTCGAATCCTTAAGTGTGTGTCCCTACGGTTCGTGAATTATGCGGACATGATCGAGACACTTCTCCGAACAATAACCAATAGAGGAATCTGGAAATTCATATGGCTCCCACATATTTCTACGATTACTTTGCGATCGAATGAACCACTTACATACGATACCAATTTCCCTTTGTCTCACGATAGTTTACTTATCCGAGGTTTTGATCGTCGGTATCTCTGCATACCTAGTTCAACCTCGTTACCGATAAGTACTCTTTTCTCGTTCCCATGATATGTGATCCCTTGTGAGCCAGTCACATGCTTGCAAGCTAATTGGATGACATTTCACCGAGAGGGCCCAGAGTATATCTATCTGTCATATGGATGGACAAATCCCACTCTTGATCCATGTGTCTCAACCAATACTTTCCGAACACTCAATGGCACCTTTATAGCCACCCAGTTACGGTGTGGTGTTTGATGTCATCAAGGCATCCATCCAGTAAAGGTGATATGCATGATCTCATGGTCGAAGGAATTAGGTTACTATGTATCAGAAAGCATATAGCAATTGAACTATTAAAATGACTTGATCTTTATGCTACGCTTATCTATAGGAGTATGTCCGTCATATCATTCTCCTAACGATATGATCTTGTTGTTAATAACATCTCAATGTTCATGATAGGGAAACCACAATCATTTATTAACCAACAAGCTAGTATTATGAAGAGGCTTTACTGGGGACTTCAATTTAAGTTTACAAATCACACAAGTATTAATGTTTCCATGTTAATACTATTATAGCATGAATGTAAACATTTATCATAAACACAAAGATATAATAATAACTACATTTATTATTGCCTCTAGGGAATATCTCCAACAATGAGATCCTTTATTTGTTGTAAGACCTTATGTATGGCTTATAATGGATGATGTACTATGATATCAAATCTGTTATGTCTCGCAAAAATGGTAATCCTGGGATTGCGATGTATGGCATAACAGGCATCTGGGATTAAAAATCCGGGTGTTGACACTCCAGCAGATTGAAGTTGCAAGCTTCGCGCAAGTCTCGCGCCGTGCACTTGGAGGCCACCCATCTGACAAATCGTTTCTTCCTTGACGTTGTTTCGGCGAATCGGCGGTGAAGGATGTTCGCGTGGACATTCCCATGGTGGATCTCTGGGATATTAGAGTAGAGGAACTTTGCAGATGAACTAGGAGGCAAAGGCGCAAGGGAGAACTAGAGCGGAGCAAGAGAGGAGAAAGATGATGGAAAGAGTAAGATGAGCAGTAAAAATCCTAGCAATCACACTATAAAGAAATACGTGATAAATGTACGTCATTGATCGAAGGCGACGAAGCGCCAGATCAAAGAAGATGATGAAACGTGGCTACCATAAAAAGGAGGAACAAATCATAGACAGTTAAAAAAATCGCGGTAAATCCGGTTTAGGGTCCCCCACCGGAGGTGGATGGGACGCGATATATGTTGTATCTTCTATGATTGCGGCCTGCCGGGTTCTTCGGGGTGATGTTGTCGTTGGCGTCCATCTCCATGAAGGATGTGTTGAGGGTTTGGGTCACCTCGCGACACGCAGCGGGATCCATGTTGTCCGTGCGAGAGCGATGCTTATTGGCTTGATTGCCGTGTGAGATGGAGCCACCCAGGGCGGAGAGCGCAGCTCGCCGCGCGCGGGACTCCGAGGCCGCTTGCTTGCGTTTGTCGAGTACCTCTTGCATCTTCACATGCTTTTTGTGCTCTTCGATGAGGAGCAGATGGTATGCCATCAGTAGGTCCCATGAGGCACCCACAGGAAGGATCTTGTTGCCCGCCACGGCTTCACGTGCTTGATTCCATCCTTCCTCGCTGAGGTGGATTACCCGATTGGCATCGGTGTCGTCATCGTTGGAAGGTGGGATGGCTGCCTCCTGTTGTTGCAGTTTCTACCCTGTGGGTTAGGCGGCGGCATGTGTGCACTCGAGCTTGGTGGTTGTTGCTCCACATCGCATTGGATGACCACGGTGCACTGGTAGCGTCCGTAGGTTAGATCGCTGCTGCCGCTGCTTCTGGATCCGGAACCGTAGGTCCCTTCATCCAACGAAGGATCGCACAGATCTGAGTTCCAGCTCATGCTGTCGTATGACTCATCTGCCGATGTCGACGTGCGTAGCACGGGATGCGGATCCCATGAGGCGGGACTGATCGATGGAAGTGGCACCCGCTCTGGGAGGCGGAGAGTGCCAGTCTGTCCCACCTGGAAGCACAAGCTCCCGAATAGGATCTCGAGCCCGTCGCCTACGGGATCAAAGTCCTTCATGGTGGCTAGCGAGGTGGCGGTGAAGTCGAAAGCGTCAAAGAGGAGATGGCTATCCATCGCCAAGGAGTTGTAGATCGCTTTGGTCGGGACCGTCGTGATCGCACAATCAGCGCCCCCGATTCCCACAGACGTCGCCAATTCACGAGGTTTAATCTCGTCAATGCCCATTGTTATGAGCTTGGGTTTTGGAGAAGATGGGGGTGCTGGAGATCGTGGAACGGTTAACAGACAAGCAACTAGGGGACACGAGATTTACCCAGGTTCAGGCCCCGGAGGGAAACCCTATTCCTGCTTGTCTGCTCTTGATTACAGCGGAACCGAAAGTTACAAGGGTGCACAGATGTAATCTGGCGTGGAGGTGTGTATGCGGTGGTATGAGAGAGAGCCTCCTAGTCGTGCCCTCCTAGCCTTTATATAGAGATAGGCAGGTCCCAGGCACATATCAAGTCGGTCACAAGTTCAGGGTTTGCCCCTTTGAATATTCTATCTGTTCTAGTCTTGCTCCCTAAGGATCCGAAGATGTCATGGCATCGGGCCACCCGAAAACCTTCATGGGACGCGTATATTATTGTGGGCCTTCCTTGGGCTTGACCAGGTATGCTAATGTCATGTACCCGTAGGGTATAACCATGTCAAGGACAACCACTTAACACCCACCCGTGCGCCGTGGGCTGGCCCAGTTACACTCCCGTGTGACCCAGTAATTCAAACATAGGTTTTTCCATTTAGTTTCAGACTTAGTTCCGTCTCTATATTAAAAAATCAATCCAGAGAGATTCACTGAACCAAATTGCATGAAACTAATTTTGCTAGAAAGGTACTTAAATTCTTAATCCAAGTGCGTTGGATTCAAATCAGTTGGATTTGTTGATCACCTATAGTAAAAATAACAAGGCAGAAGCTTTTCTGCACTAAAACATTTTTCAAAATTCAACCACAAAAGCTTTTGAGTTGATTCCAACTCTCAAAAATCACATTAATAAGACCTTCGTGAATATATAAAAATATCTAGGTTTACTTGCAGATACAATGGACAAGTAATAAAAGAATGCCTCATAGGCATTTCTAGTCACTTTATTTAATTAAAATAAAATGTTAAACCTTATTAAATTGTGACACCACTTTAAATCACATTCCCAATTACTGAAATATGAGGTGATGACATGTGTCAACATGATCCCATAATTTAGTTGGAGAATATTAAATTATAAGTTGTTTTTCAATGAGTAGAAATTACTTATCTAAAATAAAATAAATAAAACTAGTGCCTTAATGTTTGTGATGATAGTGATGATACTAGATCATCTAGTGTGAACCTTTGTTTGTTAAATAGAAGTAGTTAAGTATTGTTTGGTGATTCTGTACTCTGTATTTATTTATAGATGCTAGTACCGACCAAGGAGACTACTACGAAGAGGAAGGAGGATACTACGAGGAAGAAGCCGAGGAGAACTTCAACCACTTCTCTTCACAAGGCAAGCTAGAACTTTGCAAGTTAACCCTTGCATTATAACTATGCCAACTAGATGCATTAAACCTGCATTAGTTACACCTCTTGATTATACCAATCCCATTTTTACTTGCAAGCTTAATTATTTTATTTCTTTATCAAATATTTTATTTGTTTTTACTTAGTGACTTGTAGATTTTTAAAGGTAGCATAAAGAGCATAAAATTGGCCTAAGTTAGATCAATTTTGATGTCATGCTGAGGCATGAGATTTAATTTAGATAATTCACACTTGATTATCACCCCACATTAGTCTTTACCCCCACTTGTAGATGCTAGTGCTAAGCATAAAACTTGATGACCTTATTATGGGTTCCCTTGCGGCTAAGGTTTGATCTGAGGCTACCTTGTGAAGATTGTCCACCTATGCAGTTCCCAAGATGACAGTTGGTCATTGTTGGGAGGCCAAACTCATAGGAGAGGTGCATGTACTAGGGCGTGTAATTGAAAGGTTAGGATTGATTATTCGCATACTTAGTATGATGAATTCAGCATTGTTCCTGACGGATGTATCGAATATTGTGGTGAAAGTGTACCACCTCTGTAGAGTGTCAAACTATTCGAATAGCCGCATCCGCAGTTATGGACAGTTGGAGTGGCCATACTTTCAACTAGCTTTCTTTGTTTCTGAACTTAGTTAAGGTAAATCTGGTTTTTTTGCAAAACAACCAAGGGGTTTTTTTGCAGGAAGGCTACGACAAATAGGATCATCTCCCATCGTCAGCATTGCCTGTGACCATGAAGATGAAGATTCGCCCACGCTATCGTTATTATATTATTCCTCTGCCTGATTGTACCAATAATGGATCATGAGATCCTTTATTTGTTGTAAGACCTTATGTTTGGTTTATAATGGATGATGTATTATGATATCCAATCTGTTATGTCTCGCAAAAATGGTAATCCTGGGATTGCGATGTATGGCATAATAGACATCTGGGATTAAAAATCCGGGTGTTGACACTCCAGCAGATTGAAGTTGCAAGCTTCGCACAGGTCTCGCGCCGTGCACTTGTAGGCCACCCATCTGACAAATCGTTTCTTCCTTGACGTTGTTTCGGTGAATCGGCGGTGAAGGATGTTCGCGTGGACATTCCCATGGTGGATCTCTTGGATATTAGAGTAGAGGAACTTTGTATATGAACTAGGAGGCAAAGGCGCAAGGGAGAACTAGAGCGGAGCAAGAGAGGAGAATGATGATGGCAAGAGTAAGATGAGCAGTAAAAATCCTAGCAATCACACTATAAAGAAATATGTTATTAATGTATGTCATTGATCGAAGGCGACGAAGCGCCAGATCAAAGAAGATGATGAAACGTGGCTACCATAAAAAGGAGGAACAAATCATACACAGTTAAAAAAATCGCGGTAAATCCGATGGAGACCGCATGACGTCTAGATTCTCGCGCAAACGTGGGGTCATGCATTAAAATTAACACCGGCTACACCGCCCAAGCGTCAGCATATATTGGAGCAATGGTACCCACTATGGTCACATCCCACCGGCAGAACTGCGGCATGCCATCTTCGTCATCTATGACGTCATGAGTGGTCAAAAAAGATCAAGTAAAGTTCATCGGAATAAAAGGCTTGGAGTCTATGCTCTGATGCATGCACCCTAACAAAAACACGGTGGCTACACCCATCGGGAGAGCTGATGCGCACCCGATAGAATTCAGCGCTACATTTTCCTCGTCTAGAGGATCTACTTCGAGCCTATGTTCTGATGCAAGAAACGGAACATAAACTCGGGGGCTACTTCCATCGGGAGTGCTCTCGTGCACCCAATAGAACAATTCCTCCTACGGAGTCGACATTTCAGCATGGAAAAGGCATAAAATTTTGAGCCTACAATCGAATCCAGTATTCGTCTGTAGCCTCGGAGGCTACGTCCATCAGGAGCGCTATCGCCTACCCAATACAAAAGGTCAACATAAGTAAACCTATGAGTATTACATGCTTGTATGCTCATACGGCTACTTCCAACGGGAGCACCCAATAAAATACTAATAAAGTCGACAACTTTAGCTATTCCAACGGTCAAATAAGGCAGTCGTTAAAGTTTTCTCAGACTATGTTCACAGTGATACCTTGTCTGAATGTTGTGTCCATGACATGAAGATAAGACCCCAGGATCTATCTTGTGTGGCCTGGTAATCGCACGTGAATGCGCTCTGCCAGTATTAAATCTGTATTCACGCTGCAATGAAAAATATCAAAGGACGCATCGTGTACCTGAAATAATAGCACTAGGATTAAGTACTCGATAAGACCTCTGCTGCTCGAACTGAATTACGCGAGCTAATACCGAGTTTAAGCTTGGGGACTTGAATTTGATATAGGTTCACGTGTTTTTTCCCAAGTGCAATTAACTGATTCACGATCCGTCGGATGCATCAGATTCATTGTAACATATCCCTACGATGATTGAATAGATATATAAAGAACATATGCTTATAGCAAAGCTTCGGCTTATAGATAAACAAAGCTTTGAGACTCGAGATAAATAAAGACTTTCCTTATGAATCCAGGAATAATCATGAACCGACGGGTTGTAATCAGAAACTTGTAACATCTCTGACTATGAATCTAGGACCCAGCCTTTCATATAAATGCTGGAAGGACCCAACAGATGGGGCACCTTAGCATTTATGCAATCCTCCGCGAGCTAAATCACAACTAGCGAATCGATGACTTTGTAACCGAGTTTTCCCTATAATCAGACTAAATCGACTTTCTTGTTTGTCTGATCACCCGATAAAATCCCCAACGATCTTTTTTCTAGGAAACACTAAGTCCATAACAATGGGCATTTCCGAGGTTACCCCTCGTCAACTAGGTTTTAGTTTTCTAAATGCTTGATCTATAAAGAAAATACATGAAACTTAAAATAACTGAAACATGAAACTTGAACGTCTATTAATGCATGAGCGAGGTTCTTCATTTTTTTACTGACTTCAGGTTTATACTTGCATGTGTTTCCTATTGTGTTTTTCCTATAGTTGTTATTATTTATGCTCTGTACAAGGCCAGATCCACAATTTTTTAGGAGCGTGGGGGTGGGGGGGGGGGGTGCAGAGGACACCGACGACGAACGTTTCTTTATAAGATGGCAATTTTTACCATGTATCCAACCCCTAAAATTCGATTTTATCTTCTTGTGCATCATCTAGGCACCCATGTTCCAAATACTCTAGCTCTGCTAATGGTTCCACATAGTATTTTTTAAGTATTTTCTCCCTAATCAAATGATACTGTAACTAGTGTGTTTTGAAACTTTTCTGACTTATACGCTTCAATTTAGATGTAGTGCCATTTTAACCAAAAATTGCTCTTCCTTATATAATATAGTTTTTGCATAACTTCAAATTTATATTAACATTTATTTTCAATAGAATAGAAATACACATCGTATTTTTTAATTAACTAATCAGTGTAGATGACCAATTAAAATCATTTAAAAGAAACAAAATCTCAAGCCATTAGAATAAATTGTTTACTTTTTACGTGACTTATTAACAAGGATAACTATTTTCCACACTGTAGGGACTAAAATTTTATAAAATGCGCTTCAGCAAATATCATGTACAAACAATATAAACATTTGTCATTAGTACTATATTGCTGAAATCCTACGATAATCATCCTACCATAAATTATAAATGATGTTTTACCATACAAAAATGATACTTCGTTTAAGCACAATATTGCGTGGATTTAGATATATGTATGATTTCCTAATGTATAACAAATTATATGATAAAGAAATTTTTGACAAACTAAAGAAGATGCCCTCGCCTGCTAGTTGAATTAAAACAAGTTTTGAATTGTTGGCATAAGAACCAAAATTACAGCTTAATAAAATTTCACCATACAAGCTATACCATAATTAAGTTAAATATGTGACAAACAAATCCCCATGAGTTCTCTTAATAATAACTTAACATAAATTTTCTATAGTGGCCCCACATTTCATTGTCAAGAGATCCTGGAATTACATAGTTAGATCGTCGAAAAAAGAAGGAACATAGTTAGATGACTCAGATATCGGGCTATATGCCAAAGTAATGTAGATATTGCCTTTAGGTGAGGGATATGTGTTAAACTCAGATATGGTTTATTGTTGCACCATGTTGATGGCTTCCGTTTTATAGATAACGACCGTACCAGAAGAGTCTTGCTATAAATCCCACGAAAAACAGCCACCGTAACACATGTGAGCTGCCGATCGACTAGTACCTAAAGTCCTCAACAGAACAGCTAAGTCGCCATGCATGAAAACAAGAGCTTTCCAACTAGCAAGAACGCCAAGAGCGAAGTTGACGAGGAATTCTATCCACTAGTTCGCAGATACAAGGACGGTCGTATAGAACGGTTCTTCGGTTCATTCGTGCCGGCGTCTGAGGACCCGGTCACCAACTGCGGTGTGGCAACGAGAGACATCGTCATCGACCAAGACACTGGCATGTCTGCACGCATGTTTCTTCCCTCACAGGCTGCCACGACGGGCACGAGGCTTCCCCTCGTGCTGTATGTGCATGGTGGCGCCTTCTGCACAGATAGCGCGTTCTCTCGAACGTATCACCGCTACGTGTCCTCTCTCGCGGCATGCTCTGGCGCGCTAGTCGTGTCCGTAGAGTACCGCCTGGCACCAGAGTATCCCATTCCGACGGCTTATGATGACACATGGGTCGCGTTTCGGTGGATGGCCTCCTTTTCTGATCCTTGGCTCACCGACTATGCAGACCCTGAGCAAATATTCCTAGCCGGTGACAGTGCCGGTGGCAACATCGTATACAACATGGCATTACGCGCTGCACAGGATGACCACATGATGGATATCGAGGGGTTGATCATGGTGCACCCATTCTTCTGGGGCATTGAGCGGCTACCTTCCAAGGAAGTCTCTGATGGAGTCGGAGGGAGAGGATCATGGATTCCACTTGTTCAGGCCACTAAGTGCAACTAGTAAGAGGCTTATGACGAGCATAGTAAAATTCATACACAAGCGCAAAAACTCGCACTCGCCGGAGCCGGGTGGATATGAGGGTGAAGTGGGCTGGACCCAACATATTTATGATATACGTATCAATAGTCTTCTCATTATTTACAGAGTAGTGTTGCGGCTTGTGTTTTCGTTCAACTATTTATGATATACGTATCAATAGTCTTCTCATTATTAAAAATAACTAGTTGAATGGCCCTGAATTGCTACGGGTAATCCAACGGTACGGATGATCTTATGTTTTTTCTTCACATACATCACAAAGATATGACAAGGTTGCATCAAGCCAGTCTTTTCTCTTTAGCTATTTTACCATTACTCTTCTTTTCATTTGTAAAATATCTTAGCAATTTGTTCACTTTTCCTTACCTAAAATGTCTTATATTAGTGAATGAGAGGGGGTATAAGTTTAGTCACGGAGAAGTGTGTGTCCTATTATATAGACCTTTATATATTACTTGAACTTTGTCAATGGTAGCTATGTAGCAAAATCAGAAGGCATCTAATTTTTTTGTCCTCTAGAGCAGTGCATCGAACTTTTAGGAACATCAACCGAGACAAAGAGTATCAACATTTGCCTCGCAAGATCAGTTTGTTTTTGCTCCTAACAAAGATAACACATAAACCGGAGAGAGATAGCAAAACTGAACTTACGACCGAACTGAATTTATGCACAGATAAATTGGGAAAGGGCGAGAGGCCACGTCTAGAAGGCAGCTAGACTACCATACATGTCCGCCTCGCTAGCTACCATACTGCTCGCACTTGAGGATGAGGGAGGCGCGAGGTAGACTCGCCGGCGGTGCACGGTGAACTCGCCGGCGTAGTTTGGCAGTTTATATTACCAGCATTGCATTGAACTTCTAGAGCACCTAAATTCAGAATATCATAAACTGGAAGGACCAAATGAGAATGTGTCGAAGGGATAAGATTTCCCATTTGTTTTACCGTGTACTGTACTTTAGATCGTGGTTCTTAGCGCTTCCCGTGTCCATGAACGATGGGGCCAGGCATAGCCGCTTCCTCCTTGTCGGTGCCAAGCTCTCCGCCGAGCCCGTATACTGGGCGATCCCCTCTCGAGACGGAAACTCCGACGAGCGCAGCCAGCAGCCGCATGCCGCTCCAGCTCCTCCTCCTCGGCAGCTCTCGTAGCTCCATCTCCGCCGCTCGGAAGCTATCACCGCTTGCCCGCTCTCGCTGCTTGTCCGCCGCTTGCCCCCTCCATCTCAAGCCAGTTGTTGCGGCTTGCCCACTCTCGCCGTTTGGCCGCCGCTTGCCCCATCCGTCGCAGGCCAGCAGCCGCCGGACACCCCCTGCATCGCAGCACGCCGTAGACCTATGCCGTAGAGGCTAGGCTGGAGGACTCGGGTGGATTGGGACGGAGGCTTGCCTTGCCGGAGGAGGAGGAGGACTGGACCGGGTGAAACGAATCGTCGTCCGGTGCCACGCGCCAGGGCTTGCTCGAACGGATCGGGCGTGGCAGGAGGGCGCGGGTCTAGACGGAGCTGGAGTCGTGCCAAGGCTTGCTCGAACAGAGCGGGCGTGGCATGAGGGCGCAGGTCCAGGCGGAGCTAGAATCGTTTTTCTGCCGGCGGCAGGCACGCGGTGTAGAGGTGTGAAAATTGAGCCCTCGGTTTGACTCAGCGGTGGTGTGTTGCAACGGCCTAAAAAATAAATAAGTTATGCGAAAATTAGCTGACAATTAGTTAATTATCAATCGATGTGAAAATTGAGCCCTCGGTTTGACTCAGCGGTGGTGTGTTGCAACCCGCCGAACTCGCTATGAATATTTTTTAAGAGACGAATCAAGTCCGAGTCGAGCTGTTAACACGCCGAACTCGCACAATATAGTCTGTTTTATTCACTTTGTTACTCGAAGAAAAGTTACAAATTTTCAAGCAGGCCCACATATGAGACTCTAGTATCAAAGTAAAGTTTAGACTGCACAAGCATGACTTTTGTCACCTCTGATTCTGTTACGCTGCAAGTATAACTCGATTGAGTAGATCAGCCAAAAAATGCTACCAAACTAATGTTTGTTGAGAATTTGCAAATATAGGACAGATACATTTGCATATGCTATTCGTTTGTTGAGTACCTTAAGGGTTTATGGAAGCTTGAAAAAACTTCTGGACTTTATCACTTCATGGTATGAGGTGTGTGTTTAAAATCACAGAGACAAAAAAGAGACAGAAGCATGACTTGATGTGTCTACCTTTTGTACCTTATTTTATATTTGTACAGACGCACACATGGTCTTAAAGTGCTAAATGATGATCTGAAACCTGAGATATTCGCTGCAAGTGTCTGGCTTTCATTCAGTGGGGATGCACTGAGAAATTTCGCTGGGGTTACATAACGGAGGATGCAATTAATGAGAATTTTGTCTGGGGTTATAAAATGGAGGATGCAGAGACACTGGTAAAAAATGTGCCATGCGTCCCGGTTGGTAAGGGGCTTTAGTCCCGGTTGTCCAATCGGGACGGGGCAATCGGGACTAAAGCCCGAACCTTTAGTCCCGGTTGCCCCACCAACCGGGACAAAAGGCCACACACGTGGCATCTGCTCCGTGCGACGGGGGGGGGGGGCTTTAGTCCCGGTTCGTAACACGAACCGGGACTAATAACCTGCTGCCGCGGCAGAGATTTGGCCCATTTCTCTGCCGCGGCAGAGAATTTATTTTGGCACATTTTGTTGCCGCGGCAGCATTTTCGCCACTTTTTGTGTCGGGCAGAGAATTCATTTAGGTTGTTTTATTGTTTATTTAGTGTTTTGCACTTATCAATGAAGGAACCTTATATTACACAACATCATCATGACAACATTTTACATTCAATACACGGATCGAGTTCATGCACTACATACAAAAGTTGCTATTCGATGCTACCGGCCAATTTCTTGAAAGTTGCTATTTTTACAATTCCTATTGTCTATACACAGCCGAGTAGTATTCCCCTTTTGGGTCTAGGACTTCTGCATCCAAGAATCCCGCCAATTCCTCCTGTATTGCTCGTATGCGATCCTTTGGCAGAAGACCGTCCCGTAGACGTTCGATCTAATTTAAAAAAGGAGTCAGCCTATATGAATATGAAACTAAACACAATTTGATTGTAATTAAAAACTATAGAAATTGTTTACGTACGTGGAGTTGCTCTAAATTTCTGCCCTTTTCATCGCACGTCTGCCGTATGAACTCGCATACATAGTATCCACATAGATTGTTACCTGGTCCCTGCGTCAGGCACTTTACGACAACAAAGTTCAATCAAAATAATAATCAAGCATGATAATAACTGTATCAAAACTAGAATCAAAGAGATACGCGGATATAGCTAGTGGTGCTTACATCTAGTGGTTGAAATGTAAGCTCCTCTTTCCAAACACCCCTAGCCTTCTTGGTGAACCGTTTCCAAGCGCTGCCCGGCGTAGAAAACGAATAAAATAAGTTATTAAGTACTTGATATCATAAAATTCACGAACGTTGCCGATATAGTGTCGTAATGATTAGAATTACCGCTGGAGAAGTATCTGCATGTCCTTCCATGTCTCAAGGGGTTTATGTTTCGAGTCCATGACTAGTACACGCCCTTTGTCAAGTTGAATGATTAACAGAATATAGTGGTACCTGCGAATGCAGAACTTATCAATTATATACTTAACATCGAGTAAGCGAAATAGAAAGTGTATACAAGACAATAACACTCACTGGAAGTTGTAAGGAAATAGTATTTCCCTTTTGGTTTCTTGAAACCTTAACGCGTGTACTATATTATCCTCCATATCCTGGGGGCTTATTTTGAGATTAGCTTCATGAACCCAATATGGGTCAATGAAGCCAATGTCATAGATTTGTCCTCTGCTGCATTCGAGAATCTTCATTCTGCATATTAAAGTATGATTATATACATGCAATAAACAAAATAATATAGATGGAGACTAAATTAATTACAGAATTAGTACTTACAGACAATAGGCACTCATGATCGATTTGTCCAAGGCGTCTTGATTGAATAATTGAAATAGTTCATCAAATTCAATGGATATCATGTCATCCTTATCTTTCCCATGATGCTTGTAACCCTCAGCACTATCCAGTTAGCCCCGGCCCTTGTGGCATGCATGTACCAGTTATGCAATCTTCGCATTTTTGTTGAAAGATTGTTTACCTCCTCAGGTTTGACGAGAGGTTTTCCGTACTGGTATTGGTATGCTACTTCACTCACGGGGAAGAACTCTAACTGGGATAAGTACTGGGCAATACTCATACCTTGAGCAGCGGCAGCTTCTCCGTATTGTGCAACTACCTCTGGATCATACTGCTCTTCGGCCCCATATTTGCTCGACCCCACATTGGTTTGAGAAATCACCTTGAGAGGGGCGCAAGTCTGTTTTGCTTGTTCTCCGAGCTGGGCAAGAGATTTCCCGCTTGCATCAGTACTGCTCTTCGAGGCTTTTTGTGCTGCATGTGACTTGAGAATAGAACGCTCATAGTCAGCTTTGGCTCGGGTTGATGAAGAGTCTTTAGCATTTTCAACACTTTGGCTTTTTCTTCTTTGGTGCTGGGGAACTCTGGCTCTTTCGGCCGCCTCAGCTTAGCGAAAAACGCTGTCGTTTCCGCATGAACGATCGCCGCAGTCTCCTCTTCAGTACAGTCATAAGCTCTCTTGGGAGGAACCGTTGGTACTTTTGGAAGAGGCTCTTGTTTACGTTTCGGCGATCGCTTACGACGCACAGTAGCGGTACGCTTACGCTTTTTATCCTGAGGCGCCGGCGATGGCTCCCGCGGCGATGGCTGCACCAGAGATTGGTGAGGCGACGGAGCCGGGTGAGGCGACGAAGACGGCTGCCGCGGCGGCGACGACCTCGCTGGAGACGGGTGAGGCGGCGGCGAAGATGGCCTTGGCGTGTGATTTCAAAGCATGATACAATCCTTCGGCCATAGAATGGTGACGTTTTTTGCGTCACCCAGCACAGTCACATCCCCTTCACCAGCAGGGTAGTGAAGATCCAAAACCTCAAAGGTGGGCATGATTTCATCCACGCCGACAACAGCGTAGCCCTCTGGAACCGGACGACTATGGTAAGTTGGTGTGGGTCCAATTGGTAAGGCATAGTCGACCGCCACCTTCATTGATATGTTCACAACTTTGACATGTAGCTCGCAGTGTGTCATCTCTGTGATATCATCCACTGGGTAGCCAACAGGAGCCATCGTCGGTGCATCATCGGCATCGCCGTTGTCATCACCCGGGACCTCGGTGGAAGCCACACTGCTTTTTCGATTATTCGATAGGCCGGTAGCATTGAATGCAGTGTGCTGCTGAGATGGGCCGGTAGTAATTTGCTCTTTAAGTGAGTTAATTTCATCTTGTTGTTTCTTTAATTGTTCTTCAATTAAACGCATTCGCTCTTTCTGACTTTCTGCTTCAACTGCCGCCCTGTCCTTACTCCTCTGACGGCTTCTATCAGGATATTTCTTCCTCTCTTCGGGAAACCCAGTCCTCCATGATTGGGAGCCTATTGTGCCTCGTGTTCGTCCATCATGTTCCTTATTTCCAAGGGCGAGTGTGAGCTCATCATTCTCTCTATCGGGAATGAAGTCCCCATCTTTAACAGCCTTTACTGCTTTTCTCATACTCTCGATTGGCAAGGGGTCTTCTTTATGTCGTTTATATATGCACCTCCCTTCCGAGTCCAACGTGCCCCCATGCCCGTAAAACCAATTCCTTGCACGTTCTAGCCAATCGTCTGTCTCTGGGGTGATATTTTTATCACGCAGTTCCTGCTCAAGTTTCTCCCACTTAGGAATGCCAACCTTGTAGCCACCTTGCCCCATAGTATGGTGATACTTCTTCTTAGCAGCATTCAGCTTATTCGTTTCAGACATTTTCTTAGCTTTTTCTGATTTCTTGTATTCCACAAACTCATCCCAGAATGGTTTTATCTTCTCAAGCTGAATATTCTTGAAATCGGGAGTCTTCTATTTCACGACATAGTCAAGGTGCAATCTTTTCTTCCAGTTGGTGAAACACCGGGCCATCTTCTTCAAAGCCCACTCCCTGACCTTAGCCTCCATGGCTCTCCCATGTTGTAAGGCGTCCTCAACTGGATCCTCCGCATTTGGATCCAGCTCTATCTTCGGTAGTTTGAAATTAACCATGAGCCTCTTCCACAGTAAATCTTTGGCGTGGTTAGGGACAAATAAACATGTTCCCTCTTCATCCGCTTTAGCAGGCCTATTCCAATTTCTAATGGTGATCGGGATTAAGTCCCTAACGATTACTCCGCATTGTGCCACAAATTTGGTTGCGACAACTTCGGGAGCTGTCGGTCTGCCGTCTTCAGCGACATCTTCGATCCTAAACCTCTCATGGTCTTGCAACTTTTTGGTTGGGCCTCGTCTGCTCTTTTCAGTAGATTCCTTCGATTCGGAGGGCTAAAAGAAGAAAGATCGTCGTTACTATTTCTATATAGATAGCAGATGATTAATTAATGAATTGATTTATATTACATGCACCTCGCCGGAGCGTTCGTCTTCTCGATTACACAAGGCATCGCCTTCTCCCTCGCGGAAGGCAACACCTTCAACCTCAAACAAGTTGTCTACTCCGGTAAAAAGAGGATCACCCTCACCGGAGTTGTTCAGAAACGTTGATACGTCTAAATTATCTTCCCCACGGATCACACCTTGGATCAACTCTTCCTTTTCTTCGTCTCTGACGTGTGGTTCCATATTTTCTGCATAGGTGGAAAAATGAATAAGTCAAAGCGGCTAAAGGAGAAAGTTAAGGAGAAACCCTAATATATACATACACAATAATAAAAATGAAGAGAAACCCTAAACCTAGCTACAAAAAGGAAACCGTGTAGTAGATAGGTAACTCTAGCTAAAATCAACTAAAATCAATATTCCGGAGTTCCGAGGGGTGTAACCTAGTTCGGAGAAACCTCCGATGCATATGAGAGGGGAACATGAGTATAAGGCTACAAAAGGGAACTATCCAGCAGATAGGTAACACTAGATACTAACAAAATACCATATTGGAATCGATTTAAGAGGGTTCAGAATGCCCTGGCGAAGGCACATCGTCGAACCCACATGCACCTAAGGGGTATTAATGATTCCTTATCTAACCACAGTGACTGACAATGTGAATCGGGTCTGGGGCTACCCACATTGACTGACCAGTGGGGTCGAAGACCAATAATACCAAACTAATTAATAAACCTAATAATACCTAACTAATAATAAACCTAATAATCGAAACACCGAAAAGAAAGGGAAACAATCAATACATGGCATCGATGCAATGCTCAAGCAAGTATGATGATATGACAAGTTAATTTGCATTGGAATTTAACCCTAAGACATGCTCGACGATTTAATCGGGGTTCCGACGGGTGAAAACCCTAACTCGGGGAAACTCCGGAACATATGAGAGGGGTGCATTTGTTCTTCTAATTATACTTGTCATTTAAATTGTTGAACAATGCATGATTATAGGTTAAATAGATAAGTTTCATTTTTCTGAACAATTTGATATATTATTTGTATTTTTCTGACTTATAAATAAAAAGATATTGAATTTACAAGTTTATATCAATTTCTGGAATTATTAAATCATTTAAAATTGAATTACTGTGTCAATATGACATCAGCAAAGGGTTGGGTTTTTTTACCAAGACAGAACCTAGCCACTGTCACTGAGTGCTGGGCCCTAGGCCACATCAGCAAGCCACCGTGGGCCACGTCAGCGGGCCCGTGGCCACGTCAGCGTGACGCCGTGGACAAGGACGACGCGGCGGTGGAGGAAACGGCGCCGGCGACGATGCACCACCCGATCGAAGCCGCCGCGCCCACCACCAGCAGCAGAGGGAGGGGGAGGACAGAGAGGCAGGGAGGGGCGGCGCCGTACCTGACGCGCGGCGGTGGGGGAAGGGCGCGGTCGTCGACGGGAAGCAGAGAAGCGGGCGGCCGGCGGTCGTCGGGGGAATGAGACGCGCGGGCGGCGCGGTCGTCGGCGCGCGGGAAGAGACGCGAGTGGCGGCCGGAGGCGGAGGCGTTGACGACGGAGCCGCTACGGGGAGCGCGCGACGGTGGCGGGGGCAGCCTGGCGGCGTCGTCGTCGGCGAGGGCGCGGGCAGAGGCAGAGGCAGAGAAGTGAGTGGGGAAGGGAAGAAGAAGAGGAGGCACGCGCTGTTATAACTAAAGGGCCTTTAGTCCCGGTTCGTGGCTCCAACCGGGACTAAAGGTGCATATGTCCCGGTTGGAGCCACCAACCGGGACCTATACTCCAAAATTTTCAGCAGACCAAGGGTTGGCGCGCAGTGGGTCTTTAGTCCCGGTTGGTCGCTCCAACCGGGACATATTCCCCTGTTTTCAAAAAATTTCAGGTATTTTCTCTCTGTTCCCGCCTTATTTTTTATTTTGGGGTTTAAATTTGTATTGTTTTTTAAATGATAATTAATTTGGAATTTAGAAAAACTTTAAACATAAAAAGTGTTTGGATTTGAATAAATAATTCAAAACCATTTTCTGTTTTAAAAAATAATTAATGTAACCATTTAAAATATGAACCATTTACAATTAAAAATGAATTAACTTATATTTTTTTAATATCAATTTGGAATTTAGAAAAACTTTAAACATAAGAAGTGTATGGATTTGAATAAATAATTCAAAAACATATTCTATTTTTAAAAAATAATTAATGTAACCTTTTAAAATGAATTAACTTATATTTTTGAATATTAATTTAGAATTTAGAAAAACTTTAAACATAAAAAGTGTTTGGATTTGAATAAATAATTCAAAACCATTTTCTGTTTTAAAAAATAATTAATGTAACCATTTAAAATATGAACCATTTACAATTAAAAATGAATTAACTTATATTTTTTTAATATCAATTTGGAATTTAGAAAAACTTTAAACATAAGAAGTGTATGGATTTGAATAAATAATTCAAAAACATATTCTATTTTTAAAAAATAATTAATGTAACTTTTTAAAATGAATTAACTTATATTTTTGAATATTAATTTAGAATTTAGAAAAACTTTAAACATAAAAAGTGTTTGGATTTGAATAAATAATTCAAAATCATTTTCTGTTTTAAAAAATAATTAATGTAACCATTTAAAATATGAACCATTTACAATTAAAAATGAATTAACTTATATTTTTTAATATCAATTTAAAATTTAGAAAAACTTTAAACATAAGAAGTGTATGGATTTGAATAAATAATTCAAAAACATATTCTATTTTTAAAAAATAATTAATGTAACCTTTTAAAATGAATTAACTTATATTTTTGAATATTAATTTGGAATTTAGAAAAACTTTAAACATAAAAAGTGTTTGGATTTGAATAAATAATTCAAAACCATTTTCTGTTTTAAAAAATAATTAATGTAACAATTTAAAATATGAACCATTTACAATTAAAAATGAATTAACTTATATTTTTTTAATATCAATTTGGAATTTAGAAAAACTTTAAACATAAGAAGTGTATGGATTTGAATAAATAATTCAAAAACAAATTGTATTTTAAAAAATAATTAATGTTACCTTTTAAAATGAATTAACTTATATTTTTGAATATTAATTTGGAATTTAGAAAAACTTTAAACATAACAAGTGTTTGGATTTTTAACTTATATGCCCGTTTTTTTTGAATTTATTATGCCCGTTTTGAATTATCTGAATTTCTAACTATGGTCGAACCGGTGTGCTTGAAGATAGGGGACGGGCATCGTTAGAACTTGCATTGGATCTCTGAAGAAACCACATATTGCGAGTCTAAAAATGATTTTTTCAAAAAATCACGGGCGATAGATCATGTACATGTAGTACAAACCGGACCCACTTCCTACCGATTCGACAGACATTTGTCCTTTTTACCCGGGATGGACGAAAAGATTTGAGATGTACCGGTTGGAATATAGTCCATGTAAGGTGGTCTAGTATTTTAGGAAAATAGGACGGTAGCATTCTGAAACGGCATTTTGGTGGTTACTTCACAAAACGACCCGTTTTTTGCGCTCGGAAAATGGAAAAGGGATTTTCCGTGCGACAAAAAGGAAAACTTCCTCCTGCAACATTGTTCTACATACCAATGTCCACACACATGCATAATATGGGCACAACATCACAAACTATGCCGTGATTCAGCACATAACATCGGTCATTTGGACCGAAAGCCATGAAACCTCGAACATGATAGGTCATTTTGTGAAGGTTTTTTCGAAACATGATCAATATACCAAGTCTGGTATTTTTCCTTTCAACTATGTAACATAATATGACACCACGCGAAGGATTTTCATTGTTCGGATTTTTTTTGAATTTATTATGCCCGTTTTTAATTATCTGACTTTCTAACTATGGTCGAACCGGTGTGCATGAAGATAGGGGACGGGCATCGTTAGAACTTGCATTGGATCTCTGAAGAAACCACATATTGCGAGTCTAAAAATGATTTTTCAAAAAATCACGGGCGATAGATCATGTACCTGTAGTACAAACCGGACCCACTTCCTGCCGATTGGCAGACATTTGTCCTTTTTACCCGAGATGGACGAAAAGGTTTGAGATGTACCGGTTGGGATATAGTCCATGTAAGGTGGTCTAGTATTTTAGGAAAATAGGACGGTAGCATTCTGAAACGGCATTTTGGTGGTTACTTCACAAAACGACCCGTTTTTTGCGCTCGGAAAATGGAAAAGGGTTTTTCCGTGCGACAAAAAGGAAAACTTCCTCCTGCAACATTGTTCTACATACCAATGTCCACACACATGCATAATATGGGCACAACATCATAAACTATGCCGTGATTCAGCACATAACATCGGTCATTTGGACCGAAAGCCATGAAACCTCGAACATGATAGGTCATTTTGTGAAGGTTTTTTCGAAACATGATCAATATACCAAGTTTGGTATTTTTCCTTTCAACTATGTAACATAATATGACACCACGCGAAGGATTTTCATTGTTCGGATTTTTTTTGAATTTATTATGCCCGTTTTGAATTATCTGAATTTGTAACTATGGTCGAACCGGTGTGCATGAAGATAGGGGACGGCCATCGTTAGAACTTGCATTGGATCTCTGAAGAAACCACATATTGCGAGTCTAAAAATGATTTTTTCAAAAAATCACGGGCGATAGATCATGTACCTGTAGTACAAACCGGATCCACTTCCTACCGATTCGGCAGACATTTGTCCTTTTTACCCGGGATGGACGAAAAGGTTTGAGATGTACCGGTTGGGATATAGTCCATGTAAGGTGGTCTAGTATTTTAGGAAAATAGGACGGTAGCATTCTGAAACGGCATTTTGGTGGTTACTTCATAAAACGACCCGTGTTTTGCGCTCGGAAAATGGAAAAGGGATTTTCCGTGCGACAAAAAGGAAAACTTACTCCTGCAACATTGTTCTACATACCAATGTCCACACACATGCATAATATGGGCACAACATCACAAACTATGCCGTGATTCAGCACATAACATCGGTCATTTGGACCGAAAGCCATGAAACCTCGAACATGATAGGTCATTTTGTGAAGGTTTTTTCGAAACATGATCAATATACCAAGTCTGGTATTTTTCCTTTCAACTATGTAACATAATATGACACCACGCGAAGGATTTTCATTGTTCGGATTTTTTTTGAATTTATTATGCCCGTTTTGAATTATCTGAATTTGTAACTATGGTCGAACCGGTGTGCATGAAGATAGGGGACGGGCATCGTTAGAACTTGCATTGGATCTCTGAAGAAACCACATATTGCGAGTCTAAAAATGATTTTTTCAAAAAATCACGGGCGATAGATCATGTACCTGTAGTACAAACCAGATCCACTTCCTGCCGATTCGGCAGACATTTGTCCTTTTTACCCGGGATGGACGAAAAGGTTTGAGATGTACCGGTTGGGATATAGTCCATGTAAGGTGGTCTAGTATTTTAGGAAAATAGGACGGTAGCATTCTGAAACGGCATTTTGGTGGTTACTTCACAAAACGACCCGTTTTTTGCGCTCGGAAAATGGAAAAGGGATTTTCCGTGCGACAAAAAGGAAAACTTCCTCCTGCAAACATTGTTCTACATACCAATGTCCACACACATGCATAATATGGGCACAACATCACAAACTATGCCGTGATTCAGCACATAACATCGGTCATTTGGACCGAAAGCCATGAAACCTCGAACATGATAGGTCATTTTGTGAAGGTTTTTTCGAAACATGATCAATATACCAAGTCTGGTATTTTTCCTTTCAACTATGTAACATAATATGACACCACGCGAAGGATTTTCATTGTTCGGATTTTTTTTTGAATTTATTATGCCCGTTTTGAATTATCTGAATTTCTAACTATGGTCGAACCGGTGTGCATGAAGATAGGGGACGGGCATCGTTAGAACTTGCATTGGATCTCTGAAGAAACCACATATTGCGAGTCTAAAAATGATTTTTTCAAAAAATCACGGGCGATAGATCATGTACCTGTAGTACAAACCGGACCCACTTCCAACCGATTCGGCAGACATTTGTCCTTTTTACCCGGGATGGACGAAAAGGTTTGAGATGTACCGGTTGGGATATAGTCCATGTAAGGTGGTCTAGTATTTTAGGAAAATAGGACGGTAGCATTCTGAAACGGCATTTTGGTGGTTACTTCACAAAACGACCCGTTTTTTGCGCTCGGAAAATGGAAAAGGGATTTTCCGTGCGACAAAAAGGAAAACTTCCTCCTGCAACATTGTTCTACATACCAATGTCCACACACATGCATAATATGGGCACAACATCACAAACTATGCCGTGATTCAGCACATAACATCGGTCATTTGGACCGAAAGCCATGAAACCTCGAACATGATAGGTCATTTTGTGAAGGTTTTTTCGAAACATGATCAATATACCAAGTCTGGTATTTTTCCTTTCAACTATGTAACATAATATGACACCACGCGAAGGATTTTCATTGTTCGGATTTTTTTTTGAATTTATTATGCCCGTTTTGAATTATCTGAATTTCTAACTATGGTCGAACCGGTGTGCATGAAGATAGGGGACGGGCATCGTTAGAACTTGCATTGGATCTCTGAAGAAACCACATATTGCGAGTCTAAAAATGATTTTTTCAAAAAATCACGGGCGATAGATCATGTACCTGTAGTACAAACCGGACCCACTTCCAACCGATTCGGCAGACATTTGTCCTTTTTACCCGGGATGGACGAAAAGGTTTGAGATGTACCGGTTGGGATATAGTCCATGTAAGGTGGTCTAGTATTTTAGGAAAATAGGACGGTAGCATTCTGAAACGGCATTTTGGTGGTTACTTCACAAAACGACCCGTTTTTTGCGCTCGGAAAATGGAAAAGGGATTTTCCGTGCGACAAAAAGGAAAACTTCCTCCTGCAACATTGTTCTACATACCAATGTCCACACACATGCATAATATGGGCACAACATCATAAACTATGCCGTGATTCAGCACATAACATCGGTCATTTGGACCGAAAGCCATGAAACCTCGAACATGATAGGTCATTTTGTGAAGGTTTTTTCGAAACATGATCAATATACCAAGTTTGGTATTTTTCCTTTCAACTATGTAACATAATATGACACCACGCGAAGGATTTTCATTGTTCGGATTTTTTTTGAATTTATTATGCCTGTTTTGAATTATCTGAATTTCTAACTATGGTCGAACCGGTGTGCATGAAGATAGGGGATGGGCATCGTTAGAACTTGCATTGGATCTCTGAAGAAACCACATATTGCGAGTCTAAAAATGATTTTTTCAAAAAATCACGGGCGATAGATCATGTACCTGTAGTACAAACCGGACCCACTTCCTACCGATTCGGCAGACATTTGTCCTTTTTACCCAGGATGGACGAAAAGGTTTGAGATTTACCGGTTGGGATATAGTCCATGTAAGGTGGTCTAGTATTTTAGGAAAATAGGACGGTAGCATTCTGAAACGGCATTTTGGTGGTTACTTCATAAAACGACCCGTTTTTTGCGCTCGGAAAATGGAAAAGGGATTTTCCGTGCGACAAAAAGGAAAACTTACTCCTGCAACATTGTTCTACATACCAATGTCCACACACATGCATAATATGGGCACAACATCACAAACTATGCCGTGATTCAGCACATAACATCGGTCATTTGGACCGAAAGCCATGAAACCTCGAACATGATAGGTCATTTTGTGAAGGTTTTTTCGAAACATGATCAATATACCAAGTCTGGTATTTTTCCTTTCAACTATGTAACATAATATGACACCACGCGAAGGATTTTCATTGTTCGGATTTTTTTTGAATTTATTATGCCCGTTTTGAATTATCTGAATTTCTAACTATGGTCGAACCGGTGTGCATGAAGATAGGGGACGGGCATCGTTAGAACTTGCATTGGATCTCTGAAGAAACCACATATTGCGAGTCTAAAAATGATTTTTTCAAAAAATCACGGGCGATAGATCATGTACCTGTAGTAAAACCAGACCCACTTCCTGCCGATTCGGCAGACATTTGTCCTTTTTACCCGGGATGGACGAAAAGGTTTGAGATGTACCGGTTGGGATATAGTCCATGTAAGGTGGTCTAGTATTTTAGGAAAATAGGACGGTAGCATTCTGAAACGGCATTTTGGTGGTTACTTCACAAAACGACCCGTTTTTTGCGCTCGGAAAATGGAAAAGGGATTTTCCGTGCGACAAAAAGGAAAACTTCCTCCTGCAACATTGTTCTACATACCAATGTCCACACACATGCATAATATGGGCACAACATCACAAAACTATGCCGTGATTCAGCACATAACATCGGTCATTTGGACCGAAAGCCATGAAACCTCGAACATGATAGGTCATTTTGTGAAGGTTTTTTCGAAACATGATCAATATACCAAGTCTGGTATTTTTCCTTTCAACTATGTAACATAATATGACACCACGCGAAGGATTTTCATTGTTCGGATTTTTTTTGAATTTATTATGCCCGTTTTGAATTATCTGAATTTCTAACTATGGTCGAACCGGTGTGCATGAAGATAGGGGACGGGCATCGTTAGAACTTGCATTGGATCTCTGAAGAAACCACATATTGCGAGTCTAAAAATGATTTTTTCAAAAATCACGGGCGATAGATCATGTACCTGTAGTACAAACCGGACCCACTTCCAACCGATTCGGCAGACATTTGTCCTTTTTACCCGGGATGGACGAAAAGGTTTGAGATGTACCGGTTGGGATATAGTCCATGTAAGGTGGTCTAGTATTTTAGGAAAATAGGACGGTAGCATTCTGAAACGGCATTTTGGTGGTTACTTCACAAAACGACCCGTTTTTTGCGCTCGGAAAATGGAAAAGGGATTTTCCGTGCGACAAAAAGGAAAACTTCCTCCTGCAACATTGTTCTACTACATACCAATGTCCACACACATGCATAATATGGGCACAACATCATAAACTATGCCGTGATTCAGCACATAACATCGGTCATTTGGACCGAAAGCCATGAAACCTCGAACATGATAGGTCATTTTGTGAAGGTTTTTTCGAAACATGATCAATATACCAAGTTTGGTATTTTTCCTTTCAACTATGTAACATAATATGACACCACGCGAAGGATTTTCATTGTTCGGATTTTTTTTGAATTTATTATGCCCGTTTTGAATTATCTGAATTTCTAACTATGGTCGAACCGGTGTGCATGAAGATAGGGATGGGCATCGTTAGAACTTGCATTGGATCTCTGAAGAAACCACATATTGCGAGTCTAAAAATGATTTTTTCAAAAAATCACGGGCGATAGATCATGTACCTGTAGTACAAACCGGACCCACTTCCTACCGATTCGGCAGACATTTGTCCTTTTTACCCGGGATGGACGAAAAGGTTTGAGATTTACCGGTTGGGATATAGTCCATGTAAGGTGGTCTAGTATTTTAGGAAAATAGGACGGTAGCATTCTGAAACGGCATTTTGGTGGTTACTTCATAAAACGACCCGTTTTTTGCGCTCGGAAAATGGAAAAGGGATTTTCCGTGCGACAAAAAGGAAAACTTACTCCTGCAACATTGTTCTACATACAATGTCCACACACATGCATAATATGGGCACAACATCACAAACTATGCCGTGATTCAGCACATAACATCGGTCATTTGGACCGAAAGCCATGAAACCTCGAACATGATAGGTCATTTTGTGAAGGTTTTTTCGAAACATGATCAATATACCAAGTCTGGTATTTTTCCTTTCAACTATGTAACATAATATGACACCACGCGAAGGATTTTCATTGTTCGGATTTTTTTTTGAATTTATTATGCCCGTTTTGAATTATCTGAATTTCTAACTATGGTCGAACCGGTGTGCATGAAGATAGGGGACGGGCATCGTTAGAACTTGCATTGGATCTCTGAAGAAACCACATATTGCGAGTCTAAAAATGATTTTTTCAAAAATCACGGGCGATAGATCATGTACCTGTAGTAACAAACCAGACCCACTTCCTGCCGATTCGGCAGACATTTGTCCTTTTTACCCGGGATGGACGAAAAGGTTTGAGATGTACCGGTTGGGATATAGTCCATGTAAGGTGGTCCTAGTATTTTAGGAAAATAGGACGGTAGCATTCTGAAACGGAATTTTGGTGGTTACGACTTCACAAAACGACCCGTTTTTTTGCGCTCGGAAAATGGAAAAGGGATTTTCCGTGCGACAAAAAGGAAAACTTCCTCCTGGCAACATTGTTCTACATACCAATGTCCACACACATGCATAATATGGGCACAACATCACAAACTATGCGTGATTCAGCACATAACATCGGTCATTTGGACCGAAATCCATGAAACCTCGAACATGATAGGTCATTTTGTGAAGGTTTTTTCGAAACATGATCAATATACCAAGTCTGGTATTTTTCCTTTCAACTATGTAACATAATATGAACACCACGCGAAGGATTTTCATTGGTTCGGATTTTTTTTTGAATTTATTATGCCCGTTTTGAATATCTGAATTTCTAACTATGGTCGAACCGGTGTGCATGAAGATAGGGACGGGCATCGTTAGAACTTGCATTGGATCTCTGAAGAAACCACATATTGCGAGTCTAAAAATGATTTTTTCAAAAAATCACGGGCGATAGATCATGTACCTGTAGTACAACCGGACCCACTTCCAACGATTCGGCAGACATTTGTCCTTTTTAACCCGGGATGGACGAAAAGGTTTGAGATGTACCGGTTGGGATATAGTCCATGTAAGGTGGTCTAGTATTTTAGGAAAATAGGACGGTAGCATTCTGAAACGGCATTTTGGTGGTTACTTCACAAAACGACCCGTTTTTTTTGCGCTCGGAAAATGAAAAGGGATTTTCCGTGCGACAAAAGGAAAACTTCCTCCTGCAACATTGTTCTACATACCAATGTCCACACACATGCATAATATGGGCACAACATCATAAACTATGCCGTGATTCAGCACATAACATCGGTCATTTGGACCGAAAGCCATGAAACCTCGAACATGATAGGTCATTTTGTGAAGGTTTTTTTCGAAACATGATCAATATACCAAGTTTGGTATTTTTTCCTTTCAACTATGTAACATAATATGACACCAACGCGAAGGATTTTCATTGTTCGGATTTTTTTTGAATTTATTATGCCCGTTTTGAATTATCTGAATTTCTAACTATGGTCGAACCGGTGGTGCATGAAGATAGGGGACGGGCATCGTTAGAACTTGCATTGGATCTCTGAAGAAACCACATATGGGAGTCTAAAAATGATTTTTTTCAAAAAATCACGGGCGATAGATCATGTACCTGTAGTACAAAAACGGACCCACTTCCTACCGATTCGGCAGACATTTGTCCTTTTTACCCGGGATGGACGAAAAGGTTGGAGATTTACCGGTTGGGATATAGTCCATGTAGGTGGTCTAGTATTTTAGGAAAATAGGACGTAAAAAAGCATTCTGAAACGGCATTTTGTGGTTACTTCTTCAAAACGACCCGTTTTTTGCGCTCGGAAAATGGAAAAGGGATTTTCCGTGCGACAAAAAGGAAAACTTACTCCTGCAACATTGTTCTACATACCAATGTCCACACACATGCATATATGGGCACAACATCACAAACTATGCCGTGATTCAGCACATAACATCGGTCATTTGGACGAAAGCCAATGAAACCTCGAACATGATAGGTCATTTTGTGAAGGTTTTTTCGAAACATGATCAATATACCAAGTCTGGTATTTTTTCATTTCAACTATGTAACATAATATGACACCACGCGAAGGATTTTCATTGTTCGGATTTTTTTTTGAATTTATTATGCCCGTTTTTGAATTATCTGAATTTCTAACTATGGTCGAACCGGTGTGCATGAAGATAGGGGACGGGCATCGTTAGAACTTGCATTGGATCTCTGAAGAACCACATATTGCGAGTCTAAAAATGATTTTTTCCAAAAAATCACGGGCGATAGAGCATGTACCTGTAGTACAAACCAGACCCACTTCCTGCCGATTCGGCAGACATTTGTCCTTTTTACCCGGATGGACGAAAAGGTTTGAGATGTACCGGTGGGATATAGTCCATGTAAGGTGGTCTAGTATTTAGGAAATAGGACGGTAGCATTCTGAAACGGCAATTTGGTGGTTACTTCACAAAACGACCCGTTTTTTGCGCTCGGAAAATGGAAAAGGGATTTTCCGTGCGACAAAAAGGAAAACTTCCCCTGCAACATTGTTCTACATACCAATGTCCACACACATGCATAATATGGGCACAACATCACAAACTATGCCGTGATTCAGCACATAACATCGGTCATTTGGACCGAAAGCCATGAAACCTCGAACATGATAGGTCATTTTGTGAAGGTTTTTTCGAAACATGATCAATATACCAAGTCTGGTATTTTTTCCTTCTTTCAACTATGTAACATAATATGACACCACGCGAAGGATTTTCATTGTTCGGATTTTTTTTGAATTTATTATGCCCGTTTTGAATTATCTGAATTTCTAACTATGGTCGAACCGGTTGCATGAAGATAGGGGACGGGCATCGTTAGAACTTGCATTGGATCTCTGAAGAAACCCACATATTGCGAGTCTAAAAATGATTTTTTCAAAAAATCACGGGCGATAGATCATGTACCTGTAGTACAAACCGGACCCACTTCCAACCGATTCGGCAGACATTTGTCCTTTTTACACTTTACCCGGGATGGACGAAAAGGTTTGAGATGTACCGGTTGGGGATATAGTCCATGTAAGGTGGTCTAGTATTTTTAGGAAAATAGGACGGTAAGCATTCTGAAACGGCATTTTGGTGGTTACTACCACAAAACGACCCGTTTTTTACGCTCGGAAAATGGAAAAGGATTTTTCCGTGCGACAAAAGGAAAACTTTCCTCCTGCAACATTGTTCTACATACCAATGTCCACACACATGCATAATATGGGCACAACATCATAAACTATGCCGTGATTCAGCACATAACATCGGTCATTTGACCGAAAGCCATGAAACCTCGAACATGATAGGTCATTTTGTGAAGGTTTTTTCGAAACATGATCAATATACCAAGTTTGGTATTTTTCCTTTCAACTATGTAACATAATATGACACCACGCGAAGGATTTTCATTGTTCGGATTTTTTTTGAATTTATTATGCCCGTTTTGAATTATCTGAATTTCTAACTATGGTCGAAACCGGTGTGCATGAAGTAGGGGACGGGCATCGTTAGAACTTGCATTGGATCTCTGAAGAAAACCACATATTGCGAGTCTAAAAATGATTTTTTCAAAAATCACGGGCGATAGATCATGTACCTGTAGTACAAACCGGACCCACTTCCTACCGATTCGGCAGACATTTGTCCTTTTTACCCGGGATGGACGAAAAGGTTTGAGATTTACCGGTTGGGATATAGTCCATGTAAGGTGGTCTAGTATTTTAGGAAAATAGGACGGTAGCATTCTGAAACGGCATTTTGGTGGTTACTTCATAAACGACCCGTTTTTTGGCGCTCGGAAATGGAAAAGGATTTTTCCGTGCGACAAAAAGGGAAAACTTACTCCGCAACATTGTTCTACTCCAATGTCCACACAATGCATAATATGGGGCACAACATCACAAACTATGCCGTGATTCAGCACATAAACATCGTCATTTGGACCGAAAGCCAAAACCTCGAACATGATAGGTCATTTTGTGAAGGTTTTTCGAAACATGATCAATATACCAAGTCTGGTATTTTTCCTTTCAACTATGTAACATAATATGACACCACGCGAAGGATTTTCATTTCAGTGTTCGGATTTTTTTTTGAATTTATTATGCCCGTTTTGAATTATCTGAATTTCTAACTATGGTCGAACCGGTGTGCATGAAGATAGGGGACGGGCCTCGTTAGAACTTGCATTGGATCTCTGAAGAAACCCACATATTGCGAGTCTAAAAATGATTTTTTCAAAAAATCACGGGCGATAGATCATGTACCTGTAGTAACAAACCACCACTTCCTTCCTGCCGATTCGGCAGACATTTTTCCTTTTTACCCAGGATGGACGAAAAGGTTTGAGATGTACCGGTTGGGATATAGTCCATGTAAGGTGGTCTAGTATTTTAGGAAAATAGGACGGTAGCATTCTGAAACGGCATTTTGGTGGTTACTTCACAAAACGACCCGTTTTTTTGCGCTCGGAAAATGGAAAAGGGATTTTCCGTGCGACAAAAAGGAAAACTTCCTCCTGCAACATTGTTCTACATACCAATGTCCACACACATGCATAATATGGGCACAACATCACAAACTATGACGTGATTCAGCACATAACATCGGTCATTTGGACCGAAAGCCATGAAACCTCGAACATGATAGGTATCTTTTGTGAAGGTTTTTTCGAAACATGATCAATATACCAAGTTTGGTATTTTCCTTTCAACTATGTAACATATAATGACACCACGCGAAGGATTTTCATTGTTCGGATTTTTTTTGAATTTATTATGCCCGTTTTGAATTATCTGAATTTCTAACTATGGTCGAACCGGTGTGCATGAAGATAGGGGACGGGCATCGTTAGAAC